>BJBW01001683.1:0-215011 GCA_004320125.1 Scolopax mira | reverse complement strand
TATCATCAGCAAACTTGCTGAGGATACACTCTATCCCCTTGCCATTGATGGTCATTGATGGATATGTTGAACAGGACTGGGCGGAGTATTGACCCCTGGAGGATGCCGCTGGTTACAGGCCTCCAACTTGACCCTTGTTCATTAATGACAATTCTCTGAGTCCTGTCACACAGCCAGGACTCAATCCACCTCACTGCCCCCTCATCTAGCCCACACTTCCTTAATTTTCTAACGGGGATGTTGTGGGAGACAGTGTGAAAAGCCTTGCTGAAGTCAAGGAAGATAACATCTGTTGCTCTCCCCTCATCCAGCCATCTAGTTATAAAATTGTAGAAGGCTATCAGATTGGTCAAGCATGATTTACCCTTGGTAAGTCCATGTTGACCACTTCTAATAACTTATTTATCTTCATTGTGTTTGGAGATGACATCCAGAATGTGTCGCTCCATTATTTTCTCCAGGACAGAGGTGAGACTAATTGGCCTATAGTTCCCTGGGTGCTCCTTCTTGCCCTTTTTATAGATGGGTCCTATCGTTCTCAAGCAGAACCAGTGTCTTGTAAATCAAACTATGGTCTGAGTACCCAAAGCCCTGCTGGTAGCACCAGTTACAGAGCCATGTATTGAGCTGCCTTATCTTCTTGTTTGTCCATTCATTGATCCCCAAAACTGGAGGGGCAGAGGAGAACATGATTTGTGCTCCTGAACCCTTGACTAGCTGTCCTAGAGCCCTGAAATCTTTTTTCATTGCCCTCAGACTTCTCATTAGTTCATCATTATCTACCCATACGATTAAGAGGGGGTAATAATCTGAGGGCTGCATCAGACCAGGAAGCTTCCTAGTAATATCCTTAATGCAGGCTGCTGGGAGGCAGCAGACCCGCCTGCATATGGGACCCTCAGTTCCCCTCAGAAGGGAACCACCTACAACTATTGCCCTCTATATCTTAACATGCTTAGAAAGAGTTGACCAACTGAAGGAAAGTATTGTGAAATTATGGTTCTTGTCTGTAACCACAGGCAGCAATACCAGTGGTGGAAAGACAGAAAGTCATAACTTTCTTCCTGAGGAATAAGTATCTATTGGCAGAGGGTAAATTAACCTATGCTTTCTGATCCAAAAATGCCAAGAGGCAAGGCTGAGGGTAAGGAGGAACAGGTACGGCAGAGGATTGAAAACCCTACTGTGGTAGTTTCCAAGGGAATACCTGGCGGGTTTTCCCACATGGCCAATGGGAATGGAACACGTTAGAAAAGATTCTCCATTGGCACTGATTTTCTGTCTTCCACCCTTATTTCAGCCATTTGCTTTGTTTGTCTTGAGGCTAATCAGACAGCAAGCTCTCAAACAGTATGTACCATATATAGTCCTGAAACTATCTGTCTTTGAAATATGCTTTCTAGCCATTCTTATAACAAATTCACTGTTTTACTACCTGTGCAGAAATTCCTTTAATATGCTTTTCTGGTTTTCAGGATGTTATCTAAAGAGCACATGATGTGTTCAGAGCCTTGGCATAGATGGTGAAATTCCTGAGGTTGAGCAGTTAAAACGAGAAATTCACTGTTGTTTAATACCTAGGGAAATCCTTATCGTTGGTACCAAAGAGTTAAAATCTAGTCTTATGAATTCAAAAACCTAACTTATTACTGTTGAGATTGGGCCTTAGGAAATAAATGCAGTGCTGTGATGTGGTATGGAAGTCTGTACTTATGCTGTTTCAGGAGTAAGTCCAAACCACAGACCTGAAAAAGACAATGCTACTACAGTCAAATCTGGCTGAAGTTGTTTTCAGCATAGCACAGAAGAAGTGATATGTTTGGCGCAGTGGAGCGAGTGTCAGTAATATGGCTGGACTCCATTCTAAGTGAAAATAGGAGCCATATCTTATGTGGTTTACCCTTCACTAGTCATTGAAAACAGATTCCTTTAAATAAAACAGTATCTTCTTTCTTCATGACATTTCCTTTTCTTCTCTCATTTCTTCCTTCTCCTAAAAATTGCTAGAGACCCTCCAAGGAAAACTTACTTCTGAACTTAAATAGTATCTCAAAATGAAAAAAAAACCAACAAACCAACCAAAATAAAACCCAAAAAACAGTTTAAGCAACGTCACGAAAAATTATTTTCTTTTTATCACTTACAAAAGGATGCAATATGAATAACACTTAATATCATCGCAAAGCATTAAGCTCTTAGAAACTTCCTAAATATCAACCCATCAATGCCTCTTGATGTGGAAAAAAACTTAAATAATTTTGGACATCCAAGATAGATCTGCAGTTTGGATGTTTAAGTAGAACTGAACAAATAATTTGACACTCGGAGAATACCATTGTACTATTATTAGAAAGTAGAAAATCCGAAGGGGAACAAAACATTAAAAGATTTTCCTAGCACAACCTGATTTGAGTTGATTTTTCCAATGTGTCTGAAATTACTTTGAATTGTGATTTTTGTTCCCTCCATAGGTATCTCTGAAAGTTACGTACCTGCATGCATGGAAGATAAATAAAAGACTGCGTTATGCAGAATCAAAGAAACATGTTTATAGCTCACTGAAAGTGTTTCTCTACCTTTTGTTTTATTTTTTGTTCCATGCAAACTAATGTGAGCTTGCTTTTCTGTGTTTCTGTTCTATTTAAATCCGTACAAAGCTTTCTTTCAGTCTTTTGTTTCCACTGAAAATTCTTCAGTAAGCGTATATCTTTGTACTCATTGCACATAGCTTTTTCCGTGGAATATATGAGGCTTCCCTTGCAAGGGGATGTTTCTCTAGTTCTTGTTTTCTTTGACCTTTTTCTCTGTGAAGTGTATACTGCAGGGGACGCTGGGCTGCCATTTCAGTTTTACCTGCACAACTACATTCAGAGCTAGCTGGAAGGACAATCATTGCATGCTTGTTTCTTCTACTTCTGACCAGAGATCAGATTCCAGTATACCTATGTCTGCATCAAATGACCCCCTTTAATTTCATTTTCTTAACACAGATAATATTTGCGTGTTTCTTAGTTGCAGGGTTATGGAGTGAGACAGGAGATTTTCCAAGAACAACCATAGAAACATCCAATTTAAGAGAAAGCTCAGGAAATTCTTGATGTGTATTCAGAAGACGTAAAGACTATAGCAGGAAAAGAAACAAATATGGACTGAGCTTTGGACATGAACATTGTTCTAGCAAGTGCTTAACCATTTCTCTGTACACTACTGAAAAGTTTACTTGGGTGCAGGGAGAGGAAGTTGTTTTGATCGGTGCAGAATCTGTCTGCATGTGAGGAAGCGTACGTGGAAGTAGGAGAGAAAAAGATGCAGCCTTTTACAGAACAATATCTTTATATCTGTTAGTAAAAGCAGCAGATGTAGGCCTTTTTTATGTATCTTTTTATGAAGGCTCCCTGTCCTTCAAAAATAAAATAAAATTCACAGCAGAGGAGAGCTGGCCTAGGGATAACTTCAGGTTTCAAACAAGACGGTAGTGGAGAATGGAAAAGGAAGTTGGATGTTCGCTTAACTAATAATAAGTACAAGTACCAAGACCAGAGGTAACGCAGCCTCATTTTATCTGAACGTCAACTGTGTTGCCTTTGCTAGACAAAACAAGATGAAGAAACAAGCTGTGAAGCCTGAAGATGTTTTCTTTTGGGAAGTCGTCCTTCTTTCCCATCTAAAGATGGGACTTCAAAAGGTATTGTCAGCTGAGTCTGAGGAAGAGGATTCTAGTGAATATGGAGTAATGTTACTCTGTTGCTGAGAAGCAGCTGTATTGGGTTTGGTTTCTTTTTCAACGAAGAATGCTTTATTTAAGGGTAGGTAGAAGAGATAGCTGAAGAAAGATGTTGAAGTGTCTTGATATTTCTAATGAGGATAATAACACTATCTTTGAACAGAAACAAACTACAGTCTTTGCAATGTTTTGGCAGAGTGGAACTTCTGAAAGTAGCAGATGTATTTATTTTGAAAAAAAATTCACTCATGATTCTGTTTCCAATATTCCTTTCCAATATCTTCAGTAAAAAGAGACAATGTGTAGTCCTTTTAATGCAAATTATTCTTGGCTTTCTTTGTCTGGGTTTTATAGTGCAATCTACAGAAATATGATTCATTGTCTGACTTTAGAGGAAATGAAGAAGAGTTGTACACAATGGGGTGTTTTGTTCTTTTTAAAGAGACAGTTCACTTTAGTAAGGGAACTACTAATTCTTACTCTCTTACATCTGTGGTCTATAGAGAAAGTCTGGTTTAGAGTATATCTTTTCCCCCACTGAGATAAAACAGTCATTCCAGAGGTGTCTGCAGCCCCATGACAAACTCAAAGAAACCAAATGAGATTTGAGACTGGAAGATACAATAAAATGATTGAGAACCTGTCTAAAGGATTCATTGGCAATAAGCACCTCAGTTGGGCATCTAACCAATGTGCATAAACTGGGAATCTAGTTTCCTTCATAAAGTCAATGGAGAGTACAAGCCTTGCTCAGGGAGCCCCTAAGTTCTTGTTCCAAATGGTCCTTCCTGTCATCGCTGCCTGTGTAAAAAGACCCAGGGGGAGTAACTTCTAAGCTTTTCTGCCTGATTTTTTTATTCCTTGAAGTCCAATCTGCTACAAAAGTGTCACAAAAGCCAGCACAATTTCCAACTGCCCTAGCATAAATAATTACCCAGAAGCTGCTATTTGCAAGGTAGCTAATAGAAGGAGGTTACTGCATAAAACCAGTATCATGGAGGGGAAATATATTTCTACTAATGTAGCATATTAAAGGTATTAATATAAAATATTAATTTACACAAATATAATATATTAGAGTGTTAAGCAGGATGATCTATTAGGATTCCTTTGAATGGATGTTATCAAGAGCTACCCCTTTGCTACCGAATGCTGTTTGAGTGGGGTAAAAAAAAGCTATGGAAAATAAAGTTAAAGTGAAATGATGCTAGCCTTCTTGTATGCACTAGTGGTGTACTTTGTAAGTCTTTTGAGAAGAAAATTTATTCTAGTAGCCCTTATAGTACTAGAGTAGCTCTTATATTGTATTTAATTTGCCTTCGGATGTGATAAATACCAGATATGATAAATTCCAGAGAGTCAGTTTAAATGAGGTACTTGAGATCTTTAAATTGCATTTAGGCAAGTTTGCTGCTATATTGAGTCTAGCATTCATTTCTAAATCAATCTAGTATTTAACTAAGAGTTTTTTAAGACCTTTGCATACATTTTTCTTTATAAAGTATGGACAGACAAAAAGGGAAACTTGTAACAACTCTTCATAGCTGCAGATGCAGAAAAAAGGAACTGTCCAGTGTGTGTACATATATATCACTTTAAAAATCTCTGAATTATTTTTTTAATGCATTCAGTTATCCAAGACATTGAAATTACGTATGTGAAAGAATCTCATTCGAACACATCGAAATATATAAAAATGCAAAAAAATCAGATAGCGTCTTCTTGTTTTAGCAGTCAAATTTAACAAAAGGTACTCTGTATTTACCATGATGTAATGTTACAACTTGAGTGCCAGGCTACTAGACAAGACTAGACAAAGAGCATTTTAAAAATACCATTCTAATTAAACTAGTCCCTTGATGCAGATCACAGATAGGTTTTTGGCCTTGCTCTTGACTTTTTAACACTGAGAAATATTTCTAATGGCTGTGGCTAAGAGTTCTAAGCCCAGCTCTGCTCATGATCAGCTAACACCTGTTGCAGTGAAAAGCTATTTTAGTTGTACAGTCCCAGGATTAGTTTTATAGACCAAAATAAACCCTTGTCATACAGTTGAGCAAATAACTTTAGAGATTGGAAAAAATATGCTGAATGTGTGGTCTAAACCTACTGAAATATATATGGAATATTAAAGCAGCACTGGAAGACAGCTCTGTGCACATACTGATGTTTCAGTATGTTCAGGAAAGTAAATCATCTCCTCTGTCACTTTAATACTTTCAAGATTTCTGCCTGTCTCCCTGGTTTACCTGACAGTCAGACATAATTTGTTTAAAAAGAAGATAGATTTTAAATTGTGATAAATTGAAGAGACCCAAAAAAAAAAACCATAGGTGATCAGATGATTGACTCTGCAACGTTATTTTGGTGTAACAACTCATTAAAAATGAGTAAAAGACCTAATAATGGAAAATACAGAACTTCTGCTAATGCATGTTGTACAGGCTTAAGCATTGCATATTTTTTGTTTTCTTGTTATAGTACAAAGGCTTAATACTGTAAAAGTGCCATGTAGAATTTATGTTAGATGTCAAGAAAATATTAAGACCTAACCAGATAATAATACATTTTCCCCATGCAACATTGAAAAAGGAACACTAACATGTGACTTGGAATAATGCCTGAAATAGAATTCATTTTAAGAGTAGTTGTGTTGCTTGCAAAGAAAATGTAAATTATACTCATCTTTATAGTTTTGCCATAAGATAAGACTGTTCGATCAATTAGTAGTCTGTAACTCCAAAGACCTCAAACATTGTTGTTTTTTTTAAAATAAATTAATTATAGTTGTCAAAGCCATATGAAAAAAGGATGTGGTCAGTTGCCAGCTAAAATTTCTGTATGTTTAACAGAAAAGAAACCAGAAAATTTTAAAACAGTTGCTTTTGTGTTGATGTATACAGTTTTAATTTGCGGGATAAGTTGGTATAATATTTTGACTTTTCTAGTCCAAATCACCCTTAGAATGACTTTAAATGAAGAGTGACTTCAGTTTTTAGTGAAAGTAGGAAATTGAACAGGTGCATCAAGCTATAGACACCACAGATTTTGATAACTTATAAAAGGTATCAACAGGGTCTTTGATGTTTGTTTGGCATCTGAGCAATTCTTTTGGCCTTGAGGAGGAGACATGTATGTGGAGTAGAATACACAGTATCGCAGTGTTTAGATCCTTCTGTTTAGATCTTAAAAAAAAAAAAAAAGGGGGGGGTGTGTGAAGAGCAATCTACTAAATCTGTTGGCTAGCTCATGCTAGGAACTAGATTTACTGGACAAATTACAGACTGTCTTCTCTGTCTTTCTACCTGCTAACCACTAAATATATCTACTGTTAAAAGGTTTATGGAAGCCTTGTGTTCTTAAGGTATGAAAATACTCTTCTCCTTGTTTGTGAACATTATCTTGTGTGTTGCTCTCTAAGGACATTCTTACAACATTGTCAAGTTGTAAGAAAAATCATCTGGAGTGAAATCCTAATGTTGTTCTTTCCTCATTGGCCTTAGGAAATATGAAGGTGTTAGTATTTAATAAAATATGACTGGAGAATATACAGCCTTACATTTTCTAATTGCTTGTTTGTAAAGCAATCCTAATAGTTCTAGAGATTAATAGTTTATTTATCTTAAGGTTTGCTGTCTTGAACAGATGCCCAAAATTTGTTTTTTCAGGTTAGTAGGTCTTATCCAACTACTGACACATGCAATCAAATATCAAATGTTTTTTGTTGGTAATACTTCGGAAGGTGAGGAAATTAGAGGTGCTCAAATTACCACCCTGATTAGTGGTGTAAATTCCAAAATATTATTATTTGGGCATGTTATCTGCAATGCCAGTGGTTATAGATGGCAGAAGCTGCATTGAGAAGATGGTTTGAAATAATTTGCCTTGGCATCCTATTTGTTTATTCCCAAGTTAACCACTGTTGTTTGTCCAGAACTATCATGTAGTCATGATGTTTTATATAAATCGAGGATTGTACTGCAGGGTCCAGTATAAATTCTCATAGATTGGAATTTGGCTTATTGTGTTTTGTTGCCACCTTTTCCAATTCACTGTCCAGAGGAATTTTTATTTTTTATATCAGGTTATGTTTGAATTTTGAACTGAAAGTCAAGTTGTCATGCGTTAACATTATACTCTCAGAGAACGAGAAAGTCTTCTATTTTTTATATATATTTATATGTGTGTGTATATATATATATATATATATATATAAAAGTATATAAGAATGGGAGTTGTTTCATATAAACTTCAGATTATTCAATTTCAATAAACTGATGGTTTATGAAGAGACCGGAGCAACTACCCTATTAGTATGAAAAAAACCACATAAACTCTCCAAAATGATAGTGTTTAGTCTTCTTCTGGGGTGAATTAGATGGGAATTTACAGATACACATTTTAGTTTAAGAGTTCAATTTTAACACAGTTACATAATGATACCCATAGAGATTTACATACAGTAATTACATATCATAATATACAACAATACAAATTATATGCCGAGGTAGAGAGATTTTGTGTATAATACAATAATGGCAAAGAAAAAAAAGAAAAATCTTGGAGCAGCATTGAACTGAGGACAGTGGTTGATCAAAGACAAAAAACTATGTGATCAAGTCGTTATTCAATGTTCTGTAATTCTAAGTGCATTTTAAAGTTTATTGGCAATTTCATCTCTGAGAATACAAAGCATGTGTCCTGGGATAATTATGAAATAGAAACTTTTCATTTGAATATTGATAAAAGGAGGAAGTAGTTTCTTAGGTCATTGCTAAGCAACTTTTTTGCATTAAAATATTTATATTCACCAGAAGAGCAAGAGTCAGTGCCTAAAAACAATCCTTTGATGTATGTTTTTTAATCAGCTTAAACATCAAATACTAATTCTCTAGTTAAAATACGTTACGTACCTTTTGCCTGTTTAGAAAACAGTCATGTATTTTAGTTGTGTATTCATGATATTTTGAGGCTTTGTGTATGTGTGTAGTTATTGTGGTTTTCCTCTTAATTTCTGGACACAGGATTAGTAAACTGTTAAGTGTTATGATAAGAATAAAAATGCTACCAGGAGGAATTTAAGGTCTGCAAAAACTCAGTGTCATGTGTTTACTGGTGATGATAGATAATCAGATCTTCTTTTGAGTCTTATTTATTTTTAAATCTCTGGGATGGGCACGTACAGCATAATTGATATGTGTGCTGGATTTGAACAGAGAAGCTACTTGCTCGGTTTCAGCAAACAGGAAATTTTTACATGCTAATACATCAAGGAGAAAACCAAAAACTGTTTATTTCGACTGGGTTGTTTTGTTGCCAAGTCATGATTCTACTGCTTAATTGTAACTAGAAATCTAGTATTTTTCTTACAGTCTCAATACGTATGCTTTTCAGTACAAAATGCACTTGTGTTGGAAACCAGTTAGTCAGAAATGTACTTTACCTTATAGAGTTCTAAAAGAATTACTGTTTAAAGCTGAAATCAGGAGCTGCCAGTACTACTGGAAATCATCTTCTTTCAAGCTCAGTTAACAGAAGAGTGAATATTATAAGAATATTTCTCAAAACTTACATTCTTTTTGCTTTTCTCTGGACCTTACCTTGCCTTAATCTTTCTTAGGTAATTACAATTAGTTTTGTAAAGTTTATCTAACTGTTTCCCATGGCAAAGTTTCCTGTACATACTTTTTTCAGAAATGCAAGGAGTATGTTTTATAAACTACTATTCTGTGTAAAATATGTAGATAAAATTTAAAGAAACTTTTCCACAATAATGTGGCATCTTTCAGGTTTTTCCATAAGTCAGTTATTTTTAATTCCATTTCATTTTACCTTTTTGTCACCAGATCTGTGCTCAAATTTAAAAAGTGTCATTTGAACATGACTTTTTTTTTTTAATAAAAACTTACTTTAGTTGCACGGATATGTAAGCATCACATTATTTGGATGAGACTGTGGAAAACAAAATCAAATTCTACCTAATCTTATACTAATTTTCTTCCCTTGTTTCTTGGAATTGAATTCCGTAGAACAGAAAAGAATCTTTTGCTGTGTGCTTAAAAACCAATTAAGGACTTGTAAGGTGGCTTTCACTGACAGAGTCCTTCACCAGAGATTAACGGATATCTCAGCAAAGCAGCTGCAAGAAGCAAGAATCTGAGGCCTGTTCATGCCTCAGTTGTATCCCTCCAACTTTTAATGTACTCACCTGACTACCGTGCACAGTATAGGATGGGATGTTGAAAAGAAGCCACAGTATTTTCTCATTTTACAGAGAAGTATAGAATGAGTTACAGGGTTGTCATTTTGCCTTTGGTTACATTGAAGAAATAAGGTTTTAAAGTTAATTATCTGAATGAATTCATGAAAATCATCATATAATTATATACTTGGTCATATGAAGCAAGAATGATAAATAGACAGGAATTAATCCACATAAGTAGTGTGGATATCTTAATTACGTGTGGCTTTCTGGAAAACCAAACAACAAAGCTGCTGCAGTATGTTAACCAAAATTGGTAGTGAAAAGAAATTAGAAAGATAATTAATTTTTTTTCAGTTTTTCTAAGTCCCTCCCAGTGTTTTATGGTTTCTTTTTGTTTGTAACTTAAAATATGTTAACAAATACCTGAGTGAGTCTAAACTAAAGGTCATCTCTTTGGAGGGGAGGACAGAGGAACAGAGCAATCCTCAGGGTGCCCCATGCTTGTGCCTTCAAGCATGTCAGTTCACCACATCCTGGCAATTTGGGTTAGCAACGGACTGATGTACAAACTCTTGGGAATTCAACAGCTGTTTGCAATTAAAAGTGTTCAGAGTTTGAAAGTCCTCTTTCAACTGATAGCTTCATCGTAGCAATCATAGTTTGCTAGGCTGCTGATAGTTTATCAGTGAACAAGGTACAATAATAAAAGAATAGAATTACTTAAAGCATAGATTTATAATAAGGGAAAATTGGAAAGTATTCAGATTATTTAGAACTACAGTGAACAAGGATCACCTTTACCTGTTCCAGCTTGCCTAGCATGTCTAATAAGACCAAATACACTCTTCTGAACTTTGATGTCAGAATTCCTATAGGAACTCCTACCTATGGAGTATTGCAGAAAATTGCAGAACAACTTTTACCTTTTATGAGTCATGGCTGACTGATACAGTCTTAATCATCTGCCCTTCAGAAGACTTTGTTTTGGTTTGGGTTGTAAGTTGGACATCTTGTAGTATTGTGTAACACTCCTCTGTGTGTCCCAGCTTTCCCAGGGTTCTTCGGTTAAATTTTCGGTTTTATCTTCAATATGTTACAGTCTTGATTTTATAATGCAGGCTACTTTGTCTGTGTGTAGTTTCCTTAAAACTAAACAGTGTAACTTCATAGCATAGAGGTATGTTTGTATGTATGTATGCATACGTATGAAATACCAATGGCAAAAGCTTCCTTGGAGATTCTTGCTAGTGTGTTCTGAATTTTGTATAGATATTGCAAATTGTGCTACTGTTCTTTCTCTGTTTCTCTAATAGAAAGTCATTAGAGTAATCAGGGAGTGCATCACGCCTAGGTTAAATTCTGAATAATGCTGAGGCTGAATCATTCATTAATTGTACCTGAGACTTAGCTTGGGTTTGATCGGGTTGTCATTAGTAATGAGCATCTATCTCACAATTCAGGTATTACTTGCCATTTTGTTCTTACATAGCTTTATAATTCCCCCATTACTATTGTACACTAATGGACTACTTTGTTAGTAAGACTTTGGAATGAAGCAATATGATCCTCCATGTAATATAGGGATGATACATTGAATGAAATGTTCTGTTTTGTGTAATTTTTTGGTAATCTCCTTTTACACTTTGATATGATGGGAGAGGATGATATAACAAGTTCTTGTTTGTAGGAAAAATTGTGGTGAAGAACTGGAGAAATGAGTTTTCCCATGTGAGAACATTCCATTCAGTGCAGAAAATGTTGCATATCCTTATTCTCTTTCCTTTTTTCTCACCCCGCCTAATTTTCCTGGTTTTCTTTTTCTTCATTTTATTGTTCTTTCCCTAAAGTAAGAACAAAGATGACTTTTGAAGAGTCTCAGTAGTCTTTCTGGTTTAGAATTAGTTTGTTAATTTTCATAGCTGCCTTTGCAACAGTACAATAAACTTTCAGATATGTTGACAAAATTTGCATAATCTTGATTTAGTTTTTCTTTTTGCCAGATGCTATATTTTAATCTATAGTCTCATTAACAGAGTCTAGATTTAGCTTCAGGTGAAAATATAAATCTTTGAGACTGACAAGAAAATATTTATTATCTGGAATATGAGGAGATTTTGGGTAGAAGATTAAAGGTTGCTTAAAAGTTATGGCTACCTGTTCTGAAATTATTCTTTACAGCTCTTGAGTATAAACATTTGTGTCCTTTATAGATGTATTATTTTTTATCTGTGGTGCTTTAAATATTACAGTTAGGCAAAGGAGAGGCGAGCATTTGAGTTTTGGCACAGGACTGAGCTGGATGGCATGGACACAGAGGCTTTGTGCTGTTCTGTGCTTGTGCCAGTTGCTAAGGTGAACCAGAATGAGGGGATACGTACCCTGCTGCTGGACAAGGCCTGTAATTGGAATTGAAAATATCTTTAGGAGCATTATTAGTCAAGCCCTTTATTTTTCATTATTGTTTTGACAGATATTTTGTTAGTTCGAAGAATATAACTACTAGTATCAACCGCCATGTAGCAGAGAAAAAAATTCCCTTTAACTATAAAATAATATGACAGAATACTAATAGTGGAAAAAATACCCTTTCTCACAAAATAAGTTTTTAAGTTAAAGTAAACATTGTTCAAGTGTTTTCTCCTAACAATCCCTTAAGGTTTTTTTTTTAGCAGCTACCTGAAATGGCCACCAAAGAATAAATTCAGAAATCATGATCCTGTGTTAGGAATGCCTTGCTTGTGCCTTGAAGCAGAGGGTTTGTCTTAACACCAAAAAAAGGTAGTAAACTGAACTTCTCATGATGAGACAGGAGACACAGATGAGCTCTCAGAGCTAGTTAACAGATTTACTGCTCGTAATCAATTTGTAAAAGGGCACTTGAAAGTATACAGAATATAGAATGTTGTGATTGCATTCCCTTACTGCTCCCAGGTCCTCAGCACATGGAGAATGGTATAGAAGCCTTTGGGTATTTCTCAATGTAATACTGAGTAGAAGTCGTGAAAGAATGAATGTGGAGATTGTTGGTCACAAGACCAAGGAACAGTTCATGTTGGAAGGGTTTGGTGGCTGTACACGTGTTGATACTGCTTTCATTTGCTGTCACCTCTCTTCCCGTTGTAGTTTTGCTTGGAGAGAATTTGGTTTAGCTTGTTTCTTTCTGCTTCCTTTCCTGTGAAAACACTAGGGAAAAGAAAAACAGATAGATTACAATATGACAGAAATTTATCAGTCATTTCATGCAAACCACCAGCAAAGTATACTTTTTAATGCTTTGGGACATCTTTGAAAGGAAGGAATAAAACCACTGGGGTTTTTTCTACAGTCTACAAATGTCCATAGGCAAATTTATTTTCTCAAAGAAGCTGGATCGTATTTGTAGTGTCAATAAAATTAGCAAGGAAGCTTTCCTGCTGTCTCCCTTTTTCAAATTGAATATCTAACGAAAAATGGTATACTGTGTTTGAAACCATATTGGAAAGAATCCAGATGGACTGTATATTATTAAGGGATATCACAGTTGTATTGGCTACAGATCTTCTATTAGGCTTTCCTAAAAATCAGTGGTTGTAGACTGGCACCAAGTTCGTGGCATCAGGGCAGGGCATTCAAGTGATAACCTACCACGACTTTAAAATAGCTTTTAAATAGATTGTTCCATGTTCCCTATACATTTACTATACATCAAAATTTTGTCCTGTTTTTCTCAAGTCATGGTAAATTCTAAATTAATTCATATTCTTCAGTTTCTTAGCAATTTCAGCCTATTCAATGTGGAGGCGCTGTTAATGCGGCACCTCACATATGAGGGGGGGCTAAAAGAGAACTGGGTTTGTTCAGCCTCAAAGGTAGGATCCCTGCTGCTATCTACAGCTATCCCAGTACGCAGGTGGGGAGAAAGCTAAGCCAGACTTCTCAGCTCATCAAATTCTTTGTTTTCGTTTCATTCTGAGTAGCCATTGGTGCAGTTTGACATATATATATGTCTACCTATACACGCAGTGTGGTAGCTGAGGAGGAGAAGATAGTTTGATGGCCACCTTTTGTATTTAAATTAGATTAAGGTTAATCTGTGCACCCATAGGTTCATCAATTAAGAACTACAGCTACATGTTTGACTCTCAGAATAGGAAAGAGCATTCATGCTTGAGAACACTGTTAAAAAATTTACTGTCTTCAATGTCTTTTAAAACGAAATAATAATAAAAAAATGTTACTATTTGCCTTTGCAGTGCTTGCTGTCTCAACCAAAGTTCTGGGCCATTCAGACATCAGCCTTACTCCTGCGGACCAAGCTTGAAAAAGGAAGTACTCGCAGAATGGAACGGGCAATGAAGCAGACTCAGGTGAGACTTCTGAACTGCCTTGTTATAAATAGGAGTCCTTTATAGCCAACGGACACAGGTAGAAGTTAGGACTTCTGCAGTTCCTCTCTGTTAACTGTACAGTGAATTAATTTTCTAGTTATGTCTCTAAATTAGAAACATAAATCACAAATCCTTTTATATCTACTAGTCTTGAGATAAATTCTTGTATGTACAAGTAATAAACAGTCATTTTCTTTCAAAAACATGACAAGGTTTGGAAGTTGGAAATTAAAATCTCTTTTCTTACATCTAGTTTCTAACTTTGAAACTGAGGGGTTTTTTATGTAGAAGTTCATGTATGTAAAGCTGCTGCAATAGCTAATGGTGCTATCATATTTTTGAATAGTTTTCTACTCTGTAGAAAACACTGAAATTTGTAAATAGTCATTGGTTTTGTGAGAACAACATATTTCTGAATAAAGCAGTACTTTTGATTTACTGTTTTGATATGATACTTAGTGATCAATATGTTTATTGCAAGTTTGAGGCAGTGATAATAAATAATCTTGTTTCAAACAAAGAGACCAATTTTCAAATACAAAACAGAAATTTTAAAAGCCTGAAATATGTCAGCTAATAGTATTTATTTTAAAAATAATTTTTTCAAAGGAAAGGTCTGTAGGCAATATAAAGATATTTATTTTTCCTTCTTATTACGGAATTTGGTTAGCCATTTTCAACTTTATGCTGTTAAGCCTTGTTGCCACACATGAACAGCAGGTGTTCGTCGGGCAACAGTCCTGCTGACTAAAACAGCAAGGAATGTACAAAACTTACAGTTGTGGTGCTGTATAATTAAACCCTGAAAAGCTGATGTTTCATTTAAAATACTTATTGATGCATAGACATTATTTGAATGAGTGCAGCTTGGATGTGCATTTTTCTTCTGCTGAGAGAGGCATAGAGTAGCTATAGTGGAATTTCCTGGGGTCAGCAAGAGAGTGTCAAGGAAGCCAGGATTCCAAGTCTGGGAGATGTACCATCTGACAGCATTTGGGAAATAATCTCAGGGTCCTTCATGCCCTAAGCCATAAACCAGTTGGAGTGTCTCCAACATTTTTGTCTAGTTTGATTAAACCTGAGTACTGGGAATTGTTATACTACACAGTTTGACAGTCTCATGACAGAAATCTTCATGAAGGGGTTATCGTTGCAAGTACATTTATCTGGCTTCATCGCGTGCTGGAACTGCAGTAATGCGAAGGATTTGATTAGCATGCACTGTGACATTTTGGGAGGTGACCTCACAGTAGACACAGATCTGTGGTTTTAAATATTATCTTTAATCTTCATATGTTAATATTTTCTTTCATTAAGTTTTCTAGACATTTGAATATAATGATATATTTATCTCAATTTGATACAGTATCAAGCTCAGTTTCCAAAAATAGTTAGAAGAAGTTCAAGGATTGATACACGCTAAATTGATCAAATAACTTGAATAACTTTCCATTTAAGGTTTTCATTCCTGAGTTCCATCAGATCAGAATTTTTTAGTATTATGGTTTCTAACAGTTCTAAGAAGGAATCAGAAAACATAGGGTGAATGATGTTATTATCATACATAACGCAAGGTTTCTTGATATAGCATCTTCATGAAGATACCAAAGAGCTAGCAAGTTTTGCAGCTATCCAGTAGGAAATGGATTTCAAACCCATAGAATTTTCATACAAATTGGGGTTTGGGGTAGGATTTTTTTTTCTTTGGTTGGTTTTGTTTGTTTGTTTTACAGCTTTATGTTTACTAGTTCAGATTGCTGTAGAAAGATTAGATATTGCAGATTAAGGGAGGAGGTGGGTGTAAACATGATTAGATTCCCCCTATTGTTTACAATATCAATTTTTTTAAAGTAATTATAAAAATTCTTGTAAGATGAATAAGAAGTGGTAAACTAAGTCCTCTAAGTTATTTACTTTAGGGTTGTCTGAGGAGTGCATGAGCTCTGATTTACTGATGCTGGGGCTCTTCTGTCTTCTACTGTAACTCTCCTTCCTTTTCCTGTTTCCACTCTTGCCTGCTACTACACTGGGTCTGCAAATCCTTCTAACCAGTTGATGAGCATCTTTTTAGATTAATATCACTCTGCAGGTATATGCTGCTTTTCAGCCCTGTAGCAAGCCAGGCTGCCTTGCTGGTTTGTTAAAGAAAGTGGTTTTCAGCTACATTTTTTGTGGGGCTGGCTATGTTTGTTTATCTTATCTTAATTATTTGAAAATAGTTGCAGCTATTTTTGAAATGAAGGTATAATGGTTGCTTTTAGCTGCCATGCTCCAATTATTAAATGTATCTCTATATTAAACATTTGTGTGAAATTATTTTGTGATTATTTTTTCTAATTGGAAAGCTCCAAAAGGAATTGGGAATGATAATTTTCAAAACTTTTTCCTGATTACTTTAAAAATCTGAACTATAGATAATTTAATCTTCCAAAGAGGTTTTAAAATTATCATTCTGGGTACTCTGGAATGTACTTTAGCTAGTAGTTAACTGGAAGTGAGGAGGAGTTTTGTTTTTTTCTTAACTTTTTCTGGATGCTGCTGGTTGTCTCTCTCCAGCTTTTGCCTAAATGAGGTTTGGATCCAGAAAAATAAGGTTAAAGATTTCTAAAGCCAGTACTTTTTTCAGCCATTTTTCTAAGAAAAGGAAACAGTATTTGAGAGCTAAAACAGTTATTTTACATTCCGCTAGAATATTTAATCATGACCACTATAACATATATTGAAGTCTGGATCAAGGTACTGCCAACCAAAATGTGCCTCTGGATAAAGCATGATTTTTTAAGGTTCGGTGTTTGGTTTTTTTCCATATGGATGTCGGGGAGGGAGGGGGAGAACTGCTAGGATGGAAAGAGGGAGAAAACAGGAAGAAAAAGGGATAGTTTTTGATAAATAACTCTCCACAGAACCAGAAACCTGCCATTTCTACATCAGTTTGGGGATCTTTAACTACCTTCTATTCTAATACAGTAATTCAGAAACTATTAATAGTGGAAAATAGGTTGGAATAAGCTGTTAAACCACAAATTACTGCTGAAAGTGCAGCCAGAACTCAAGTAATAGGATGAGGAAGAAAAAAAGGAATTTTGAGTGGTCTAGGAGCTATGAAAAAAAGAGAAAAGGGAAGGGTGATTTAAAAAACAACAAAACAAACCAATCAGTTTAAAGCGTGTAAAGGACAGCATCCCACTGGAGTTTCTTGATGCGTGAAATAAGTGTACTCTTCCCTTTCAGTGCATTTTAAAATATTGTTAAGAATGAAGCAAAAAGAATTAAAATACCATGCTTTGTATAAAGGATGGTGGGGTCGAGCTGAGAGCATCCTTATTGCTGGATCGCACAGGCAGCAAAAGCGGTGACACTGCCGTGTGCCCGGTACCACCAGTAGCCCGCTCAGGCTTATCCTACAGTGGTTCATTACAGCTACTTCCTGCTGCTTGATCTGGGTGGTTACACTGGCTTCCTCTGCACTTGTAGCTTTTACAGCTTGTTCTGTGCCACTTTTGTGACTGTATTTTCTGCTGCTCGCTGCACCTGGTGATAGCACGCCTGCAAGCTAATCGCTTGGCTTTCCTCACACGCAGCACAACACATGCAGCATTTCATATGGTTCTCTCTCACTGGCTTTTCTTGGCAGCAAAGGAATTTGCCTGTTAAGGGGAGAGAAATAGGTCTTGAAAGGGTGATTTTAATAAGACTTCAGGAGAGCTGGGAGCAGACTAACAATATTATAGGCTAATCATTATGCCTAAGATTGAAAGGTCACATGAGATCTTGTTTTATATCCTTAGTCATACACAGATGTATGTGGTTGGGAATTCTGTGTCAACTGCCCTGTAATTTTCACTTAAGTAATACTTCAGAGTGTCATTTTCTCCAGCAACTAATGTTTTTCTGTGTCTCTGAAAAAAGGAAATAATGATTTGGAGTTCTTTTTGTTTCAATTGTTCTTACTATAGAAACATGCTAGTTTGTGTTCAGCTCTTTCAAATCTGAAAAGAGTTTATTTACATCTATCAAAAGAAAAGGCTGATACAAATCTAACAGAACAGCACCTTAAGCTCCATGAGCCTGAATGTAACTTTGCTGTTTCATTATTTTCACATTGATGGTCTTTAAATGGTTACTCAAGAAAGTTATGTCATTTATCATAGAAAATATGTCCTTTTTATTTTTCAAAACAAAACTGTTACCTCCTTGCCAGCTTTCTCCCTGTGCTTTGCTTTATTTGGCAGTTGTTCTACATTGGACAAATTCAACATTTCAGAGAAGAGTTCAAAAAGAAGAGGGGAGCACTCTTCCTCCCTCTCGGCTGATCTAGAGAGGTTTGAGGCTAACAGATTTTTCCCAGTTCTTTTGCTTCTCAAGTCATATATCTTTCTGCCCAAGACCATGGTTGGAGCAATATAGATTTTTAGTATGACCAAGGGAATGACAGCACTTGTCTGTTCAGTTAAACTATTAGATCACTAGGAGTTCCTATCCTATTCTTTAACCCCCTCTTGCACTCTTAGGAGTACGTTAAATAGCATTTTAATAGTTTCTTTTAATGGTGTACAGAATGGAAGAAGAAGGGTAAGGAGGAGAAAAATTAATATCTAATAAGTTTTTTCAACATTAAGTTGAAAGTTCCAACAGAAATTTACTGGGATCTGTGAGATGTGCTGATGAACTGAGAGAGATTTCACTTACTTCCTTCAGGAAGTTGAATTCTACCACTTCTATCCTATAGAGATCCTGCATTCATATCCCAATAGTTCTCAACTATTATGAATTGTATTTATTATTGGAACACATGTTCCAAAAAGTGTTTAAAAAGAGGAGAAAAGGCAGATGTCTTATAAATCCTTTCCTTAATGAATTCTGTGCAAAATCAGAAGGTCTCCAGAATGCTAGAAATAAAACTTATTACTTCACAAAGCAATCACAAGAGAGAGTGACCCCTTGGGGAGAGGTTTTCAGTCTCAAGACACATTTCCAGAATATATTTTATTTTGCTTAAGCAGATGATAGATTTGACAGAAGATTTTACATGACATAAGTGATTCTGGGGATACACTGAACTCATTAGCACACTTCAAATTAATTAACACGGGGGTGCTTGACTCCCTCTGCTTTTTTTCTGCTATGCAATTATGGTTTTAGTTGGGAGGAAAAAAAAATCTGGGATTCAGTCTGCCAAAAGTTATTCAGGAATAACTGAAGTGGTTTTGTACCACTGGCAAGAAAGAGAATATTGAATAGTATAATTTTCCAGGTAAAGATTTCTGCCTAGAAGTTTTCTACTGCACTGTTGTATTTGCCAGTTTGGATCAGCACTATTTGCTGGTGTGGGGAAAAGAATGAAACCATTCTTTCTGTGCTAAAGTTTCCTCATATTTTCTCAGCTAGTACTTTGAAAATACAAACCTTTTTACTCATTTGAGAATTATGTTCAATACCTGAGCTGTTCCACTTCAAGTGTCAATACACTTTCTAAAAGCAGCCAAAAATTCGAAGCTTCCCATTTTTTCCAAATGTTTCCCACTGAATCTTAGCTCTGAAGGTATTTAGCTTTCTCCTTTTGAAGTCTCTTCACTCATCATCCTGACAGTATGAATGATGGTATTAGGAGTCATAATGTCAGATAGGAGAATCCCTAAACAATATTAAACCGTAATATTACACTTTATTATTATAGACAAAGCGGTAACAGTGGGTTGCAAAAAATGTGAATACCAACAGATTCTAGGACTTAACATTCACATCTTTCTGCCTAAGCTTTGCACTGGAAGACATAAGCATTATAAGCTCAACTTCAACAATCTAAACAATTAAAATAATTAAGTTCCATATCTAATCAGACCAAATACAAGGCATGGAGGACACATTATTCCCCCCTATTGCTAAATGCAATTCAAGCTTTACTTCATAGCTTTATGTCATAAATATTTGAAATTTGGAGATAGGTATCCTGAGGTGAGCTAACAAGCCATGTTCTGAAATAAACCAGGACTGGTAGACAGGTTTTTTTGAGTTGCATTGTCCAATGTATGTTTCAGGTACTGCAAACCAGACTTTTCCTTATTTGTTAATACGGTTGTCTGTGACTCCTATATTGTAATTTAACTTAATAGTGATAGCCTTTCTGCTTTTGATTTCTTTCGCTATCCTTGTCCTTACTTCCCCCTTTAGTGAAAAACAGAAAGCAAAGTTGATGCAAGAAGCCTTTGGATCTGTTTTTCAGCATTGACTGCAGTTGTGCCTTCCCCCAGAGCGAGCTGATTTGGGAACTATAAAAGTAGCATTACCGCAACAGCTTGGAACTTTCTGCAGGCTTACTATTTTGAAGTGTATGCAGTTCCTCTGCAGGTTCTGCACCCCATGTGAAGTGTTTTATAACTGCTGTTCACCAATGAGCCTTCACAGCTAGTTAACTAGCTATAAACAGGGGACTTGCATGTATGCAAGAGGCAGTTGAAATTCTTTGTCCTCTTCGGATGAGTCTCCACACATATTGATTGCATGAGGCATCTCTACTGATTTAGGGCAGACGTATGCAGCTATACTGAGCTGTGACAAAAATATCAAGTCATGTGATAGGAAAGGGGGAACCTTCAGTGCAGATCTCTTTGAGTGAGGGACTACAACTGCCCCTCCGGTTCCTGGCTCATATAAAGACGCAGGTTAAAGCTAAGGGCAGCGGGATATATTTGGCATTTGAGACTGCAGAGTAAGAGAGAGACCACAATGCTGCACTACAAACAAATAAGGTGCAAGCATATCAAAAACGGGGGCAAGATGCATGTATGGAAATGGAGGTGTTATTTCCCCAAATGCAAAATTATCTCACCTGTATTTGGATTAATTTTAAATGTAGCATTGTCGTTGTGAATTGATATCAGTTTTCCTGCTTCTGCAACAGCAAATGAATGGTCTGGTTTTTAATTAATCCTTTACAAGTAAGCTTATAGATCTAGGTTTTTTAGAGACTTTAGGGGAAGTTCTGCTTCCACCTTTTGTTACATCATAAATGAATAACATAATTGGCAAGTGAAACAGATTTTTCCTTGAAAACAAAACCATTCAAGAACGTGCACTTGTTTGATAAGGATAATGTAATAACTATAAGATGATGTGTCCTATAAGTAACATTAACATAAGTAAAAAATAAATGTAAATGGCATTTAAAAATATGCATAGTGCTTTTCTGAAGATTTTGTGGCCTCTGTAAGTGGATTTGTCCTGAGGCTTAAGTCATTAATAGGCTTTAACATAGAAACCCATATCCCTAAGCGCTGGCACTTTGTAAGTTTGGGCTCAATATTTGTCCAGGAGAGTCAGCTAATCATTTTCAAGTCAGTAATGCTGCTGTGCTAATAGAGGCCTCCTTTGTTTTATCATGCTTCTTTAGGTGGTAGTGTTTGACTACAGCAAAACATTCCATGCATAGGAGATGCTCTAAATTGCCTGGTATATACTGCTTGGCTCTCAGTTTCAAATGAAAAGGAAATACTACGTCAGGCATTCATGAATCCGGTTATCTTCTACTCATAACCTTGACCTGTTTTGTGCTAATTTTGATATCAGAATGCTTTATATTTCATTTGGGATTGTTGGGCTGATTTCCTCTTGTGTGCTTTCCTTCCCCACCCAGCTGCCAAAGCCCTATTATAAAGAAATTGAAGCTTTTTTTAGTAAAATGACACTAACAACAAAAGTGAATATTTGTTTCTTAGTTGGCTAGTATTGTTTTCAAAGCAAAATACAGATCTGCAGGGCCTGATATAACAAACAAAAACATTCACGTTAAGAATCTACTACATGACTCGTTTTAGAAAAACTACAGGCATGTACAGTTCCAGCACCCTAATCAGTAACTTCTGCCCCAGCATACTTCCCCTTACAACTATCAACATCTTCTTGCATCTTAAAAATTCACCTAGAGTTATGCAAAAACTCTTATTGGTTTTCCTGAACTTCAAGTTCTTTTGCATAGATGCCTACAAATTTTTGGCCATCCCCTCTTTCCTGCTCAAGTAATTGTATACATGAAACCAGAACCTTATATTCAAGAGATATTCTCTTCCTGGATAATTTTGCAATGTGAAGTCATTACGATGTGGATAATTGTGGATGGTGATCTTGCTTAAACATGATGGGGATACTTAGGGAATAAATTTAAAGTGAAGAATTCATTAGTTTGCCTGAAGGTAATGTAGTAATGGAGTGAGGAAGAATGAATTGCCAGAGTAACACAAAGAAAAAGGTCTGGGAAATGTTGTATAAACAGTAGCTTTCCAGTTTTCTACCATATAAAGTAGGAAAAAAGAACATCTTTAACTGGTTTAACACCAGAAAATTAAATTGAAAAAACCTCATAGATAAAAGGCCTTCTAAAGGTAGGCAGTAAAACAAATGTAATTTTTATAAACGTTCGCTTTCTACAATAACATTAACAAAAAGTGATAAACATATTTTTTATAAAGTAGGAAATGTAGAATACTTGTTTAGAATCGGTAAATTAGCTGAATTGTTTAAGGCTGAATACTTAAAAATGTTAATATCTTTACACATTCAATATCTCTGATGATGATGCAGTCACTACCTGTAGAGCAACAAAGTTTAACAGTCCAAGTGATAACACAGTTATGATGTAAGCTATGGTAGGGAAATACTGGTATATCCAATTAATATTTAGATATTTTATTCAAAATTTAATACACCTAACACTTATAATCAGTAATCTAAATTCATTTACCAGCAGGACATGCTTTGATGCTGAAGTTAAAAAACTGGATACATGATCTGGTGAAAACCATTTGCGAAGTACCTGGAATGAGAGTATGTTGAAGCAGGGAACCAGCCTTCAAGAGCTGTCATGCAGGTGCAATGGCATGGGTTTTTTCATAATTCTGTATCTAGTTTATTCAGAGTTGAGGAACTCCTTAGGACATCCAAGAAGGCATGTTTTTCTTGTTTGCTCTATAAAATTTGGTTTAAACTCTGAGGTCTATTAATTTTAATGTCTTCTAAAGCAGTGTAATTGGAACCTATGTATTTCTAAGATGTCTAAAGAAAGGAGCAGATTGTAGATGCAAAACACATTTTGATAGTTATCTTTCTGGTTACAAGGCCAATAGTTTTTTTTAATTGATATAATAACGTACATTTGCTTTATTTACTAATGGCACTTCCATTTCCATCTAGAGAAGTCTTAAGACAATGGCAAATTAACTCCTTTATTTAGGACATGAGAAATGCCATTCATCATTCTCTAACATTTACATTTAAGAACAACGGGAATTTTATGCTAGATACAGTTGTACACATTCACATTGGATTCCTCTGATTTAAAAAAAAAGAGAGAAATAAAGCTATGTACAATTGGAGGACAGTCTGATTCTTATTGCTGATGAAAATCTTTTAAAGGAAAAGAACATAAGTCACAAATGTAAAAAAAAACCAAAAACCAAAACTGCCAACACAAACCAAACAAAACCAAAAAATCCCCACCAAAATTATTTGCCAACTAAAATAATATTGAATATTATTAATTCAAATTGCATAAATTTATATGAGTTCTCTCTGTCTCAAATATGCTTTATTTTCAATGACACAGTACTATATTCATATTTTGTTTGATTAGGACAGTAGTCTGCTAGAAATATGGAAACTATTTACTCCATAAAATGACTTTTTAAGAGCCAAATTAAGACAAACAGAATGAATTTTGCATTCTTTTCAGATTTTAACAGTTTTCAAGAACAATAACATTATATGCAGAGCAATTTTAAAATGCCCTCATTATGATAGTTTTGCAGTTATAATTCCGTATAACCAAATTATAAAGTAATTCACTTTATTACAGGTAAGAAAGTAAATCAGTTAAAGAAAATAGTGCAGTTCTCTCTGTCCTCCCCCAGTTTTCTGAGGAATATAACCCCAATCTACCCATCAAGCCACCCAAATAAGTGACTTTTTCAGCATGATGAGAAGGCACTAAGCGCTTAGATTATTGTAGTTCAAGAAGTTCCAGTGCCATGGTCAACTGTCCCTCAAAACACAGAGGTTGAATTCAGTCTTGAAAGACTAATTTCTAGATAGGGCCTTCTTATTTACTGAAATGAAGCTAAGACATACAGCTGCTGGGAAATAAGTAGAATAACAATGAGACAAATGTTATTGATAAAAGTGTTTGTGTCTGTGTGTTTTTGAAAGTGATCCAGCATTGTTCTGAAAAATTCTTCCATTAGGAGGTATTTTAGTGCTACTTTAACTATTGCAGGAAATGAGAGACTGAAGACTGGTTTTAGTTTTAAAAGTATTTAAAATGAAAGAATATGGAATTAGTGGTGCTTTAATACTTGCAAAAGTTGGAATAGGTAATAAGTCAAAGCCAACTTAGTAAATCCCAATAATTAGTGGTCCTTGCATTTATCCTTGTATACTCACTCAATAAAGAAACAACAGTCTGTCAGCAAGGCTTTTTTTTTCTCCTGATATGAAAAAAATATTTTACTTCCTCATGTCGGTGTATGAGCTGAGATTTTAAGAGAAGCCAATGTCTTTAATGACAAAGGAGATTTTCAGTGGGAAATGTGATAAAAGCTGGAAATAATTACTTCCAAATTTTAAAGTAGGGGCAAGGAAGTGGTTATATAGCAAAAGAGGGCAGAGCCTGAGAACGTTACATTGGAAGCACTTTGCTTTTATTCTGGAGGTCAACACTAGGGATAATCAAGAAGAATGTTTTGGCCGATTTGTTTCTTGAGCAACAGTTAAGAGTAAGATTTCAACAGATCAATTGAATGATATGATAAAGAATAAGCTGTAGAGATTGGTAATCAATGACCTAGGGAGCATGCATTCACATAAGGTGGGGTGTGGGGATTTGTAAAAAAAGTCATTAAACTGGTGACAAATCTTTGTGAGATAAATTTAGAAACAGGGAAGAAAAATAATGATTTTTGAAAATATAAAATAGAAAAGAATAGGCTATTGTATATTTAATGAGGGAAAAAGTTATTTTTCTTTTTTTTTAGATTAAATGATTGTATAATTTACAAAAACAAGAACTAATTCCAAAACTGAAAATGTACATGCTTTGAAATTAGTTTGTAACTGCGATGCTGTAGTAGGGAGATCTGCTTTTTCTGACAGACGTTTCTACTGAACATGTCAAGGGCCTAGCTCTCCCATAAGTTACAGAGAGAGTTGGGTTATTAAAAAATATTTAATATGGTAACTGTATGCAGTTTCTAAGTATTCAGAAGTAGGAAATTTGGGGAATCTATTATGTAAAGAATCAGTTGATTGGAAAATATTGCGCTGGAGACAAACTTTGCAATAGTGTGGGCTGGATGTGGCATCTAACCAGAGAACTGTTTGCTGGCCTAACTCAACTTATTTGGTTCCTGTTCCAGTTATAACTATAAATTGAGGAGTGTATTTGGCTTCTGAACTTTCCAAACTGATTTAAGGACCATTGATTCAAATAATCATTTGGATTGGTGTATGGAGAGTTCTATGATGATATGATATTGGCTCTTTTCAGTATTTCCATTAGCTTTTGCTGTTAGCCTGTTTCTTCACAGTATTGCTGTCTGTCTGAATATTGTAAATTATAGCACTGTGGTTTTGTGATAAGACTTGGGCTTTTTGACAGATGTGGAGATGTTTTTGTAAGCGATACAACCTGCCATGCCTGAACTAGGTTTTAAATGGCATAAATAATATTGTTTGAAGCTATTACGCACGTTGCTGTGCTGTACCTGCCCATTTTTCCAGCTGCAGATCTGTGCAAACATTGAAGTTGCCTAGAAATAGCAACATGCAACAAATGATTCTACCACAGAATGCTTCATCTCCCGCTTTATTCTATTTTCCCCTGTGCAAAATGCATGCAAAAAAAAAGGTCATTAATAATGTTGCATGTTCAGACACTTAAAAGTTATAAAATGCCAAATTACAGTGCAATCTTAAGTTATTTCAGGAGCTCTCAAGCTGCACCTTGCCAGGACAATTCCTCTGTTCTGATATTTGCCTTCCTCCCTCTGCTTCTTCATTAAAAGTGCAGGCTGAGGGTTGGATGAACAACTGGAGGTCCAGCCGAGTCCTGGGCTCAGGTTCCTCACTCCCCGGAAAAAAGCATGAAGTAGGTGTTGGCAGCTGCTGGTGGAGGAGTTAATTTGTCCTTCAGTCCTCTCCCTCAGGCCCAGGTTAGGGTATCTCAAGTGAAAAGGGGGCAGCTGAAAGCAAAGTGCATCTGTTCCTCTGGCAGCAGCGTGCTGTCTCCTCTTGAGGATCAGCAGGAAAACTGCTGTCAGTGCAAGACTGGTACCATTAGAACTTGCAACTGATTGTCTTGATTTAAGTAATTGAATGCTATTAAGGTACATGGGTGTATGTGTTACACTGACTGTCATTTTGTTTCTATGGTCCATGGCTTTATTGGGCAAAGTTTTTTAGTATCCTGAGTCCATGTTTAGTTCTAATTTCTCCTCCTCCTTTAGCAGAAGATTTGTTGTTGTCTAGTCTCTGTCTCTCAGCCTGTTTGGTGCAAGTGACCAGCACAGTCCAGCTGCATGAAAATTTTATTTTGGTTTGGTTTCAGACAGGCTGAGCCCAATACTGCTACATGATTGTGAAAAGAACTGTGTTTTTGTGGATTTCTCCTTTTTTGATAAAAAAGAACTGAGTCTTCAGGGGAGTTTGATGTACTTCTATTTGAATGTGTCATACTAGCAGGCATGGAGTATTTAATGCATTTAGAGTGTTTTCATTTTTACTGGAAATTGAACTGATCTCAAGCCAATTTTTGCTGAAGATGCTTATTTTCCTCTGGTGAGTAGATCAATCATTGACAGAGAATGATAGGGGTTTTTTTTTTCCCTGATGTATAGAGAGCTTTCCAGGAACATGCGAAGAACTGGATTGGATGTCTTTCAAGAAAATACATATATTGAAAACAGACTTCTTTATATGTGATTGCCTTTCTTTGGGATAGCTAAAGTTTAAACACTTTGTGTGTCATATTTCTAATGTACTTACCATCGTATACTCTATGGTTGCTGGGTCAGGCTCAGCTACTGGAAGAATGTGTATTTCCTGCCAAGTAATTTTTCAACAGCAACTACTGGGTATCAGTCAAGGTTTCACTCTATAGGGAAGCTATTCTTAGCAAAAACATGAATTTTTTTATTATCTTTTTTTTTGTAAGAAGTTAAAACAATGGGTGTCCCAGGATGTTATCTGAGACATTCTGCTCAAATTCAGAACAAAACAGCCTGAACTTGTCTGTCTTTACTCTTCATACTCCTGTCCCCTTCACCACATAACTAAAGGTGTTCTTTGTTTTGTAACTGAATAATAATAGTTGAAAAGCAGATTTCAGCAAAAGGGCACTCTGCTGGTGTAAAAAAAAAAAAAAAAAAAAAAAAAAAATGCTCGCTATTTTTAATACTGCCAAAAGAGCTGTTAGTGATTAGAGCTGAGCATCTGTGCTTCCAGGTATCTAGATAAGACTCAACAATATGAGTATCATACCTAAATTAACAATTAAATACTTCATATAGACGTTATTAAACTAAAGGGTTCAGCTTGACTATCCCCTTGTGTTTGTGGCTTTTCTGAGACAGAACTACATCTCTCAAAGAATATACCTGCTATGTATTACAAACCACAAATGTTTAACGTAATTTATTCTGTATAGCACTTTATTGCAATGACTGACAGGTTTGGGGGAAAAGATCACAGTACAGCAGAACAGATAGTTTCTGCCACGAGATCAGTGAGATCTTTATTACAGGTTACAAGCAAATTCCTCCTTTGCCAAAATATGGCGACAAGCTTTGTTAAAAAAAAAAAAAAGTTTATTTGATTATGCTTTTAAAAAGACCAACAGCAGAAGCCTTACATGTATCAGCTTCAAACACTTAAGAAAATTCTCCAGACATAATGTATCTTAGAGAGAGTACTGCATGATTCTCAGGTTGATGTCAGGCGCAGACAATGAAATTAAACCTGTGTGCAAGTGCTGCAGAGATGACTGTCCTAAAATAGCCTCTACTGGCTTCTTCTCAGTGCTAAAACGTTAAACTTCTAAGTTTTTGCTGAGAGATAGCTAATGCCAAGTTTCTTCAGCTGTTATAGGGGGAGAAGGAAATAGGCGATAGCAGAGGAGAAGCCATAAAACAAACATTGCATGCTTAACACTAAGAGTACTTGTGCTCTTCAGAGATGGAGCACCATAACTGAAGAATCCATCAAAATAAGCTACTAGAAAAACACTGTGGGGTGGGTAGTGCTGAATCCAGTACAAGAAGGCCTCTTTTCTTTACAGGTCAAGGAGACTTCTGTGTCCAGTCTAGGATGGGAGGGAAAAAAAAAAGTAGGAGTTGGGGAATTAGTCTGCTGTTTAATAAGGGATTACACTAATTTGAAAGAATATGCATAGAAAAATTTTGTTTTCATTTCAGTTAAAGGAAATCAACCTTTTTGCTTCTGTGTGTAAAGCTGCTAGAAACTAGGTCTGTTTTCTTGTGACTTTTTAAAAAAGGCAAGTAACCTTGGACACTGAATATTGTGATTTCTGTCAATGTAGTGATTACATGCAATCAAGAAATTGTTAACAAAACATTGGGTCAAAGCAGTTAAAACCACTTTCAGTGCAAACAGAGGTAGCTTTGAAAACGTGCAGCCTGAAGCAAGCAAGCCTTGAATGTTTCCGTTAATTTTGTTTCAAGTGTTACTTGTTTTTATAGTTCTAGAGTTGCATAGACTTATTAGTAGCCTCTCTCTGTGAAGCATCCAGACATCTTTGCAGCTCCCAGGTTCCAGGTTTCCTGTAACTACTCATTTGCACTACAAATTAGGCAGTCCGTGCTATAGAGGATTTTAAAGTTAGCTTTAGCTAACCAGCTGTTATTCCCTAAGGAGCAGTGGGATACATAGTCCTCTGGTTTAAAAACACACACCATTTGAGGTCAGGCCTATCAAGCTAGGATTTCATTGAAAGAATGACTGAAAAGGTGAGCTTGCAAAGTCACCAAAAATGGAAGTCTTCAAGTCTACAAGATTTTAATGAAACCAAGACTTATATTTGAATGAAAGATAAAAAGAGGGTAAGATTTTTGCCATTTTAAGCTTTGAGCTTCCACAGAGTTCTCATAGAACATTTTTGTCTTCCAGAGAATGTGAATAATTTAAAATCTCCAGTAAGTTGTGCTCTTCATTTTGGCATCTTTGCATTATGTAAGAAGTGTTCTTTTTGAGTTTCCATGAATCACAAATTGTGATATATAATAGTGATTGCTGTAATAAATTTTCCTCAAGTATTTAATGTCATAATTCCCCTTTGAAAATTAGATAAATGGGGGGAGGGGTAGTGTTCTTTCTTGATGTTGAAACACATCCTTGCTTAATAGCTTTTGTTTGGATGCTTTAGTTCTTCACTATTCAGAGATTTTCATCATTTAACAGAAATATATAATCTGTGAGCTTTTTACAAGGATAACTCATTATTTCCTTTAACTTGTTTTAGTTTCCAAGCAACAAAATCTTGTGTTTAATGTCAAAATACTGTTCTGAATAATGGTTGAATATAATAAGTCCAAATGTACTGGGTTTATGTCTCTTTATGTAGTGATAAAATTGACAATCAATAAAGTAATCACTATTTTGAAATAGTCTCCCTAATGAAGTTTAGGCTAATCTCATCTGGTTTCATTTTTTACACATTATATCCATATTTATCAACCAGAAGTTATTCTCTCACATTAAAAAAAACTTCACTGCATTGTTATATGAAAACTGGTTTTATTGCTTCATAGTTTCTGGCATTGCTTCACTGGAAGATGAAGTATTTTGACCATTAGGTTTTAGAGTCCGGGTATGTCTCAGTTTCTCCCAGTGGGACATCTTAGAGTTCTTAGAAAAGGAGGGCAAAAGTAAGGTAAGACAATGCCACAGTGAACACATAAATCAGGATTAGGTGATAGAGAAACATTGTGGTTTATGGCTCTAGTGTGCATTCTTGTAGAAAGGACTCTTGGGTGTATGGTCACCACTGGAGTCCCAGAGCTATTACCCAGGGATCGATTCTGTCAGACTGACAAGATCTCTAGACTGAGAAGCAGAAGACTAGTAAAAACTTCTCTAATCTTCCTGGCTACAAAATCATAAATAAAGAGGAACATCAAGTGTACCAGGATATTGACGTAGCCTGTGAAACAAGCTTTTGTGCAGGCAAAAGAAATATGGTAAAACAATTGTGACTGGAACTATTGAATCTGTCAGCCATAGAAGATAAGGACATTAAAAATATGGAGAGGATAAAGAGGTGTAAATTTAGCTAGACTCAGTATCAAAACTTTATCATCAGGACGTTAGTGATATTATACATACAGTGAACATAGAGCCAAAACAAAGATATGCAATGGGAATGAACGTATGTAAATTATATCCAAGGTGGAAGAAATCTTTTGCAAACTTCATGTACTTCCATCTTCTGTTCTCAAAAAATTATTTTGCAGGACATATTTAGGATTTTCTGGCTTTGCTCAGGCTTAGAGCAATTATTATTTTTAAATTTTCCAACTATAGGTTACTGCTTTGTCTGGTCTTGTAAAATGATTGCCAAGGAATTGAACAATTTTTCAGTTTAATATTTGTTGCAACAGAATACAGAAAATGTAATTCTGCATAGCATTAGAACATTTGAGCAAAACTAAAACTGTGAAATATGATTTGTTATATAGCTTGTGGTGAAGTAAACTCTGTAATTAAATAACATTACTTTAAAGGTTTTATTTGAATATGACTCTTTTTGGATTGCAGTTTGGATTGCTTTTTGGATTGCAGTTCGGTCAAAACCACGACAACTGTGTAAAGGAATGTAATTTTATTCATCTGTTCCTTTCCTTACTACAAATATACCTCAGCCATTTTCTTGGAGTAGTCTATAGGAACAGGTCTCTGGTTTTTATGAGAGAGAACTTGAATAAGATTTAATATTTTAAATATTAGTATTTAAAATTAGGTCTGAGAACCTAACTCCTTCTATAAATCTTTGACTGAGTTGTATGCGAGACTTGGATAGATGAATCGTGTGAAGGCAAGTAATTTATGTATAAATTATACCCTTATTTATACATCTGGCCTTAAATTTGCTAGTTTAGTGATGACTGGCTTTTGAAGAGAGTTTCTCCCTTATCTTAAAATTTCTAACCAACTTTATGACTATAGAGATGTTTAATATTTTCTTTCTCTTGCTATTGAATTTTGATTGAATTAACTTCATAGTGGATTTTCAGAGAAAAAGTTAATGCTGACACTGCTGCACTTTTGCTATATGAAAGTTACCATTTCCTTTCAAAGGGTTTCAGCAGAAAACATTTCAACAATTCAAAGCTCCATCAAAAGAAAAAAAAAAAAGCCTGAATAGATTTGTACTCCAAGTCACAGCCATTTATTATTACTATTCTTTATTAATAGAATCTTGCTTCCAAAAGGATTGTCCACTTTGGGGACAAAACTGTTTGTCTTTCTCTCTCTTTTTAATAAAAAAAAAATAAAAAATCATGCCTAAAGCCCATTAATACTATTCTAGACAGGGGAAAAACTAGCTAAAGGTTGAAATGCATTAGGCAAGGTGACTAATAGATTTGATACAGTCTTACTCTGCAAGTGGTTTTTTGGGTATTGTAGATTTGCTTCTTATTCCTGTTAAATGCACTTTGAAATTTAAATATCTTCAAAACTTTTTGATTTATTATTAGCTGTAATAAAGAGCTTTTACATAGATGTTTATTACATTTTCTTATATGGGATAAGAAAAAGACTTTGTGGCATTTAGTGTTACTTTTAATATCATTTCTCCATTGTGTCAAGCAAGCCTAAAATACTAAATGCTTTGAATTTAATTTTTAAAATTGATTAATTCTAAGTAAATATAAATCAGAGTATACTTTGCATTTACAGGCACTTGCAGACCAATTTGAAGATGCAAATACATCAGTATCTGAACGCATGAAGATTTTCTACTGTTGTCAGGTGCCTCCACGTTGGGCCATACAGGTGTGAAGCAATCCCATCTGAAGCTTTACTTTTAAAAGTCTGTGGTTCTTATTATTTTTGATACTGCATGACTCCAAGGTCAAGAGAGTGTGATATGCCCTTGATTTGTGACTGTAGAAATAAAGGCATAACCTAAAAAGACAGCAGTTTTTTTCCTGGAAAGAAATCAAGTTCTACAGTCTTGTTTTCAGATGTCATGATCAGTAATGCACAGAATTAATTGCTTGCAGTGCAAATCTTCTATACCTTCATTTTTCTTTCAGTAAAAAATGGACCAAAACTTTCAAGCTTCCAACATATCTCCTGTAAAAATAATCTTGCTACTGTCTTGCTATTTATTACTGTTTTCCTTATGCTGGTTAGTTGCGTCTTTCTCATCTTGTAGTGATCACTCTCTTTGGGTTGTTTTCAGGAAGTAAATCATGGCCAAAGCAGCCAAATTAGGAGTCAGAGGTACACTGGAGAAAGTGTGTATTTTCAAGACAGGCTCCTTTTTACTGTTGCTGACGGGATTTTTATTTTTTTGAAAACACAATGTTCATCTTCACTCTTTCTAGAACAGAAATCTAAACATTAGAGACTTACCTGATGATTTAACAAACTGATCTGATTTAACAAGCTTAAGAAAATTTTTTGCATCGCACAGCTCTGTAAGTGTTCATGTTATTTACTTTTAATAGTATTTATTCCTTTTTGATTTCTAACCTCACTGCATATTGAGGTTATGCTTTAACCAAGCGTATCTTCTAGCATTCTCAAATTATTCCACACAACCTTTCAACAGGTACTTGCAATAAAACTAGCAAATGTGGTTTTCATTTCCAGTTGTTAGAGTGACACTTTTCAATCCAAGCCAGTTTTCCAAGCCAAAGATAGAAATACTAAAATAGAGATTTATAATGGAGGATGGCTGCTGTCTCCTAGTCATAGTAATGAAAGAGGCATTGGGTATATAAATTTTACCAAATTTGACTCTGACTAAATTTAATAAAACATAAATAAGATATAGTTCCAGAAACTTGAAAAGGTAGAGTTTTCCCACAGCAATTAATATCAAGCTACCAAGTAACTACTTTGTTACAAATTTTCATTTTGTTACATATTTATATTTAAAAAGTGTATTCAGTTCTTAATCTTTTGTCTACCAGTCTATTCCTATATGGTGACTCCTTGTATTTGTAACATGTACTGAACCCAAGCCTACGCTGAACTCATGGAGAGATCCATGACGTCTACAGAGAACGTAAGGGAATCCATTCAGGGAATCCACCAAAAGCACTGGGGAATTCACTGTATGGGAGCTCGTAGCATAATTAGGTGTCCTTATACAGAAAGTTCCCATTTGTTTTCACAAAGCAGTGTACGTCACACATAGTAAATAAGTTATCCCTTCTTCAAAGATGAAAACCTATACACACTTTTAATCCCCTCCTAAAAAAAATAAACAAAAGACCAAAGTAAACTTTTCAAAGTCACGAAAACATACTTTGTTTATATTAAAAAGATTACTCATTTATTTTCATAAGTATACTGAAATAATAGCTAAATTTGAAATAACAAAGAGGCTGTTTATCTGTGAGGAAAACTCAACTAGGGAGTTGAACTCAAATCTAATATTGAAGTGACTAAAAACTAACACCCTTTGTCAGTGGCTGTTTGGGACAGTGATTTCTCATGAGTACCTAACAAAATTGCATCAGAGCCTTTCTCTCCATCTCTGTTTGCACATGTACAGATTACTATGGCCAAGCATTGCAAGAAGAGGCTTTAATGCCTTCCTTTAGCCTCTCTTTCCTACTCTTAGCATTCCCCACATCCAGCTGCAGCTGCTCTCCAACTGCATCGGCCATGTACCTCTTTAAAGGGCTGGAATTTCAGCTCTGTCAATTCTTCCTTGCCATGTTTGTTTCCATTTTTGCATTATATTATTAACTAGTTGAAAGTATTTGAGCTCCTGAAGTGAACATATTCAAATCAAAACAATTATTGTTCTGTTGGTGGGCTTTTTTGAGGTAAATACATTGTTTGAGGCTCCAGCGTGAAGTTTGAAGAGAATTCCTTACTCTCTGTCTGCTTCTTGTTGATGAAAGAAATGTTTCTAATATCTTTTTAAAATTTAAATTGTATTTACTTACCTATTTTCGGTTAACTGCAATTTCTTGTCTTCCCAGCGTCAGCTTGCAAGCTTGCTCTTTGAGCTGGGATGCACCAGCTCTGCCTTACAGATATTTGAGGAGCTGGAAATGTGGGAAGATGCAGTGATATGCTATGAAAGAGCAGGACAGCATGGGAAGGTAAGAAAAATTTTTTTTACAACTGAGATTCTTTTTTGAAATAGGATCTGAAGTATGAAAGACTGTCTGGCTTGAGCTGTCAGTTCACTAATGACACTTCTACAGATGTATCTTGAGGAAAGTCTGGGAAAAATGGACACATGACATACGAGTCTGTCATAACATCTGAATGCTAAAAAAAAAAAAATTTGGGTAATGATACATGAAATAGAAGTTGGTTAATGAGAAATAACTTGGGAAGCAAGATGATTGTGATAGTCATTCTTGAAAATATTCAAAGAAAACTAACAACTATGGATGCACAGCAAGGTATAATGTGGGCATTTCAAGAAGGCTGTAGCAGTCATTCATGATGGGGTCTTGGAACTTTGTCTGGAGGGGATATTAGTTTTGTTTGTCACTTGATTTCAACCTGTTAACTGTAGTTACAGAATCAGATAAGTGGCGTAATATTAAAAGGCTTTACCTTGTTAAGTCTATGTTGATATTTTCCTGAATTTCTCCCATGACTTCTTTAACACTGTTGTAGCTACATGTGATCAGCTCCAGACAAAAGCAATTTAAAGCCATCAGCTAACTCTAAGTATCGGTGACAGAATTATTGGAAAATTCTGCTAGCAGGCTGTAGCAGCCCTGCTATTGTTGATTATTTGGTTAATAGTAAGAGCAACGGTAGGAAGATTTCAGAAAATGATACCTGGAAGCAATGCCTACTGGTGTGTAACTTCAGCTGTGTTCTCTGTCTGCTGCAATCTCTCACACTTAAAGACAATAACAGGAACTTATGCTATCAGGCATTGTTTTCAGAATTTATATAGTTTTCAAAAATATTCACTTTCAGATAAAAACGGGGTTTTTTTTCTTCCTGGTTCTCTCCCTCTGTTTGGTATATTATAGCATTAAATATATGAATGTATGTGTGCCTTTACAAAGACAAAATTACAAAGACTATGCTTACATTAATTTAAGGTTACAGAATAGAGTTATAACTTCAATCAGAAAGAAAAAATATGCAGAATTTCTCATAGTTGCATATTTTTTCTAATTATTTTGCACCAATGCCCAGGCTTTGGTCATTTAAAACCGGCAGATACGTTTTTCTGGCAAATTCTGTGTCACATTATGCATGCCTCGGAGATAGTATGCAAATACCCCAATCTTTTCAGTGCGGTGGAGAAGTAGAGTTCAATATTTTCCATTTCCTGGAAATGCATTCTGTCCTACTTATATTCACAAACTGCCCTTAGGGAGTTATGAAAATGGCACTTGGAGAATAGGACAGGATATCTGACACAGGAAGCTGCTCAGAAATGCTTTCAGAATGACACTTTGTGCTGTGCTTTGAAAAACAGAAAACGATGTATAAGTAGTAAGTAACTGTAGTGCTGGGAAAAAAAGGTAGATTCAGATCAGAAAAGCCAGAAAATTAGAAACATTTAGCTGTATGCCAAGGGGAGTGACTATTTGTGCTTCTTACCAAAAAGCTTTCAGTGTGTGAACTGTCTGTATTTGTCAAAGATGTTTTTACATGTGGTAGTTATTCTTGTAGAAGTACATGAGAATCTACCAGAGCAACGTGTTGTTCAGTTGATGTTCATGTCATTAAAGAACTTAGCATATATGTGCCCCAAAATAACAAACTCTATTAAATAAACTTCTCCAAGTTGAGTACTTGTGCATCAAAGGAATATGCTCCATCCTCCTACTTTTGAATTATGCCCTGACAAAGAAATAGTACATGTAGGATAAGGCTAAATGCGGTTCCACATTATGTACTTGGGAAATACTCAGTTATAACAGGGTCACATAGCAGTACAATTTTGCAGAGAACATTTAGCAAACTTTTTTATGGATCTTTTATTGTTGCTAGATAGGGCTCTATACTAGTTTCATAATCTGAACAAAATTAGTAGAAAGTGGTATCATAACAAGAAAAGAGTAACAGAGTGATGAGCAAAACAGGTCACAGAAGAACAAAAAAAAGGTATTATAAAATCTGAATGCACAGTATGTTGATAGTTGCTGTCTTTTACTTTGCTGTCTTCTCAATCCAGTCTTTTACTCACATTCCTTTAACAGACTTGTTGGAGAAGCAAACTCTAGCCCCCATGTGTGTAGTGAGAACTGGTGTTCAAAGTGTCCTTTTAACTGTGAGGAGGGCCCAGAGATCTCAAGAGTATTATTTACATCAGACAACATTTTTTGGGTCAAGGTCTACGAGGCCTTCAACCTCACTGAAAATGGATAATACACTAAAAATGGTTATATTTCTCTGCTAAAAAAAAAAAGGAAGGATAAACTGTATATGTGATTTTCAGTTCTTCCAATTGAGGTGAGGCCTTTCTCGGATGCAGGAGCTCTAGAGCATGGTAGCTGCTGACCTTTGATAAATTCATGAGCTCTATCTTTTAGCCAGGTATTCTGTCTTACAACCAAGTTGTCAACCTTGGTGAACTAAAGACATTGGTTTTAGACCAGCATGTCCAGCAATTCAACTTCTACAGAGTTATATTTTTTGTCATGACATGGCATAGGTATCTCTAAAACATTTGAGTAAGGAAACACAATTATCATAAGATCTCAGAAGCTTCCATTTAAATTCAGGAAATGCTTCCCAGATGCAAGGTCAAGTAGTACTATACTGATTAGTGCATGAGATCATTCAAGAACTTGATTATTTCCAGTATATAAGAGACCTAGAAGGCTCTTATAGGAGCCTCCTATACGTAGCTACAAATGTGAGGAAGAGGAGTAAATGGTTCACCAAGGTCATGCATGAAGTTACAGGGAAAGAAAAAATGAAAACTAAAGAGCTTTCCTTTTCTCTCACTACCTTGTCCCACACTCATCTGTTCTGCTGCTTCATGCAACTTCTCTGGTAGCCTAGCAAATAACAGGCAAACAGAGAAGATTAAAGCATTGTAGGAAATATTTTGAACTAGCAAGGTGAGGAATCATCAAATAATAGAACTGGTAGAGATGTGTGAGGACTGAGGCTAATAAGACCTTTTAGGAAACAAATAAATAAAAGCATGGGCACACGTGGGTGGATTGGCAAGAGGAATTTTAGGGTTGGGAAGCCAAATGCAGGATGAATCTTGAACTTAGTGTCCAGAAGTCTCTATAATAAATAATTAAAAGACACCACCTTTTATTTAAAACAAACCCCTTTTACTTGTGGATTTTTGTGAAGCATTGCCTGTTTAATTCCCATACCAACTGTAGTAACCCAGAAAACTGTGAACAGCCTAAATCTTTCTCATATTTAGATCAACTGGGTTTTGAACTGAGTATTGAATGCCATCCATTCTGGTGCAGACCATTCTGTGAAAATCAGTGTCATTATAGTTAAATCTGTTTCGATCAGCAAGGGTTATATACAGCTTCATTTTTTTCTTTTTAGGTAATTTTTGATTAATAATTCTATTATCAAAGCTTATTTAATTTAGATATATTTTTTTAGTTATAAAGCATGTGAGTTAATCATTAATGTCTGTTTAATGAGTAAGAATAAACCTCTAGTGGATGTACTTCTTTTATATACACTGCCTGAGCTGCATGAAAAATGTTTCTTGATAATATTTTTTGTTAAGAGGAAGATTTTCTTTGTGCAGAAGCAGGCTTCTTATCAAAGATTAAATATGCATTTTTGAAAATAGTTTACTACTAAGTTAGGAGTCAGGCGTATTTTTTCTTCACATAGGCAAAATTAGAAATCCTGTTCTAAACTGTTATCTGGTTTTGTAGAAGACAAATGACAAATGTTTTGACAATACCATTTTTTTAAGATCCCCCTTGTATTAGCGCTTAAAGATTTAAGTAGTAAAAAGGTTTGTGACATGCCAGAAATGTGATCAGATAGCTAATCAGATGAAGAAAAATTCAGGCTTATTTAATTCTCTGTTTTATCTCTGTGTTGAAATATTTATCTTGGCAATGAATTCTTGTAAGCTTAGGCCAGAGCATGATGTTTTTATGCTCTTAAATGTGAGATGCAATTAGTGAATGGTTGGCTTTCTAGTCTAGTGTACATTAGTACTAAGCACTGCCGCAGAAAAGCAATCTGAACATGGGAGTGCCCTGCAGAGGAAGAGGTAAAGAAGCAGCATGCAGTGCACTTTTCACCTCGTAGCTGCTGTTCATACAGCAACACTTCAGTCTTTTTTCTTTATCTGAAGGGGAAAAAAAAAATCCACCTTACCTTTTGATGCCTAATGTGATTACTGAGACAAAAAAAGCACCCGGTTCTCTCTGCTTTAGAAAAAAAATCATCTTAAAGATCTACTATTAATATGTGCTCCTTTAATCTTGTCATAGCAACTAATGGAGGCAGGGAAGAGGAAGTAAACTGGCCTTTAACCAAACCCTCTGCAAGCGCCGTCTTCTTGTTAGATGAGGTTTTCTAGTGCTTTGACTAGGCTAATTCTAGATTTTAAGTAATAATTTCTTGGGCTTTCTTTGGAGAGCTGTTTTATACACACTTTTAACCAATTGCCATTAAGTTATTTTCCTAATATTTTGATGATAATTTTCTTCTTAGTGGGATTTCATTTTTGCTAGTTTAAGATCCCTTTATAAATCTAAACGATACATCCATTTTTCACATTTGTGCATTTCAAATATTTGTAGAATTTTACTGCTATTTATTTAATAAAAATGCTAGTAAGAATTAAGTGTTAAAATTACAAGACATTAAATATTTCAAAACAAAGTAAAACAAAGTAATTCTTCTAAAGATGATTTTCAGACAGGACCAGTGAATTTTAGTGGTTGGAGGAAGAGGAGTAAGTGACTGGTTCTCTAGAGAACATCTGAAGGGCAAAGAAAATACTTCTTATAGAAACAAGAAAAGCAGTCATAATTCAAATGCAGAGATGAAGTCAGCTTTCCTTTTCGATAGAAGATTGACTACTGTTATAATGTCAAACCTCAGTTCTGTGGCAGGCTGCATTGAACCTTTCTTGGTTCAGATGCTTCAAACAGATCTTACCTTAACAAGCTGAATTATGTCTGCTACATTTTTGCAGCAGGGGACTGAGGTAAGAGGTCAGTCTGAACAACAGATCATCTGTCCAGTGTATTTACCTTTTCAAAAAGCTGCAGAAAACACACTATCTTTTGTTTAAAAGAGAAACAATAATTTTATTGTTAGAACAAGATAGTGACCCTGAGATAAAGAGCTTTTGAAAACGTACCTGGGAGCACCAGCTCGTGTCTTCTTTTCCATAATGCTGTGTATATTCTGAGTATATTTTATCTCAAACATTTAGATAAATTTATAACTTCTGCATTTTATGAAAAGACTAGCATTTCCAAAACCAACAGTATGAAAGTGTATGTGTCTTCAGACATAACAGAATGGAAATAACTGTTTTCAGAAAAGAACAATTAGAGAAAAAGGAATGACAGTCATTGCAAGAGTACTTATTAGGATTTATAAAAAACATGAATTATAAACTATTAGGATTGCACATACCTTAATGGTGCTGATAGTACATTGCTGTGATGTCCAGGACCGATATTTGTTCTTACAACCTAAGAAATAAAATGAAAAGCAAGCTGCTTCTTGTTTTAATAGGTAGGTTTCCCCTTGGTGCATTAAACCAAAACCCACCATACTATGTTGATGCTGAAGTGTGTATTTTTAAGAAATGTTTGGAACCAGATTCTCTCTGGACTTTATCTTTGATGCTGTGTTGGATCAAAATACTGTTTCCTTACTATCCTTACTTCTTAGTATGGTCTTCAACTGATGATTGCTAGGTTCTAAAGAGGTATTTGTTCTGATAGGTGACTGATTAACTGAAAATAAATTGTCCCATTATGTATTGATTTCTCTTTGTTCTTTAACAGGCAGAAGAAATACTCCGGCGGGAGCTAGAGAAAAAGGAAACACCTGGATTATATTGTTTATTAGGTGATGTTCTTAAAGACCACCAGTATTATGACAAGGCCTGGGAGCTCTCCAGGCACCGCAGCGCCCGTGCCCAACGCTCCAAAGGCCTCCTCCATCTCCGCAACCGGGAATTCAGAGAATGTGTGCAGTGCTTTGAACGTTCAGTGCAGATCAACCCTATGCAGGTTGGGAAATGAGACACACATGGCTTTGCTTTAGTTGGTGTGTTCAGTTTTGAATGATGATGCGTTTTTTAAAAGGCAATTCCGTGCAAAATTGTCAAAGTAACAAGTTCTTACTCTTCTTAGCAACTTTTTCACCAGGTACTTGGAAGCCTGGCTAAAAATGGTAGTGTGCTGAAATTAAAACATCCTTTTTCATTCAGGCCCTTGCATGCACCTGACTCTATACCTCTACAGCTCTTCTACTTCAAAGAGATCAAGCCAATGAAAATTAATAATTATAATTAACTAATTTGTGAACAAGTGTCAAGCAAAATAATCATAAGAAGAATGCCGTACAGATTTTAATGAAATAATTATTTTGCCTTGTCTGTTGGTCTTGAATTATGAACTCTGATCTCTGTATTTCACAGGAGTCTTTTTCAAGTGTTCTAGTCTGTCCTGTTCTGGAGTCACTGAGAAGCATTGTGTTACACTTGTGATGACAGTAGCTTTTATTGCAATAATGCATCAAAACCAAAACCACAGTTAAAGAGTTCTCTTGTTGAAGCTGAGTATTTTGACAGAATCTTTGCAAGATGTTCTCCAGACAATTTTTGTAATCTTGTTCCAGTTTCTCAGCTACTACATCCCATCCCAATAAGGTCCACCCTATGGAAACGTCTTGAGAATTTAAAGTAGCTTTTGGGGTGTTTCTGTATATAAGTTGAGCAATTTTAAGGTCCATGTCAAAGTAGGATATTCCTTCTTGCCCTCCAAAGAATACCACCAAAGCTCCTGGTTTGAGTTCCACATAACTAGCTGGACTTCTGCTGTAGAAAAATTTTAAAGACCGCCAATCTTTCAAATCTAATATCCTAAAATTTCTTTGTATTTCAATGATCTATTTTATTCCAGAGTCCTGTTCTTAATCAAGTGAACTCCAGGTAACTTAAGCAGCTAACAAGAATGCTTCCCTTGTGTTTCAGTTCTTACTAACTCACAAAATGCCAACAAAATATATATTTACTTAGATAGGAACCTTATTGAAATCAAGAGGACTCCTGGATAATAGAGGGCTGCAGAAAATGGACTACAGGACTCAAAGCTGAGAAACGTTCTGTTGAGATGCTGTTTTATTTTGTGTCCTATCCAAAGGAAGCTTAAAATGAAAGGCAATCCAAGAAAAATAGGCCAGTCCATATAGGAAAGCGAACATTTCCTCCACTTGTTGTTCAGGAAGCTCTATTTAAGATTAAAACTAATTGTTTCAAGCAAATAGATTGAGCAAATGGATTCTGTGGATTGACATATCACTGTCTTCTAAAGTCTATCTGTATTCTGTAACTACAGAAATGAATTGTTTCCAACATTTCCCAGGATGTCTTGTGGACTAAGAGCAGAGAGTGAGGTGATTCTAGAGGCAAGGGCTTTAATACAAGAAAAATATTCATTAACAAACTGTTCCCAGAATGGTGAATAATTTATCAGGTAAAGAAAGACTCACTATTACAAATAAATTACCTCTTTTTGTGGTTATCAGAAACCTTCTTGACAGAAGGGATTTTTAGGCTGCAGCAAGTGATTCTCAAAAATATCTAATGGATAAAACCATTCTCTGCCAACCCTCCTTCAATCTTGTGTACTCTTTGGCCAACTGGTCAAGTTTGATTCAGGTCTCTGAGGGTAGATCTTTGCAGTATGAGATAGCACCATATTAGACTTTGGAGAATCCATGGAGGAATGGAAGTCTTACAGTTCAAATATATCTGAAACTTGTCTTCAAAAGCACTGCTTAAAGTGCTTATGAGGAGTTTACTAGATTCTAAAAAAAAAAAAAACAAAACCAGAAAAACCCCACACTAAGGAAGTTTCTTCAGATACATGATTTGGGCTTTTTTTTTTTTTTAATATATATTCAGCTATGCTGTAACCAGGTTATTTTGGAACCATATTCCCATTAATATGAGACAATTGTTTAGACTTTTTAAAGAGCATTTAATAATCATTGAGACTTGTTAAAGATTTGCCTGGAAATTCCTGATGACAAGTTTTAACAAAGAGTCAAAGCTTAAGTTATCTTCCTTTGCTGGTCAGTTTTGAAAAGTATAAAAATTTACAGCTCATTTTCATGTGTTTTTCCACTCAGTAGCGACATTTGAACCTCTAGGCAACACATTTTTTTTGTATTTCCAAACAAGAACTTTAACCTAGTTTCACAAGCCTTGACAAAAAGTTTTTTTTGAACTTAGGACAAAGTTTTCCTTACTCTACCTTTCAGTCCATCATTTTCCTCAGAGCAATTGTTACATCAGCCAGTGGAATCAGCAGATTTTGTGCCTTCCCCAATAAAAGGGGAATTCTTACCATTCTTTCCACAAAAATAGTTCAAGTCCTGTATCCTAAATAAATTATTAGAGTCACTGCCCTTCTTATTGTGGAAGAAATTCACACTTCCTTTCCAGATATCTAAGGGATGATAAAATAACATTTCATTGCTGTAGTAGGTCAAAGACAATGAACCTTGGTTTTTGCTTGTTTGGTTTTTGATTCTGTGTGGTTTTTTACACAGCTACCATGTTTTTCCAGTTATCTTGTCAGACTTGTTCTTTTGCAGCTTTCTCATTTGTGTAGCACACCAGTTTTTAAACTATGTCCTCTTATTTTTAATAGTTCCCTTTATATTTTTGTTAATAGTTAAAACTCTCTCTCATCTTTTTAGAGCGTTCTTGAAAGATTATAGAATTGTCCAGGCTGGAAGGGACCTCCAAAGGTCATCTAGGTCGACCCCCCCCCCGCAGTCAGCAGAGACACCCCCAACTAGACCAGGTTGCCCAGGGCCTCATTGAGCCTCACCTTGAATGTCTCCAGGGAGGAGCCTCAACCACTCCCCTGGGCAACCTGTTCCAGTGCTCCACCACCCTCACAGTAAAGAACTTTCTCCTAATCTCCAGTCTAAATCTGCTCCCTTCCAGTTTAAAGCCATTAAGATGAAAAAGATTAAAGATGATGTGCAGTTTCTCCAAGCTTTGAAATGTCTTGTCAATAAATGTTTCAGGTCTTTTGCAGATCTTTACTCTTTAGCTGCCCTTTTTAGTTTTTAAAACAGCTTTTCCATTTTAATTAGCTCTTAAATTTAACATGGAATCATGGAATTAGAGAATAGTTAAGAGTTGGGAGGGACCTTAAAAATCATCTGGTTCCAACCCCCCTGCCATGGACAGAGACCCCTCCCACTAGAGCAGGTTGCTCAAAGCCCCATCCAGCCTGGCCTTGAACACCTCCAGGGATGGGGCATCCACAGCTTCTCTGCACAACCTGTTCCAGTGCCTCATCACCCTCACTGTAAAAAATATCTTCCTAATATATTAATCTACTATATCTTTCAGTTTAAAACTGTTACCCACTTGCCTTGTCACTACACTCCCTGATGAAGAGTCCCTCCCCATTCTCTGTATTAAATGGGTAGCTTTTGTTCTTGAAGGACTGATGACTCCAGATGTATTACAAAGTATCTTTTGTATGGTAATGTTTTTAACCTGATCATTCATACCGGTCAGGATCAAGGCTGTACTGTCTTCTGACCAGCTTCTTTATGTCTAAAAGATTTAGCCTTGGAATCGCATCTGTTATAGTATTTAAACTATGTTGAATAATTGAAATCTCTTTGTATTTTCTGAGATTTCTATTTTCACAGCCTTCTGATATCTCCCTCTATGTTAACTTCTCTATTTCAGTCAAGTATTCTGAAATACAGTCTTCATACTGCTTTTTTTCACTGTGACCTGAAATTTTAATCCATAGCAGTTCTGTTGTTTGTTTACAGTTATTTTTTATATGACTGATGCTGAAGTTTTCTTTAACATATAGCAATATACTTGCATCTGCATGACGTATTCAATTTTCTGTATGCTTTTTGCCTCCATGTTGTGTTATAAACTAGAGAAGATTGATATCTGACAAGTAAAAAAAGCACTTCACGTATGGTTAAGTGATCTTTATATAGTGAACGCCTTTCTGTATCCATATTTATTGAAACTTTGAACATAAAGTTTTCCTGTATTCTGCATACAGGATATTTTTTATTCCAATGCAATAGTATTATGATAGCTGAAAATCAGGTAAAATAAACAAAGAGTAGCGTGTCTTTGAGCATCTAGGCAAAATTATTTCTTTTATGCAGAAATACGTATGTACATATATATGTAATCACCCCTTTTTTTCTCTGCAGCTAGGTGTATGGTTTTCCTTGGGCTGTGCATACATTGCTTTAGAAGGCTATGAAGGTGCTGCCAAAGCATTTCAGCGCTGCGTGACGTTGGAACCAGATGTATGTACTTTTCAACAAGCGACTCAGATGGCTTATCTAAAAGCATCAAGGATGTTTTCATTATAAACAAGCAAAGCAGTAATGAAAAACTTGTTTAAGCCTTAGCCCTTTGAATAAATTAAACTTGTGCATGAAGGATATATTTTTGTCATGAGACATCGTAAAAACACTGGCCCGATACTTAGCTTCATCCAAGTATGTGTGTGTGAATGTTAAAATATGTATGAGCAGAAATTCCTTTATGCTTGCATACATTGCTAAAACAGAGAAAAAGGAATGAGTATACTGTGAGGAGTGCTAAAGATAGACAAATACTTAGTCTTCTAAGTAATCAAACTCTCCTTAAGAAAAAGTCAAATAAGTCATTGAATGACAGGTAAATTTGTAACTATGTTTCATAAGCATAGGGAGAATTTAGGCAGTTTTTCCAGATGCAGAGGGCAAGCATATGTACAATATTGCAGCTTGAGTGTGACTGTGCATTGAGACAGCAGAGACACCAGCTGGATTACCTCTCGGGAACATACCAGCCATACATTTGTCAAAAAGCATGTTGCTCGCTTAGAGTTAATGCCACCAACTTGATAGAAACTATCATTCATTCTTTTATCTCGAGGAAAAGAATGAGAAAGCAATGAAAGGTGACAGAGTATTCTTTTTTTCTTGTCACTTTGCTGAATTCAGTGGTGCTGCTTCAAATCTAGAACAGTGTAAGGGGATGGGCAAGACTCTCTGTGCACGGCTCTGCTGGTTTTACCAGAGGAAAGATTTTCTGAGCGCTCCATAATCCTTTTCAGCTAATACAGTTGATAAGCGGTGTTGGAACTAAGCCTGTAAGTTCTGCCTGATGTGCCTTAGGGGACATTCAGATAATTTTTTCCACGAGCAGTGCAGTGCAGGTAAGTAGCTTCCAGCAAGTGAGAAGTGATGAGCTGCTGGGAGCACTGACGGCTCCAGCTACCCCAGCTCATTCCAGAAGAGGATGCCTATTTACAGTTTAAACTGAAGGCATGAGCTGACAGTGTAGTCCAACCAGAAAGCACTTAATTGATATTCATATCCCTGATTGTTGCTGTAATCAGCAATATTTATTTATGTGTTTTTATTTGAATATAATATTTTCTATTTCAGTGTAGTATTTTGACTGCCTTATAGAAAATATTTGTTAATATGCACGGTTAGCAAAATCAATGGTATTTCACAGTAGTTTTATTTCCATATTTTTATAAATTAAGCATAACATAAGTTAATAATTTTTTGGTATTTATCATTACAGAATGCTGAGGCCTGGAACAATTTATCAACTGCTTATATCAGATTAAAACAGAAGTAAGTGTTTTAAAGGAATAGATGATACTGCTTCCAAAATAAATAATTGGGATGTCTTTTTTTTGACATTGAGTTTTTTATTCTTCTAGTGGTTACCTCATGTTTGGTAAGTCTTATCACTGTATTTCTCTCTCCCAGGTTGACCATTGATAATTTATTTCATTTTGCCAGAAATAGTTTCATAAGCTTTATAAAAGTAGTAACCGCTCACCCTAAGTTTCTTTCTTCTTAAAAATATTCATGATGTAGTAAGTGCAACCAGTGCAATACATTCATATTACAGTTGGAAGCTAAACTGACTTTGAAGTTAAAAAGATATGTACATTTCAAGCAAACTCTATATTCAGATCTATGTCAATTCGTCGTACATTAATCTCAGTAGATTTGAGGGAAAAACAGGCGGTTTACTTTTTATGTTATAAAAGCAGATAGAGATCTACATATATAATAGTTCACTTGTTCTTTTCCCTCCAAATTAGCCATTAGTACAAGAAGCTTTGACCTAAATGGACTGCCTTTCTTGTTCTGTATTTCAACTCAATGTAATAAAAGTTACTTGTAGAAAAAGAATTCCACAAAGAGCTTAATATTTAAGAAGAATTTTCACATTATAACTTGTACCCAAAGAATGAAACAAAAGAATAAGATAAACTCAAAAAAACCTTACACAAAATCTGACATCAATTTATACAGTTATGCAGTGAAACTGAAAAAAAGAATAGTAAATTTACATAAAAGGGTAAATTGATAAACATGTTAAGGACATGGGAGAAAATAGAACATAAAAGAATTCAAGAGGTGGTTTGATATTCTAATGGGAGCAGGAGGGTAGAGAAAATGAAGGTTAGAATAACTAGTCAAGACCAAAAAGTAGTAGAAATCAAGAGCTTCTTTTAACTTTTCAATAGTTCATTTAAACTTGGCAGTGCCTTCAGAATGCCCAATTTATTGTCTTACACTGTGGGTGATAATTGCTCCTTCTTTAGCCTAAAGTTCAAAAGAGTGACTTTTGAACAAAAGAGATACTTTTGTGATTTAACATGTTAAATACATACAAAACTTGTGTCTTATTGAATATTGTACGAAAAGCAGTAAAGGGGGGGAGGGTGTGTTTCTCAGCTTTTTTTTTCCACAGAAATCACATGGGAAAGGGATTTGTGTACAGGAAATCTTAAGTCTGTATTACATGCTGATAACAGAGTGGTGACTGTATTTGCTGTGCAATCGTAACCTCTTAGATTATTTGTGTAGTCACTTATAGATCAAGATGGTGTGTGCGTTAGTTTAATCAACTGTCAGAACAGAGGAAGGATATCTGTAGTAGTACACTTCATGTAATTTATTTTGGGAGGCAAAGCAGTCTAGAAAAAAAGTAAAGTGGGGGGAGGATTAAAAAAAAATAAAATAAGATATTTAAGTTAATTGTTTTCTTTTGCTCTCTCATCAAAATCAAGCGTTACTCCAACTAGGCTTTTAAATCAGTCCCACCCAAGGATTTTGCATTTGGGTAAGACTTAGCAGAGTCTAGTACAAGAGACAAATATAAAATGTGTAAATCTAGATCTTGTATTTCTCAGAACAAACTGGGACTGGCCCTCTGTCCTTTGGGTGAAAGATTCCTGGTTTCCAAGACAGGATGATGCGCTAGTTTCCTGTTTGGATATGAATTGGTTTAACTGTTGCCCTGGTTAAGTATACTGTATCGTTATATGATTTATTAAGAAGGCTTTATTAGCATAGCAAAAACGATGATTTGAGGAATATGATTTCCATCCCATCCCTCTGGTGTCTTGTGTGCATTTCACAGTTCCGCCTGATTGACATCTGCCCTCCTGATAACTTACTGACTTTTCTGGGAAGATGGGGAGATCACATGGGCTAATCCTGCAGATGTTGAAGACCAGTTTCAGAAGCAGATTTTCTAGGTGATTGTGGTACATTAGTCACCAAGAGCACCTGTCAGAGAGCTGTGGCAGATCCCAACTTCCATAGTAGCAAAATCCACAGTGGAAGGAGCGGGTCTCTATTATTTTCTAATATAATCTATCAAAATTGAGGTTTGAAATCCCTTACTAGGATTGTTAACAGTGGAGGAGACCCAACTGTTAATACATTTACTCGGCAGCATTAGAAATATCAAAAGAGAGAGAGAAAGGGGAGTGAACATGGGAAAATCCTGACAGTGGACTATTCTGCTGTAGCAATGCCAAATGACCTGGTTTCCTTCAATAATTTTGCTCTATCAGTCTCTCTTTGTGTGTATTTGGTAAGTCCTTTAATAATGTGGCTTAGATTGGCAGTAACTGACATTTTTCCCTGACCCAGCCATTCCAAACTTTTAATGGCCTGATCCACTAGTTAGATATTCCCTTTTCCTGGCTGGGATGTTTACACCCTCCTGGACCCTCTTTTTGAAACTCAACCAACAATTCTTTGAGCTGTCTTTCTTTAGAGACAGCACTTTCAGCAACTTAAGCAATAGAGCAAGTGAACTGCAAATTTTGGTAACAAGCCATCTTTCTATGATCTTTATTATGAAAAGATTTATTGTCGTACCTCCTCAAAGAATCTTTTCACCAGCCTGGGAAAACTCTCTTTCAAGTTTTCATTTAAAGTTATATTCCTTTGTGTTTTTATGGATATCATGAGTGTCCAGCTGAGAGTAAGCTTCAGTCTCTTAAAGTCCTAAGAACCATATCTTTGTGATTCTCTAGCAAAACTTTTTTTTTAAGTTTCAAATTTATTGAAACTTTTGGCAGTACTTTTAAACCTTTAAACAGTAGGCACACAGACCTTACCAACACATGCTTCAGATTGCATTAAGACTTCTTAATCCTTCTACCTCTCTGGCAGCATTGATTGCGTGTGGTGCAGGAGGTCATACCTCTCTGTAAACTTGTAGGTCAGCTGCTTTCCGCCCATATTCTTGATTTGGCCAAACTGTCTACAGAAAAGGCAGAGAGGGACTCTTTATCAGGGAATGTAGCAATAGAACAATAGGTAACAGTTTTAAACTGATAGAGGAGAGATTTAGATTAAATATTAGGAATAAATTCTTTACTGTGATGGTGATGAGACAGGAACAGGTTGTCCAGAGAAGTTGTGGTTGCCCCATCCCTGGAGGTGTTCAAGGCCAGGCTGGATGGGGCTTTGAGCAACCTGCTCTAGTGGGAGGTGTTCCTGCCCATGGAAGGGGAGTTGGAACTGAATGATCTTTAAGGTCCTTTCAATTCTAACCATTCTCTGATTCTATGATGATTCTATGTTCCTTACCAGAAAAAGCCATTAATTCTCTCCTTGAGTAAGGGAATGGTAGAGTTACCTGCAATGGATCCATATAAAAAAATAAAGATGCTTCCTGAGTTGACAGTGACTTTATAGGAATTATTCTCTCCACCTTTATTCCACAACACTTCCTCCTGCCACTATGAGAGGGTTCACTGGGCAGCACCTTTGGTGAAAGACCCTAATAGTGTTTGGGGCCACTCTGGCACAATTGTACTGAGCAGTGTAATGTCAGGGAACAAGGAGTATAATAATAAAGCTTACAGCTGAGATAAGAAAAAAATAGTTGAGAATGCTGGGCTTTTGGGCAATGCACATTTACCATGTGCAAATGTTTAAAATAAATCACAAAAAAGTTGTTAGTTTTAAGTAACCTTCTGTTGTGTGATGAAACGTGTCAATATCATTCTGCATCTGCCATTAAAAACCAATGTTTTTTAATTTTTTAGTATATGTTGTAGCTGCATCGTGAATAAGATTGTCTTCTCGTGATTCCAGTTAAAAATTCAGGAAAGAAAATTTTTATATAGATGGCACAATTATAATGAATTTTTGTCAAACTGAAATTATGAGAGCTGACATAGAAACTGCCTAGTTCAGACTCTAGAAGGGTACTGTGGAGTCAGCTGATAGAAAGTAGTTGGCAAGACAGATTAAGGAACTATCAGTATTGTAAATTACAAACAGTAACTTTTACATTGCACTTTTTTCTAAACCTGATTTCTTAAATAAGCATTTTTTTAGTTGATGCAGTGCCAGATGGTTTTAATATAGAAATCTTCAATATTGAATCTTTAATATAGAATCTTCTTTTCTATTACTTTTTATTGTTGATTAGAATCAAAGCATTTCGAACCCTCCAAGAAGCTCTCAAGTGCAACTATGAGCACTGGCAAATATGGGAAAACTATCTTCTTACCAGTACAGATGTTGGAGAGTTTTCAGAAGCAATTAAAGCTTATCACCGGCTCATGGACTTAAGAGAAAAGTACAAGGATACACAGGTGGGGAAGTTTTTGTGTTGTCATCCTACACGTTCATTAATTTTTCTGCTGATTCAGAGAGAGATTTCTGCTGATAACGGTATCAGTATTGATAGTACACATACCAGTGAAATTATGTAGGCAAGCCATTTAATTTTTTGCAATCTGGACTGTAAGACTAAGTATTTAAAGTAAAAATGGACAAAAAGGAAAAATTCTGCATCTAGATTGCTTCAGATGTTGTGGAAGGAGAAATATGAGCCTTGCAGTTTTATGGTCTGTTCCTAAATAGAATACAACACATAACCCTATCTTTCTATATTTTTCCTGCCTATCTTAGTATCAGAAAGAATATAAAGTATTTAGTTTAAAGAAAAGTGGGTTTTTCACATGCATTCCACAAATGAGCGTGCAAAGCGAATTATATACATTATAGTTAGAACATTGATTCTTAACAATCAGAACAAACTAAAATAAATGAGGTATTTTGGCCATCTTCCACTGTAGTTCAGTTACCTTCTGTGTTTGTAAATGTACGCGCTCAATAAAATCCAGAGAGCCTACCTCAGTAGCTTCAGATGTCGCCTTGCGTAAAACCAGGTCCTCACCCAAGCAGCGTGCAGTACACTCAGTGAAAACAGCAAGGTGAATCTAAAAGGCAAGCCAAGGAATCCCTTCAGCAGAGTAGTGAAACACCTTCAAAAGCCTTTGCAAAATTAATGGATCTGTTTGAACCTCTTATGAACTCTAAGGGATTTAATGTGTCGTGCCAGGGTCAAAGGACCCAGATGCTCCTCGTCATTGATCCCAGGAGTGTTTCTTTTCTTATCCCATAGAATGATTAAAAGTACCTGTCCTGCATCTTGGGAATTTGAGTCCAGTGATAAGGAGAGAGAACAGATAGAATAGTTATGGTTGTGCAAACATCTAATTTCTTCACCGGGGGCAGGAATGTTAAGAACTTTTTTCTGTTTACTTTTTAATAACAAATTTTACATGACTATAGTACTACTATAAAGCCAACTATCCACAGGATAACATCTGTATGAATAAAATCTTTTGGGTTTGATGTGGCTGAGCATTAAAGGGTCTCAAACTCTCTATGCACTGGAAAATAGTCTATGGTAAAGAGTAGTGAGTTTGGCAGGTACAGTATTGTGGTACTGGTGGGGCTTGTGTGGTTATTCATGGAACATCTTATAGATGGTTGGCTTTTTTAATGAATTTTTTTCTCAATTGTTAATTTAAGTAACATTTTTAGGGGTGAGCTGCTGTATTTTTTTAGTCAGATTGATAACTAGCTAGGAATAGAACTTTCTACATGTGTTTGTCCATTTTAGATATTTTGAGATTATACACACTCCAATTAATCTGTTTTGTCAAATTTTATGTAGGATATTTTATAAAACTATTTTAACATATTGCTTGCACTACATTTCTATTTTTGTTGTATAACTTTTTTCATCTTGTTCTCTATTATCATTTTTACAGAAGTGCATCTATGCTGTGTATCCTAAAGTTATTATTTTTTTTGGGCATCCTAATTTTAACTTCGACTTCTGATATGTAAAGCACTTTATGGGTTTCATCATAACTTCTACTACAGTTTTGTCAATTAGAAGGATTTTACTAGTTGGCCAAGAAAAACTTCAGAGTGTGATTAAAGAATTTCAGAAAGGCTTTACTCAATTTTACAGAGGAGAGAAGAGTATTCCCATAGCAAAACAAAACAAAGGCACATAAAACTAAAAGCTTCTGCTGAGATTGTTTACAAAGCTCGCCATTAATTTCTGTGCCTCTCCCATTTGCTAGCTGGCCTCTTTTAAATAGAGATGCTCTATAACCCTTTTGTGCAATTGTATTTTAAGAAAGTCAAGTCATGAACATGAGTAAATGGAAGCATACACCTCTGTTCCATGTAGCATAGTATGGCCTTCTCTCAGGTTACAGTTAGCATTTGTAGTCATCATAGATTTTAATTGATAAACTACTAAGTTAGATGATACACTGGTGAGAAAGAAGGTAGGAATTTGAAAACCCAGAAATATAAATATGCACAGGACTGGAGGAAACAAGTCGAGTCATTGATTCCAGTTCTTTGTGAAAACAGAAAGTCAATCACTAATCCCTTTTAGCATAGTTGCTGTTGCAGAATACCCCTTGGGAGATTGAATGCATCCATTAAGAGCGTGCAATAGAATATATAACTTGAAATGTTCCTGGTTTGTGTAGTTACATGAAATTATTTTATTTCAGCATATTTTGAAGTCATATTTGTAAATCACTGATTTCTTCTAGTAACAGTAAGGCACTCGTGTCTCCATCTGTGATTTCTGTTAGGCCATTGTTGTCTTTTTGTGCCAGACTTTCAAGTATGGAATGTAGCTTTGGGACATCTTGCTTCTAAGCTATTCTAGTTATTTAACGATGTCATCCTTGTGGCAAAGGTTCTGAGATCAGGATATCATGAGGCTTGAAGATACGCATCTACAGATTCTGCAGACAGAATTGAACAAGGAAGAGCTGAAGGCCTCTTTAAAAATGAGAAACTATGCAATAAAAGCTTACAGCAAAGGACATACTTTCAAAAGTCTCAGTTTTCTAGTATTCCTCTTAAATGTTATAAACATGGGGTTTTTTAACCTTCCTTCCTGGTTCTTAAAATTCTTCCGATTTCCATATTCCTATTTCTGTTCCTACTTGAGAAATACACCTTGAAAACTTTCAATATAGATGTTATATAAAAGATAAAGGCTCACTCAATTATCTGTAATTTCATAGCGTACATTGGTCAATAAAAAGTACTTGAGGATAAAGCCTTACCTGTTGTAATCATCAAGTTAGCCTCTGAATTACTACTCTGAGGTGGTAATTGTACCTGAAGGATTTCTGCAACTGCTAATAACGGTACTTTGCACCACAGCATGTTTGTGGACGCACGTAGACTTTGTTAGTCACAGAACTGCAACTTTCCAAGAAAAAAAGTTATTTTGTGGGTGGAAAAGCTGTTCTGCTACATTGCTTTCAGAAACAGATCTTCATCCTTTGCTGTCAAAGAATTTGAATTCTGAGGTATGGAGAAATGCTTCCTCTTTGCAATTCTGTGTTCTTGAAAATATAGCAAAGTTTTTCTGTTACCCTTTCCATCAAATATCACCCTGATTTCAGCGGTTCGTATTGCTCGACTGTTTCTAATAAAAGGCTGCAAGAGAATGTTCTAAGGGGATTTTGAGGATCACAGGTAGGAATGAATAACTTCTGGAGCTCTGTTTATTTTAAGTAGCTCACCAATGAGAATTGTCTTTATCATAAAACTTTAATTTGGGAGGGGCACAGGGAAAGTTCATAGACTGAAGATTTGTCATGTTGGATCTGCTATCTGAAGGTGCTCTTCCTGCTTGAGCACTGTCAAGTTTGATTAGTATTAGTGAAATTTCCAAAAATGGTTTGACCAAGTGAAATTTTAAATGCAAGGAGCTGTTTGTAGAACAGTTGTAGCATAAGATTAAGTGATAGTAATCACAGCATTTAAAAATTACTTGGTTTGTTTCTAAGGTTTTTTTCAATGTTGTCCAATGGTGGGTTTTTGTTCAGTTTTTAGCAAACACAGATAATTCACAGAAGCAAAGGAGAAGGAGGAATGCAGACAGTATGATGTCCTACTAAACACAAACTCTGCACAGCACTCATATAGAGTCAGTTGATTTAAAAAGGCCTTAAAAAGAATAGCTCTACTGCTTGTGTGGGATCCTGGGCAACAGAGCATTGCTTTAGAATAGTATATATAGCAGTTTAAAATCTCTCAAAGATATAAATTAAAATTTAGTACTTAAGAGAAACATCTAAAATGGAGAGCTCTGTTACACTGCTAATACTTTCTGATGATTAGCACAATTCACTTGCAATATGAAATAGTTTTATTTAACAACTGGGCACAGCTAAGTAGCATTAATGATTCATTACTGTTTAATGGACCCTTTAATCCGGTCTTTCACACTAGTTTTATTTTAACTGCTGTAGTGCTAATGCTTAAATGATGCATTACAAAAAAGTAGATAGATTATTATGATGAAAGTGTAAGCAAAGCTTGTACTCTATGGGAATGTGGGTAATTTTTTAGTTACTAAATGCTACTGACTGAGGAAATGGTTGTTTATTTTCCTATGCAAGGCTTTAAAACTCTTGATAACTATAAATAATCTTCATATCGACTAAATTTTTGGATTTTGAATCGCAATTTTGTTAAACTGAGAAATTTATTGTGAAGTCATACTTATATGTATGAATCCTCAGGACCGCTTCTTGTTCCTTTTCAAACAAGAACTTAGTTTAACCTTTCTTGTTACACCTATTTTATGTTTTTATTACGAAGCTGTAGTAATGGAAATATCTATACTTGCTGGTGTTTTTCTAGCTAATCATTATAGAAGACCTGGATCATTTAATGCTGGGTTTAAGTCTCTTAGATTCCAAATCATGAATGCAATATGAATTTCAGAACTTTCTGATTACTAATAGTTGATCATATTTTCTATTATCTTAAGTGAAAATCTGAGCTCTTTGATGAAAAATAAAAGAAAGGACAGTTTGTCAGTTTTTAGGGGCTATGCTGTTATGGCTTGGGGAGGAGGAGAGGGGAGCTGTTTAGCTGATGTTCAGATTCTGTTATGATTTTATGTTTATTCTGAAAAGATACCAGGGAGATGTATGATTATTTTTTCCCACTTTTCCTGTTTCATATATTTATTTCATAGCAGCACCAGCCATTTTGATTAATTTGGGGTATTTTGCCAAAGATTTCCTATGTCTGATAAGACTCAGTAATTAATTCTTGGAATGCATGTCAGTTGAATCATTCTATAGAAGCAAACTTGCTTTATGAAAATCTCATATCACAAATACTAAACTGCATATGTTTTTATTTTAACTGTAATATATTTTGATACTGTCATAATTTTGCCTTACTTTCTGCCAGTGAACTACATCTTGGTTTGTGAGGATGCATCTCTGTCCTACTTTTACTAGAGTATTATTTATTACCATCTTGATACTAATATGGCTATTAATATGATTTCATTGTAAGTATTAATATTACATGGACAAAAATGTTGAAGCATTAAAGTTGCCAAATGATGGCCTCACAAGTTAGGAAGTACCAGAATAAATGTGTATACCCTTTACTATCCTATCTTGAATGCAAGCAAACTCCTGTAAAGACTTCCATCATTTCTTCCCCAGACTGTATGTCGCATGCACTACACAGAACAGGTAGTTCTCATTTAATAGACCACAGCTTTTGGGGGTTTTATTTTCTTCCAATTCACCATATGATCCCATTTCTTGGTTTTCATTTGCTGTTTCTTATTTTATTGAGAAGGAACTGGGGCACAGCAAAACTGCTGTGCCTAATTTTCAGCATCTAGTTTGGGTCACAAAGCCTTGTGTTTTTTTTCTGGGACACTTGGTATTGTGTAGCATTTCATACATGCAAATACCAGCTCCCATTGAGTTCCCCAGCATGTGCCCAGTATTTCTGCAGGTCAGATCCCACGTTCTCAAGCCAGTGACTCAGAAAGTACAGCCATTAAATGAATACTTGTAAAAAGTTTGATTGAACTGACTTGACTAGTAATACACCTGAAGTGCATTAAACAGTTTCCCTACGTAGCATTCAGTGGCCTTCCAGTTCCATCTCATCCACTCTACATCTTCCGATTTGTGCAGGTAGTTAAATACAGGTCCTGTAAACAATAGTGTCTTCTGTTACCTGAATTTCTGTCAGCCTGTTTACTTTTTATCTTTTTATAACAATAGCATAAGGTATCTTTAGGATACTGTCACAATTTCTGTACCATTCTCTGTCATGATAGCCTGTCCCAGTAACCCAAATTACTGTCTTAGCTCTTTGGCATCTTTATCTTCACCAACCATAGAATTTTACAGAGGAGGTTTAAATTAGTTTAATTACTTCCTTAATAGTGTATTTTCTAGTAAATTCTATAGTTGTTCTGTGATATTATATTTTTATTTTACCGAATCGTTAATAGAGACTGTAAGTTATAGATACTATATGGATGTTGATTTGAGCTGAAATAAAAATTGCCTCCTGCTCTTTTAAGGTGCTGGCTATTCTGGTTAGAGCAGTTGTGGATGGTATGGCAGATCGTACTGGAGAGGTAGCCAGTGGATTGAAGGGGAAATTGCAAGAGCTCTTGGGCAGAGTGACTTCACGAGTGACAAACGATGGGGAGATCTGGAGACTTTATGCACAACTTTATGGAAATGGACAGAATGATAGCAGTGAAGACATTGAAAAGGTAAGTGTGTTGTGAGTTTATACATTTTTAGGGATGCACAGTTCTGATACAAACCTTCTGTTCTTTAACTAAAGTGCCATAGTAAGATATGCTATTGTTACAGATGTGTTTCTGTAAGCTTATTTTGTGTTTTTGACATTGCTGCAGCACATGTTTTATTATCTAACAGGAGAAAGATGTTGTACATGACTTTCTGTGGATTTTTTTTAAAAAAATCTTTTATCGGTATTTCATTTTAAAACATTCTATTGCAGCATATGTGCATTGTCTTGGATTTATATTCTAAAACTTTTCTTGGCAGCAATCTAATGGCTATAGTTTAATGGTGGTGGTGGTTTGGTTTTTTTAAATCAAAATCTTTGATTCTGAAGATCGGATATTGCAGCTTCTGGAAAAAAGTGGATTTTAATAGTATGATCCAGTGGCATCATAAGCCATCTATATTCTTCTTCACAGTCACTAAGAGAAAATGCATTTAAGATACCACAATTAGAGTTCCCAGACTAAAAGTGCTTTGTCCTTACTTAGCTTAAAATGGAATTAAAAAATGCTATTTAATTCTTCCATCTCTTGTTCCTGTCACTTCCCAGGTAATCAAGTTGATTGCATTTCCAATGCGCTGCGAGAACTGTTTACTTTGTTGTATGCTGAAGTGTGCTTTGCATTTGGTATTGACTTTCCAAAATTCAAATATCTTTGCACACTCCAAAAATATTTATGTTTTATCACATCTTCACTGAAGCTGAAAATACACAAGGTCAGCATTCAGTATGTGTTTCCTAACAGGAGTATGCCTTTGGCCTGGGCAAAAACATCAGTCTGGAGGATTGCTTGTCACTTGGTGTCAAGCATATTATGCAGATGGTTGAGCCTACAAATTGTATGCCTGTGGGCTTACACTTATAATTATTTGGGCCTTGCTCATGTTTTCCTCTTTACACTTTGCCCTGTGAAATGCCTTGTTTATTCATTGCTGGTGTCCGTTATACTTCAAATTTCTCCCTTTTTTCCTTGCTTGTTTTTCTTTACAGATGGACAATAAAAGGGATTTGGCCTATTTAGAATTCAGAAATACAGACACTGCAATTTCCTGTAATATAATCCTCAAATTCTTACTCAGACATGCAAAGTAGCAGAGGTCCTGTCTATACTATTAATGTAAACGTTTCAGAATCTGGTTACATCACAAGTTTTTTACTAACCCAGTTAAAAACATGGTTTCAATTTGGAGACTAGACAGGACTTTAACTACATTTCCTAATCAGGCTGGTTATGGAACATGCTTAGTGTCTGGCTTGCCCTGCAAAGTGGAATGATGTTTATAAACACTTAAGGTATGCTTATGTATGTATCCAAGTATCCTGGCATGATGGTACCACAGATATAGATTATGAAAGAGCAAAATTGCCTACAGCCACAATATATACAAGTAAAAATTTTAAAAACAGTATTTATTGGCTTCACTGCCACAAGTACCATGATGTCTCAGTCAGATATTGAGTGAAGTACCTGTAGAAAAATTCCAGATGTATCATTGCAGTTTTCTAACATATTTATTATGCAAAAGGTCAATGAATTCTGAAAGGGCATTATTTACTATATTGTGGCATCGTAGGACAGAGAGATTGGAACAGATTTATCACAGTGTCATGTACCTTCTTACAAAGGAAGGGCTGGATCTTTGTTCCATAATGTAACGCCTTATTTAGTGCAGATTAATTATATTTAACCGATTTTGTTCCTAACATTGCATTTGAAATAATGACCTTGTATATCTGGCTGTTGTAAAGACTCTGGTGGTGGTTGTTTGGTTTTTTTCATTTTTCTGCTTCTGCTGCCCTCTCTGATGCCATGAATCACTAGAGTCTACAGTTACAATTCACAGCAGTACTTTGTAAATTGAATCAAAGTCAGGAGGGGTTTATAAGTTAGGAGGTAAAACTATCCAAGTGTTGGGCTTGTGCTTTTTTTTTTTTTTGTCTTTAGCTTAGCATATATTTACTCTTATACTTTTATGGGTCTAACCTGCCACCTCATTCAGTACTTCAGTCTTTGCTGAACAGTCCAGTCCTTCCCTTTCCCACAGAGGGATCTTTCCAGCTTTGAAGTTTCCTGCTGATTCATACCCAGGCTCTGAAACCCTTCTGTTCCTTGAACTTTACTGAGTTCATAACTGTTTCCTTCCAGAAGTGCAAACAAACAGCCCACAAAACTTACAATTCTTTCCCTTCCCCAACATCTGTCAGCAAACCCCCCCTAATTTGCTGCTCCAACTCAGACACGTGCAGATTGAAATCAGACCTCTGTAAAAAAACTGTTGCTCTTTCTCTTGGAAGTTCTTGTGTCGTCTGACCAGAATTATAACTTAGGATATTATGAAAAAAAATTAATTTGGTCTGGTTTACTGCAACTTACACCAGTGTGAACTGTGCCGTAATTCCAGTGAGAGAGAGAACATAGAAGCTTCTGGAGTGATGACCCTCAAATTTAATCTGTATTTGTTCAGCAGTTAGAAGTCTTTATTGTGCTCATATACATGTACCACACTGAAAGTTTTTTATAACTTCACATGATATCTGAACTCTCAAAAAGATAATTGAAGAGTTGTCATTGAATCGAGCCATGTAACTTCTGGCACGTAGTTCTTTTGTATTTCTGATGCTGTAGAAATAAAACAAAATTCAAAAGCAAAACTTAATTTTGTCTGCTTAAACTTTCCAAGGTTTTTTTTCCTTAATGGGACCTTCCTTCTCTATTGTTTACATTTATTTTTCCTGTTCACAGTGTGAACCAGAGCAGTATAGCAGCTGATAGCTGCATCTGTAAAATACATTATACATATACAGAAAGAAAGCTTTGATGTATTCAGTTATAAATTTTTTAGGTACAAAATTGCTGTTCAAAGTGTGAGTACAAGTATTTTTCCCTTTTTCATGTGCATTTAATTATGATGACTTGGCAAACATGGGTCACATCCATCAGTCTAGACAGACTTTTAAAAGATAAAAATTAGACACATGTTACTGTATATGCCTCTCATACTTGAGAAGCAATATTGGTAAAGAACATCTGTATAACAGCTGGTGCTTACCGTTGCAGAGAAGGATGCTACTCCAACTCACAGGAAATCAAGCATAGTAAAGATACATCGATTTTCTGGATTGAGCATTCATTTCATAGACGCTTAAAATTAAATTAGTCTCCAAATTTGTTTTCTCACACACTGATCTTTTTTTTTCTTCCTTGCAGTCACTGCAGTGTCTCACTAAGGCACATAAATGTGAAATTCAATCAAGTGATTGGGAGAAAGATGTTTCATCTTTTAAGGAAGTGGTGAAAGGAGCCGTAGAGATTGCACACGGTACGTTCTACCTGAAAAGAACTACTATTATTCATGAAGAGTGTACAAAATATTTATTAAGCTTAGTTACAAAATAATATTATACTTTACCCGTTATACTTATTCCTACTATTGTGAATCCCCTAGCAAAGAGCCTCATCCTGATAGTGCATACAAAAATATCATTGGAACGAGGCAGAAATTGTGTTGAGTTAGTCAGTAAACATATGACTGGTAAACATGGAATTAATTCATTTCATGGTCTAGCAGTTTCATAATGCAAGTGCAAATGCATCTATAGTTCATCTCAGTCCTCAAATACTCACATAAGTTTGATAGACTGCTCAGGAGATGGACAAAACTTATGGACTCCATAAGGCTATTCACTGTGCTGTGATATTTAAGTTTTAGAAAGATACATATACCTGGTGCATTTGGAGTTATCATCTCAAAATTACTTGGCATTCTTTTTCTTTGTGTTTATTTTGGGGGATATTACATTAAAATATTGTCTATGGAAGGTGTCAAGATTTTTAATTAAATGTTAATTTTTAAAGATTATTGCTATAGAGGTAACACTTTTGTGTTTTGGGGACCATTTCTTCTATTTTTGGAATCTAGTGGCTATCAAATGCAGCAAGAACAAATCTAATCATCAGGAAGCTTTGCAGATACTTTCTTCAGCTCGGCTCAACTTACGTGGCTTGTCATCCAAAGCAAAGGTAGGAATGTTTGTTTGACAGCTAGGAATCTTTGTTCTGTTGCCAGAAACCATTTCTCTGTTTTAAGTCATTTATAGATCAAATACCTACCTGTCCCAGAACATCGTCAGATTGGATATTCACCTGTACACAGTTAAGGATTCAAGGTTTAGGTAGACTTTTATTTCCCTTCTTCCTATTAGACTTTGACCGAAATAAACTTACTACTCTAAAAGGTCAATGCTGTTTCACTTAAAATGTTGGGCAAACAGACTTGAATGTTTGGAAGAAATCAGTCATTTCAAAGACCTCTTCCTTATGTCAGTAGTCAGGGGGGAAGCAGGGCAGTCTCTGAATGAATGGGTGGGAAGTATCCTCTAGTGGGAGGTGTCCTTGCCCATGGCAGAGGAGACCTAGATGATCTCTAAGGTCCCTTCCAACCCAAACTATTCTATGATTCTATGAATGGATGTAAACTTGCAGAAAGGACCAAAACTTGTCAGACTACTTTGCATCACTTGTTATGTTTTAAAAACAGAGTTGTTCATTAAAAGAAAGAACTAATTTTAATAAGGTTATCATGGATACCCTACCAATTCAGATGTTAATTCATTAGAGACTATCATCATGTTTGAATCACATGTTTGAATTTTGGAGTTGTGCCTCCATAGCCAAGCACCCAAAGAACCCAGTCTGTTTCTGCACCTTTATTATCCTAATTTTACCCTTCATCTTACAACAGGAGATATAGCCATTGTTTAACTTAGGACTGATCTGGAATATGTTTTCATTCAAAATACACAATGTCTTAAAGAAGTGTACTTGTTGGCTGTGTGTGTGGTGTAGTAAATGTGAATTAAAGACCTTAAGTTTTATAACGTGTTCTTGTGTTACAAAATGTTGATCCATCATCAGTGTGCTAAAATTGCTCACTCTCTTTTAAATCCTGTAATTTTAAGGATAAATGCCTAGGAAAGCTGTATAAGTAGACACAAGCTAGCTCTATAACTCTGCTTTTAGATACTGCCATACATAAATCTTTGGAATGGCATGAAAAAAGCCACAGCATGTATGTTTTGATGTGATTCACAAAATGTTTTTTTTAAAAAAGTGTAGACTGATCATGACTGTAAAGAGCAAACAAAACTACTTGAAAGAAATAATATAAATACAAGTGCAGGTGGTTTGTATAAAGCAAGATAATGCAGTATGTGAAAGATTAAGAATAGTTGAGTCTAGTAAATTGTATTCTTCATTCCTGAAGGCACTAATTAAATGAACATCACTATTATAGGCAGATAATGGTACCTCTGAGTCTTATGGAACTTCTGAGAAGACTGACATGTTAGAAATAAAGCTATTGGTGTGACCTTAACTCTTTTTGCATATTTTCCAGTAAGATGCCATCTTATTTTTAATTTGAAGTAATTTTGAATTTCCCAAGTGTGTTGTGATTTAAAAACTCAGCCATCTTCTGTAAGATCCTATGCACAGTTTAGCACTGTTTGTGCCTGTCCAAACTTGACTGCAGCATCTCTTTTTGCTGCTTCGTGAGTCCATATCACTGTGGGGTGTTTATTTCCTTTTAACAGAGAAAAGCAGTTAAAACAATGAGTTAAGAACAAACTCAGTAGTTAAGATTTCAGAAGGAAAAAAAGGAGCAATGAAAGTAGCTTTTAAAATATAAAATTCCAAAATTTTGTCGTCAGGACAAGCAATTGGAACAAATCAGTAGGTTTTGTACAGGTGAAACAACACTGCTTCTCAGACTTCTCGCCTTTCCTGGAATCTCCATCTCTGACATTCCAGCTCCTGCGTTGTGCCAGACTCATGATGCACCCACACTCTACTGATGGCTGCAACTCAAAGAGATGTTGTTAATGGGCTCCTTTCTGTACAGAGCCATGTACAGTCTCATGCTCTGGCAAATAGCAAAGTGGGCTCTCTTTTGCTTCTTGCCCCCATGCATCATTTGGGTCTCACAGGTGGGGTCTCTAAAAAGGAGAAAGGTCATGGAGCTGTATTGTAAATGCCTGAAATGTGTGTACTGTTGTGGGGAAACGTGGGGAACAAAGCCCAAAGAATGATGGTGTGTGAGACTTTCCCAGGCTGCATCAAGTTGAATAGACCTCTTTAACTGTGGGGGGGGAAAAAAAAATAAATGAACAAATAATTATATCACCCTGATTTATTTAGCTGTCTTAGCCAGAAAGAACCAAACTTTTCTGTCATATTCCTAGTGTAAGCGTTTTGGGTGTAAAGTCAGAAAAGTTTCTGTACTTGTAGCAGGAACATGTTCCTATTTTTGTGTAAGATGTTCTTTTTTTTCAGTGACAACACTGTTCTGAAGCACATTGAGGACCTTGGTTTGGGCCTTATAAATACATTTTTGTTTGTATACATACCTGTATTGTCCCATTATGTTTTGATGATATAATGATGAACAGATGTACTCCAGAGTAACTTTCATTTTCTTGGTTTGTTTTTGTCTCTAAATGTAGGGGTTTCATTTGTTTAAAATGAAGTGTGAATCACTCTCCCTTTACATAATAAAGGGAAAGCATATGTTTAGGTCCACCACCATCACCATATTTCTGTGGAGTGGTACCTCACACAGCCTTCATATTACTTGAGTCAAATGACAAGTCTTGCAATAACAACAGGTTCTGGTGCAGCACGCACATAGCTCCAGTCAGAGCTTGTGTGTCTTAAAGCTTAAGACAAGTCTTTTAGCATTCTTCTCCCTTGGTTTCCCTGTAAATACGTGAAGATTATGATTGCTCATAAGTTAGCTGCTTGGTGGTTTTGTTGATGTCTTAAGGTCTTTGAGAACAAACTATTTTTATTACTCTGTAGTGTTTTGTTTTCTCTTTTATAACTTAATTACACACAGATTAATGTCTCCACCCATGCATGTCTTGACACCACATGTTAAATATGTTTATTTGGGGTTTTGAAGAAAATGACAACAGAATATGACACTGGAAAAAATAGCTATTAAAATTCACAGCTACTAATTTATCAGCAGGTGGGTTTGTAAGCTCCAGTGGCAGCAGTATCCTCTTCTAATTTTCATTTCATGGAAAAGTCCTTTACTTTCAATGGGATCAGGAGTTGGCATACGCAGTCAAGTCAGAGCAGAAACCCAACAGGAAGATTTGGCCCCTTTGGCAAAATATCAAGTGCCTGGCACAGACAACATGTCTATATATATATATATATATATGTGCATTTATATATATATATATAAAAATGTTTATATATGTATATATAGGTATATGCACCTTTTGTGTATTAGCCACAAAATGGACTTTTTAAAAAGAGAGATTCCATCATAGGTACAAAAAATAGGAAAAGCAGTACAGTGGTGATGAGTTTTCTGCTTTCTGTCTAACGCTGAAACAGAGAAACTGTATGTCTATTTTAAAATAATGTATTTCTTTTTGTCGTGCAGCAACTTTTTGTAGATGTAACAAATAATGAGGTTCACAGTGAGATAGCTGATGAGGTGACAACTATGGACAACATGATTGCTGAACTTCAGGAACTGAGCAACCAGCTGAGAGACCAGTGCTGACATATGGACTGGATTTCGTGACAGGAAGACAATAATGACATGTTTCTTTTGCCACAGCTTTTGCTGATGAGATGGTAACAATTCTAATGCAACAACACTCTCAATAAACATTTTTCTGTACAGTGTTGTTCCTGTGGTCAGCTTTCTTCATGCTGCTTTTTAGGCATCATATCTGTTGTCGTTGCCTTATGAAGTTGCGTGTTGTGGTTCTTCAGGCACAGGTTTTCTGGAACAGAGCTAGTATATATTTATATATATCCCCCCCCCAGATTACCGGGGACTAGTTCTGGCCTGGGCGGGATGCCCCAGCCCTATTGCAGGCCGGGGCACAGGAGAGGCGCCATGGCAGGAGGAGATGGGTAGGCACCCACCAGAGGCCGGAGTTGGGCCCAGCCTATGGCACTCTGCCAGCTACGCCACAGCCAATGGGAGGGTGCGTCTGTCCACTGCTGCCCAATCAGAGGAGCTATGGCTGGCCTGTCAGTGCTGGGGCCCTGAGGTGAGGGCAGGCCGTCATGGCAGGGAGCACTGTGGGCACCTGGGAGCTGCCGGCAGGCCTGAGGGGGCTCACCATGGCATCAGGCACTTTCTGATTTTAATTCAGTGTTAATTGCTTACAGCTGAGTAGGAGTGGGGTCCCAAGAGTAAGAATTTAGTCTTGTTTGTTATTCTTGCAATACAATCAAAGTAGCAGGATGTTTGCTGCATTAGGATTTATAAACAATTAATACTTAAAATTGGATTCTTTTATTAAAAAATACATAACCTGTGTCCCACGGGCAACAGACTAGGACTTAATTTGGGTCTTTTACGGGCTTGGGGATTTGCTCCCACTGAGGCAGCAATGATACTGCAATCTAATCTAAAATACTTACATTTGACAAGCCCTGAATTAGTTATTTTCATCTGGACTATTTTGCATTGTTTCATTTTTAAGCATCTTTGCTGCAGCTCTTCTTAACATAGGATTTTTTTCAGGGTTTTACAGAAACTTACGCAAAATGTTTGCCTCACTGTTCGTGATTTTGGCTCGCTTTTCCACATGCGAATGATGCAGCTTCCAAAAATGTGGTTATCTATATTTTGGGCGTGCACCATCTGTGCATATGGTTATTAAAACTATACCATTACTAAATGGCATTATTATCCCTGAAGAGAAAGTCAGAAGGAAAAAGGAAACCAAACAATTAATTGGATTTGAAGTAACAGTAAAAGCATGTTATTTTGGTGTGCAAAAGGGGAAGCCATCTTGCTACCTTTGTAAAGTTTTGTATCTTTGTAAAGCTTCTTAGAAAGGAGAATAAATTGTTTGCTGACGGTATTTTAAGATGAGATTCCCACAAAAATTATTACCTTAACAAGGAGTTTACCTTTGAGTGAAGGAGAGCTGTCTCCAAAACACTCCTTCATAGAAATGCGCCAGAAAGGGAGAAGCCATCAAAGTTTGTGCAAACTGAACTTGCAGTAGGTGCTCCTGTTTTGCTCCTATGTGTAGTGAGGGGCCTACTGGACTGAAAACAGGCTGTCAGTTTTTGTGATAGTAGCTCCTACTGTTACTATCTTTTTGAATTATATTTTGATATGATTTACCTTATTCACAAAGGAAAAGAAAAAAAATCTTTAAAACTGTGAATTCGTTTGCAGCACTAAATTTTCTTGGGAAGAAAAGGTTTAAGTGTGGAATTGTTTGGTGGTAGAAAAATCTCCCATTTTTCTTGTGATCTTAAGGCAAATTTTAAACCAGAAATATACCCCACTATCAACTTGAAAACATGAAACTCGAATTCAGTTGATTTAAAAGTAAGTAATTTCCATTGAGTCTACCTGAGACGCTTTTATAACTGAGGTTTAGAGGCGCAGAACAGCTGTATTTATTTTTGTGTAAATGGCTTCTGCCTAGCATTTAATAAAGCTAGGTGGGAAGTTAATATTTCATATAGAATATTGGAGAGGTCTGTGAGAAGGCCTTTGTTTTCTTTCCCTTTTGATTTTTTTTTTCTTTTGAAAGTAATTTTTGTTACTTTACCTAGAGTGGTCACTTGAAAATGTCGTTCTGCTCTTCCAATGTTTCTTCCCTGCAGTGCTTCACATATTTTTCTCTGCACATATTTTTTCCTTGTTTGAGGAAAAGATGTTTTTTTTCGTTTCCTGATTTGAGAGAGCTTCCCTCTCTTAGCAGATGTGTGGAATATAAACAAGTTTGACTTTTACCTAATACAGGGAAAACCTACTATCCACAGAGAGCATGTTCCTGAAGAGTGGGATGGCTAGTGTTATGACTGCACGCCCATTTGCCTGTCAGGATTAATGTAATAGAGGGGAAATGTCTGCAGAGACTAAAAAATACACAATTTAAATACGTATCGGCAATATACATGGTGTGGAGGATGGAGAGGCAGGAGCTATCTTACTATTCAGGAGACACTGGCTTTTCAAAACAGATAACCACCCCAGAAGATCTCAGCCACTTCATCCATGAGACGGAACGCCTGATGTAAAGCTCTGTCCAGGTATGTTCTCGCTTTCTCTTTCTTTGTATTCGTGGCATTTTCATCTTTCTCAGATACAAGATGAGCCTATGGACCGCTTCTTTGGAGTTCATCACTGGGGCCTTTTAAAACTTAGCAGACACAAAAGCCACCTCAATTTTGTACGGTACTCATTTTCTCTAGTAATGCCAGCAGCATTTGGTTCAGAATAGCTCTAGGAGACCATTGTCACGAAGACAATGTTCCTATAAAAGCTCTGGCTGTCAAAAAAAAACTTGTTAGTGAGCTGGTATGGAAAGAGGAAGAAACTTTCCTAAGCAGACTGCAGACTTTCCAGATCTCCGTCTTTCGGGGAGCATCTGTCTTCTAACAAGGGGATGTTTTTCACTCAGATGGCTCCCATGACAACTGCAGAATCCTTGAGGGCGTAGCAAAACTGGGCACTCCTTTCCTGATGTGGTTGTCACACCTACAAATACCTCTATATTATTTTCAAGTGCTTTTATCTGGAGCTCTATGATAATGATTGCTTAGTGTAAGAGGGACTTGATTAAGCAATATATTGCAGGAATGGCTTACAGTTCTTAGTAGAACTTAGGTACTTCCAATCTTTTTTGCTTTTTTACTTGAGAAATGTTAGGGGTTACCCATTTTTGTCATCTATCTGCAATTAGAGTTAATTATGTGTAAAGTGGAGGTAAAATGGATGAGCATAGAATTTTTCAACTTCTGCAATAGGGAAAGCAAATGTCTCCAGCTTTTGAAGATGAGTATAAAGCCAGTAAACCTTGAAGAAAGTATGGTGCATGAAAAAGAATTTATTTCCATGGCCTAAGAGGGTTTATTTATATGTCTTTGACCCAACATGGTTCAACTTATGATATATCTTCTGCCTCTGGTAGTTAGAATGTAGGGAAGGTCTCCTGATTCACCCAGAGGGCCATGTCTACACAGAGGAAGGGTAGACAGCCGGGTGTGGTGCTAAAAGGATTTCTTGGGTTGGGACATTACTCATGAATGTTCTTAGGGCTGGAGAGGCCACGCTGACTCAAGCAGGTCATCCTGAATAAATGCCAGTAAATGTTGTGTTCTACATCACAACATCATCCTCAATGTTCCCTCCACCACACTGACTGGTGCATTCAGAAATGCAGCCAGCTCTCATCCCTCCATTCATGCAGAGCTCTGTACTAGAAGTGTCTTGGGAAGCAATAAAGCTTGGAATAACTTTTCAGATCTAAAAATGGTGTATGGCTTATGTGCAAATACAGAGGATACATTTACAAGTGTAGCTTTCAGAGGTGTACGTACGTTGGTTAAAACTACACCTCTAATTATATTCAAAATAAATAAAGCAGAAAAAAGCATGTATTAATTTTACCCTACATTGGAGCAGTGCTGCCCAAGAAGGCGTAAAGTCACTTTGAAATTATTTTGACTTAGCTGTTCTGCTGAGTATTTCTGTCTCGGTATCAGTGACTGCATGAATGACAGTACAGATGGACAGAATGTATTTCAGGAAGCTAAAGGAAGCTTAAAAGTCTCATGCTATTTGAAGACTAATACAATTTAAAATAATTTACAAGTATTTAACTTTTCTTCATCTGCATTCATGCAGATCTCTGTACCAGACGTGTGTACGAAATAGGTACAAGGTAACAGCTGATAATGTACATCTCGGATTCTCTGAACTGAAAAGTAAACTGGGATTTGATAGGAAAATCTCCTTCTGGATAGGAAAAAATTGCCATCAACTGCATGGAGTTGTTTTCGATGTGATTATTCAAACTGAGTGCTTTCTGTTTAAAAAATTATTTCAAGAAATGAATTTGATTATTTTTTATTACGTTGTGTGTGTATGTGTAAGTAAGCACATATGTATAGCTATATGTATACATGTATAAACATGCATATATATAATTATGTGTGTTACAGAAAGAGGTTCATTCTGAAGGTGTAAGAGGTACATTTAGAGGCAGCATGAATTACAGAGACTGGAATATGTTGTCAGCCTCCTATCTGTGCATATCTAGTGTGCTTGCCACTAATTTAAGTCCAGACTACAGTGTTCCTTCTCAAAAATGACTAGTTATTTTGGGTGTACTGTTGAAGAAACCTTTGAGGCACGTGACTTTAGAAGTCAATGTGGCAAGCGCTCTTGGAAAACCAGAGCCTTTCCACCTCTCCCTCATGACTCATTCAAAGTCCCCATCTTCAAAGCCCTGTTCAGATTTGACCAAGTTAGGCCTGAATATCAGTCTGAACATAGATCATATAGATTTGTTATTTACAGGCAATAACTAGAGTCTTTGTGAATGTTCACTGTAGTTTAGGGAATAAAAAGCTTTGTTGTCATAATTAAATACCTTTAAACACTGTTTGCCTTAACTCTGAACTTCCTGCTCTCTTTGTTTCAACTCCATTTTCCAGAGCGCTTTTTCCTGTTGATCTAGTGGTTAGGTTTAAAATATGTAAACAGATATATTTTAACGTATGTTGTTTTCATTTCTTTACTCACATAAGAGATTTTCTATTAATATCTGCTATTACAAAACTGTAATTTCATCCATTTATGAAGCATTTTTAATTAAAATAGCAATAGAATTGACTTTGTCTTAGAGAGCTGAAGTATGGACAATGGAACTTTAGATATTGCTTTATTTTATTACAAAATTTTGATTGTTACTTAAAATTAAGACAGACATGGATAGCCCTTGCTTTAAGAAGTACTTTCATTTGCATTTCTGCAGATATTTTATGTACACAAGTGCATATAAAAGATATGCCTGTCCCCAGTTGTGAACTGCCAAACCAGTAACACTTTGGAGCTAAAATCAGGCCATAAGCAAATCAGGCCAGATATAGTAAAGTCCATAATGTACATTGTACATGATAGATTTTATAAATAAAACTGGCAAATTAGGTGAATTTTACTATGTGAATGGCAATGAAATATTTACTCTTATGCAAAAGCCATTGCAATACTGCAATACAGATAGGTTTTGCACAGTTCAGAAGTACTTCTAAACAGATAGGTTTCAATCGACAAATAGCTTATTCAGACGTGCTCAAATATAGTAGCTGCATTCATTAGACAAACATTTCTACTAATCCCTCAGCTACACTAATAAAAGAGTAATCCTTTATAGGCTGAATGTAGTAGCAGAAGGCTCTTTTTTTTTTTTTTAACTATTAACATCCTTCAAAGACCAAGGTCTAATCATTATTAGTGACTGTATTTTGTTTTCAGCAAATGAGTTGAAAATTGATAACCCTGGAAGAATGTTAAGTTATAATTCCTTACTGAAAATGGAGACACCCTTACTCTTAGGAGAGCCCTTAATATATCTGTGTCCTAAGTAGATTTGTTTCTGCTCTTAAAGCAAACAGAACCTGGAGAACAACAGCAGTCTTATCAGCTTTGTTTTGTTTTGTTTTACTATTTTTATAGCATTTGCCCTTTTGCTCGCTTCTTTCACACTTTTGCTTTCATTGTTAAGGCAAGAAAAGTAAGTTTGTTGAATCAGACTGGCTTTACTGAGCAAGACAAGGATGCTGGGTACGGCAAGACAAGTAGACGAGCCACTGCCATTCTGTTCTGGGGTAGATAAAAAACCTATTACAAATTTAATCTGCTAATACTGATCTACACCTAAATCTGGTCTCTCCAAGAACAGGGTGGTTTGGGATCAAAAATCTGTGATTATTAGCTCTGTTTCTGTACAGAACTGTTTTCCAAGTTGACCTAAGTATGAAGGTCCATTATTCTGTTTCCAGTTTACTCTGACTTCAGTATTTTCGCAGAACACACCAAGAACTTTTTAATCACCAGTGATGTCACATATCCTTTCTTCTCCATTTTTTTTTCCTGTTTATTTTAAACCTCAGTGACCTGTGAGTCAACTCCAACAGTTCTTGGCCAAAAATCAGTGTAATGAACCAGGCAAAGAAATACCAGCCAAGAGCCATGCAATGGAAAACCAGGATTAACAGCATGAAAATCTTCAAAACGGCAAGTTAGACTATGAATGACATCACCGCTGAAGTGAAGCAGCTGCATTTTGCAAGTCACATTTCGAAGTTAACCCCTACAGTTCAGCTCTTTTCCGTTGTCATGTCTAAATGAGCATCCATATTCTTTCTGTGTTCAGTGCAATCTTTCCATGCACTTCCAAATCCCTTTTCCTGCTTAATTTTCAATTTCTGCAAACCTGCAGAGATTTCTGCTTGCTGGAATGGTGATCCTGCAGTTGTGGAAACCACCTTTCTGTTTCTTTCTCCAGCTTCTCTGGCACGGAGTTGGCTTGCCCATCTTACATGGTTTTCTCTCAGCTCTCTGCCAACTTTATGACCTTTGTTCCCTGGAGAAGCACCCCTGTTTCTTACAGTTCTTTCTTTGGTTCTGCCCCACAGCAATTTCATTTTGTCCTTTTTCAGTAGTATTGCCCCTTCCTCCCCTCCCTCTCTTCCCCACTTTAAGGTTTCTCTGTGAGTTCTTGGTAGGAAAGATGCTAGGAAGGACCTTAAGGTTGCAATTAGCGGTGAGAGCAGCTAACAGCAGTGTCAAAAATGTAATTTGTAGTGAGATGAGAGCTACCTGAAGGAGTGGAAAAAGGACATTTTTCTCTCTGCCTTGGCTGAACCCCTTGGGGATGAGACAGAGAGCAGGTACCTTTATTTTTAAAAGAGAGGTAAAGGGCCTTTGCCAGAAAACAGACTGTGGAGGGAGAACAGCAGCCAGGGGACGGTGATGATGGTCCTTGTGGAACTGCTGAAAAAGGGAAAAAAGATTAGCACTATTCTTTGGGCAGGAGGGCGCAAGCCTTTCCTTGAGCAGTAACTAACCAGACCAAACTCCCAGAGAGAGATAACAGCCCAACCAGAAGTAACAGATGCAGCTTGAGAGCAAAGGTAAGTCACGGCTTTTTTAATAGGGCAAAATGAAAGGAACTAAACTGTGCGCACAAACACCGGGGTCCTACAGGGCTTTTATCAGCCCGTACAGTCTGAGGGATTGTGTCTGTCTGAGAACGCTCCAACCATACCTACAATTTTTTAAATTTGTTTCGTTTGTAGCAGTCCATCTTGGAGTGCTCAGGTTTTACTATTGTTCACACTATCATCCACGCTATCACTGCTATTTTTAGAGTCTTCCAATTTGAGTATAAATTCTATGCAGTCCTGAAACCGGGCACAGTCCTGAAACACAGCCAATCAGCGTTTTCTGTTCGGGGGAGAAAAGAAAAGGAAATGACCTGTAGAAACAATTTTAGAAGGTCCATAAAATGCAATGAAACAGTGATAGCACGAGGCACAGTGTTGTGTGAAGGCACCATTCAGAGATGGCACAGGCAGCAAGATACTCACTTTTGTCTGCACGTGTTTTGCTGCAGTTGTCAAATATGATTCAGTTTCCGAGATGTTCCCAGTCAGAACTATCACAAACTTTTGGTAAATATTAATCAAAGAGATTTGACACTGAGGTCAGTAGGATTTTTCCAAGTTTACTGAACATCTTGGAGAAAAATTCAGTCTACTGAGGTTAAGCCTTGTCCTGTTCCCTTGGCATCCTGTGTCTATTGGAAAGTGCCTCACTCTCTTGGATAATACCAAGGGTTTTGCGCTTTGATTGGGTGACACCAGCTACCTAACTTAGCACAGATGGTGCTGACCACTCTTTGGAATAGGTGTGCAAGGACACACAAATACACACCCACACTTCTTTTGCTTGTAGAGGCCCTCTCTCGACCTCAAGGCAAAGCAAAGTAATATGGGATCTTTTGCTACACAGTGATGTGTCTGGGACTCTTGTTTCTTGGTGCTTTATCCATCCTGCATGTAAATGCTCCCACCCATTACTTCAGTGTTTGGGTGCCTGCTGCATAGCATCATTGACTGTAGTCAAGACTCTTGTGGATGAGATCTTTGGATTTCTGCCCTTTCAAGCATTCTGCTTGAGGTAAAATTTCAGAGTTTCTGGTTAAGGTTTTATTATTTCCATAGGGTTTAACTGAGTGAAAGAGATTTGTTTAACAAATCAGAAAGAAATCAGTTTTGTGAATGTCACTCTTTCCACAGTGGGGTGGGTGAGTGGGTTGGTTGGTTGGTTTTTAAAAGGAAAGGTTTGGATTTTTTAAAATAAAAGCAGTTGAACCCTATGTTGTTTTGCTGGAAATGCCTTCAGCTGAGTGATCAGTTTGATGCTGCATGTGGAGGTTTGGGGAGCTGGGTCAAAGAACCTTGGAAGGAGATGACAAATTAATTTCTTAAAACCATAAATATATATATGTAATTCCTTCATGTGTTCAGATTTATTCTGAAAATTTTCTCATACATTCATACTAGAAATTATTTTGCACATTGCAACTGTGGGTTTTTTCATACCAGAATACGTTGTGAAAGCATCGTAAAGGCAGTGAAGGTAGCTTGTTGGGACAACAGTGAACACCACTAGGATATGTTGTCCTGCACTGCCTGCGTGTGCTTTGGATCACTGCAGATACATCCACCTTCAAAGACATAAGTCCAAAGGAAAACCTGACATCCTCCCTGATGCTTTTTTACATTTCTATAAGGTCTGCATCAGTGAAAACAAATGAGTTTTGTATTATGAGATGGAACGGTAATATCAATGCAGAAAAGCAATTTCATTTGAGTTGTTTTAAGAATTCATGCTTTGATTTATCGTCACTGAAATTTAATCCAAGTTTTTTTTTCCTTTGGACTTTCACGGTGAGTGTTGTAGTGAAAATATTGCATCAGCACTTCAGGAATGGAGCAACAGTGTTACTCTGATCTGTCAAATGCAGAGGCCATGAACTTCCCCTGAGAAATCCAGTGAAGCAGCCTTTCTACTCGCTCCAGTACTGGTCGTGTAAAGAATATTTCCTAAACTGGAGCCCCTACAGTACCCCTCACAACTTATTCTGCATGCAGACCTAACTTATTTGCATATTCTTGTTGGATGAAGTGGAGGAAAGTACTCCTCTGTGTGTTGATTTCTCAGGGTGGATCCCAGCACAGTAGTAAGTCCCTGAAAAAGTAGTAGACTCTTCAAACTTACCTGAGCATAATGTTATCAGACCCTAATTTGCCTTTCTGCAAGCTTAAGGTGTTTAGCCTTTGTGAATATTTCAAAAATTATTTGCGAAAATAATTAAAAATAAAAAGCAGAGGTTTAAGAGGAAGATATCTGAAATAATATTAGACATTTAAAATATATAAATATCCTCACAGCAGTCATGCATCTATTTGACAGAAGTTTAAAAATAGTTTTGTCTTTAATGCTTGGTAAAACTGCGTGTGTGTGAGTGCATCTATGTGTGCACTTTTGTGCCTTTTAAAGGCGAATGATGCTAATAGGACTTTATAATTTACTGTCCTGTTTGCACTTGATACAATCAGTGATCTCAGCACAGCTCTAGGAGTGGTGTTTAATTGTGGCAGAATGAGGGCATGGGTATAAATATTGTTTTGTAAATCTCCCTCCATGTATTGCAGCCATGGGATGGGAGGGTTTAAGAGATGGTGTTTGGAAGATCTCAGAGCTTAGCCCTGTGCCAGGGATTGGGAAGGATGATGTAGCAAGGCTTTGACTAGGAATTCTAGTTAAAACAGATTTGAATTACTCTTCTGTTTTTTCTTCATTTAAAACCAAAATCTAGACAAGAATATACACACACTCTCCTTGTCCCTATTTGGTTTTGTTCCCCCTAAAACAAAATAGCAGCAAAACCTCCACGTGGTATTGTCAGAGTCATGCAACAAACAAGATGACCACTCTATCAGGCTTTTCCTTTGCTTTCCAGCACCTGATGATTTCTTGAGAAGGGCATCAAGCTGGAAGTGTGTGTTGTTGACAGCAGATGACATGGACATGTTCTTGCTTTCATTTGCTCCTTTCTTGCTTGTGGCTTTTGCCAAAAAATTCTCCTTTCTAAGGCCCCATGAGAGACAAAGGATGACCTCCCAGGTTCCTGTTAATCTTTCCTTCTCCTCCCTGGACTCAAAGAGGGGCCTTCATAGGAGAGAATAACAGCTTTATCTATAATCACACCAAGGTTTTCTTTAGCACCCTCCTTCCTCCAGAACCATGAGGCCCATGAGCAGTGCAAGCTCTGCAGGCATCATTCTGTTGCCTCTTCCTTGCCTTAATTCGCCACCTCACATATTAACCTTCCTTGCTGCAACTTGTTTACAATTACCTTGTCTTCAGCATGTTCCTTGAGAAGTTCTGTGCCTCCCCCATTTCTCATGCAGCACAGTTCTTCTGGAGTCAGGCTCCGACTGCTCCTGATACTTCTGCATGGTCCCTGAAGAAGAACCCGCAGGGTTCACAGGCAGGGTTTGGAGAGAAAACCCCTGTCAGACTTGGCTACTCACTGTTAAACCTGAGTCAGCAAAGGTAGTTCAGATGGCTCAAGGAGAAGAATGGGAGTGCAGAGCCTTCTGGTCCTTCCTTTTGTCCTCTCTCAAATAAAAGGGACATTGGAATTGGCTTTTCTCCTTACAGTGTCCCTGTAACAAAGGAAAGGGACACCTTTCAAGTAGTATGAGGAAAAAGAAGGCAAGGATTTTCTTATGCACTCATAAAATCTTAGAAATGGTAAAATACAGCCATTTTTAGTTACTGAGGTTCAGGCACAAGCTGAAATCTGTCATGGCTGAGATCCCCAGGGGGGTGGGCACTACACACATCCCAGGCAGTCCCTGTTGCAAGGACTGTGATTTACAGTAATGTCTGGCAGGATGTCAGTGTGCTCCATGCTGACATGACAGAGCTCACGTCCATATAGCTAAATGCTCTTCTCTTCCAGACAACATTGGACCTGTCAACTGCCTATTGGAAATGGTCCCTGGCCCGTCCTAATGTCCAAACTTCAACTGTGCCCACGTAATTCTTGGAAGAAACTCAACTAGCCTAAGCTAAAACCATGTCAGAGGCCATGCTACCAATTCAGCAAGATGGGTGACTGTGGTGGGTCTGTGCTCAGACACTATTAGTTTGACCAGTCTAGACATAGCTGCAGAATACAGTTCCTCATCCAGGAAAACCACAGCCCAAGGACTGCCAAATAGTCCTTAGAGGAATAAGGACATCAGTTTTTAGTACATTCAGTTTATATATGAGTTACTGTGATTTTCTGTGAGGGGGTAGAGAAGATATGAGGTAAGGCCTTATAAAAGGCAAAGGGCTGTGCAAGTGACCTTATGTCCCAGAGGTGACCTTGGGGAGCTGACAAAGAGAAGCTTGTTGCCTTGGCAGAACAAATAAGCCACAGATGGAAGAAGTAGATAACAGCGGTCTTGACAAGAAAACATAAAAGAGGACAAGATGGTATTAAGCCAGTCTAGAAGGTCCTTAGTCTCTAAATGACTGATAAGGGAGAATAATTAAGCAGGAAAGGGTAAAGAGATGGGAACCATAAAATAATCAAACCTGCTAGTGAACAGCAGCCACTAAAATTAATTACTTACTTCTGCCCCTGAACAAGGATTTTAATCTTCTGCTTTCATTTAGTCAACTCCTATCTCCACCTTAATGTTATTTTTATATATTGCACTTTCATGTGAATATAGCAGATGGTGAATATAGCAGATGTAACTTGTATATGGAGTCAAAGAAGCCTCTCACAGCTGTGCAGAACACATACTAGTGCCCAGAATATCTTTGGAGAAATATAACTGTAAAAGGGTTTAATTTGTAGGAAGAAATAGAAATCTGAAATTCATGCATGCCTGCAGTCCCTCATGTGCTATATTCCAGCTACAGATGACAGCACTGGTAGGGCAGCCAGCCCATAGCAGTCTTCTTTGCAGGTTACCTGTACATTCAACAGCAGCTGGATCTCTCCTATGGCTGAATAGCAAGGGAAGGTGTAGCTGATGGTTTTTCTAATCCTATTTTATGGATCCCTGGTCATGGAGTGGGACCTTGTTGTCTTGTGGCACACTCCCACATCCCTACACAGAAAGGAAGACATCTGCAATATTTGACCCTCTGAATCCTTCCCTGTCTCCCCCCTGTTATCAACATAAGTGCTGACTGAGCTATATGAAAGGTGTTGGGAAATAAATCCCAGCCCCTACTCTCAGCTGCGTCCAGTGGGGCACTTTCAACAGCATTTGGAAGATATTTTAACTGACCTTCAGGCATGGCTTATTTTTGTTCTCTGGGTATTTTTAAGATGAGCCCAGAGGAACTCCTAAATACCTCACTGGTGAGAGTGGAGGAGGACACATGTTGTTGCTGTTTCCAATAGCTCTGAAGGGTCTGGAAAGTCCCTGTATGGAATTTTCAGCTTTAAAAAGAGTTTTCTAAATGTAGAAAGCCTGAGCCCACAAGTAATACTTGTTGCCAAAAGACTGAGTGAGGGAAAGAGATTTGTTTGTGGCATGTAGAACCTAGCCTGTCCAATGTTGTATGGCTGATTGCACAGAGGGGTGAGAATTGCTGTACTTCTGCTGTACAAGCATTGTACAACATTGCTGTACAAGGGCACCACCTCGGAGGGTTACAAGGAATTTACACATGCTATTTGTGACCACGTCCTGGGGGTGAACAGCTTTATGGGGAGATGATAGAAAACTGTTGGCTTCCCACTTGAAGTATGGTGGTACTTGCAACTAAACCGGAGTGGAAAGAAACACAAACTGTCACCTGGGCGTGCTACAGCAGGTTTTTGGTTAGACCAGGGTCCCTGCATCTCAGCTGAGAAGTGGCAGCTCCAGGTTGGAAGTGAGACTGAGCAGCTGCTTCTCTGCCCTAGCTGTGTGCACCGCAGGTCGTCTGCCCTTAACCTCTGCTTGGCTGGAACAGGGATGCTGGGGAAGCTGCTCTTCACCTCTTCCCAGATGGTGTCTCTGGTGTTTCTGTGTGGCTGGCCGTCCATGCCACACATCCAAAGCACACAGGCTCGTCAGTGCTGGATGTCTTCCGACAGCCCGCTCCCAGTGGGATTATGCTTGAAGCAATTGCATAAGGAAAGGTTACAAGACTGAATAGTTTGGATAGTCTCCAAGTCTGACTAGTCTCAAGCTATTAAGCAAAATGAATATACCCCACAAGGCACCCTCTTGGCTTGTTTCTTCCTGGGGAGTAAGGAAGGGAACTGAATTAGGAGTTTGTGCTGCAGGGGCAGGGTATTTAAATGATGTTTCTCCTCTTGGTGAGATTGCAGGGGGTTAAGCTTCCTAAAAGAAAAAGCAGCAGAAGAATAAAGGAAGACTTAGACTGCTCGGTAAAGAGATAACTGGTAGTGGCTACAGCCTAATTACTCTGTCTGCATACCTAATTAACTTTTTTCCCCTTTTTTTTCTGAAATGTTTTTGGAATAATCACTGCTATTACTTGTAAACAATTATTTTATAAGGTGTGAAATTCCTATAATGCTGTGTTTATCATGATTCATGACCTGACAGCCCAGGGGAAGGGTGTAGTCAGTTTGGCATAAGCAGTCCAGTGCCACAAGTAGGGTGGTTCATATTCAGAAATGTTATTTACAGAGATAGAAGACTGGGGTGGGGGTGGGGGTAGCAGCACGAATCAGAGGATCAAGGTCCCAGATAGCCTGGAATGTGCAGGATCAGATATCTGCATTGGAGCACTTATTCCCTTAATATGTGTTTCCCAGTATGCCTGACTCTTACAGATATTTTCTCTTCTCAATGAACATGTGCCTACATATAGCTACTTCCATTCCAGTCACAGCCCTTGTTTATGTCACTAACAGACCTCATCATATTTGACTGTGTTATTTTTACATGATGACTAAATCAGTGGAGAACCATGGAATATGTAGTATACAAATTTTGTAATCATCTTAAATGTATGAACGTGGTTAAAAAAATAGTGGAGGGACTTAGAGTAATGATGCTTAGGTGCCATGTGTTTGTTTGGTGTGACATGCTTAGAGTTTGGTGTGGGGTTCTGGTGTTAATTAGACATTTAGAATCATAGGATCAAAGAATGATTTAGGTTGGAAAAGACCCTTACAATCATCGATCCAACTGTTAATCTAACACTACCAAGTCCACCTCTAAACCATGTCTCTAAGCACCACATCTGCACGTGTTTTAAATGCCTCTGGGGATGGTGAGTTACAGACAGAGATTGATTAGGGAACATAGGAGTGAAATTCACTAAAGATACTAAAATAAGAAAAGAAAAAATGGCAGATAATTACAAAATGGCTTGATGAATGATCCATAAACACTGAAGAGAGGTATGTATATATCATCTAAGAATCAGTAATTGTCTGGGATTCAAGAGACCCAGGTTAAAATCCCCTATCTAAACAAGTCCATTGAATACAAAATTGCATTTAATGGGAGTGACACCAGTCAGTTCTGCCCAGGACGTGGAAACTTGCCCCAAGGGCAGAGCATTATGTGAGACACAGTTATAGCATGCCAAGCTGGAGAAAATAAGCAGGCATTTCTTTCTTTCTTTAATTGTCATCCCAACATCAGTATTTTTCCTAGCTCCAGTCTGATGCTCAGTTACCTGCTACATGCTGGTTTTGCTCCAGTCGTGTAAAACCTGGGTGGAGAGAACTGAAAATTAGATATGAAGAAGTTGTGACAATATATGAAGTGGGTCCCACGGTAGGGGGATAAACTGGAAATGGTTCTGATGTCACAGAAAGTCAAAGAAGAATGTAACAAACTGAATCAACTTTTAAGGTGCAAAGAGAAAGATTATGGGGCTTGAGAAAAAGACGGGGAAAATGAGTATTTAAACAAAACACTAAAGGGGAGAAGCTCATTTAAGTGAGGCTAAAAAGGATAAATGAAATTTATCCTTTAGACTTTAGAAAACTTTAGAAAAGTTTTGGTCTGGCTGCAGCTAAGAAGAGTTTTCCTGTCTTCCTACTAACTGGGAACAATACGGACAAGGGACTAAACTAAGGAATTTGTTTTGCTCATGTGTGTATGACTGCAGCCCTTTACAAACTGTACATTCTTTGCGCAGATGGAATGGAAAAGTAAGAAAGGACCAAGTGCAATAATGAGAGGCACGAGAGAATGAACCGGAGCAGTGGATGGATCTCTGTCCGTACTAATGTGCATATTTCACAGTTTCAACTGTTGCCACCTTCACCCTCCCTGTTTTCTGAGGCTTTTGAGCCAGAGCCAGGTGAGACTTTCAGTTGTTGGCCGCTTGGTTTGAGGTGAACTTGGGTTATTGGGGTTTTTTTAAAGTCTGTAGCCTGCTTCCTGAAGCAGACCTGAAAAATGTAAACCGGTATAAATCCACACCAAGAGACCACCAGGGAAGAAAGCTATTTTTTTCAGCCTGGTGATACTGGGGAACCCAAAAGATTCAATTCCTTGACCCTGTCCAAAGTCTCTACGTCGTTTTCATGAATGCTGCTGCAATCACAATAGTAAAAGATTTCCAGGGTGTTGAGGGTGTTTTGTGTATGTGTGAAATCCCAAATTTGATGAATTACAGTTTTGTAACTTGCTTTAGTGTTTGAAGAATGCCTATCAAGAATACAAAGGGGCTTCTGTGACTAAATTTCCTCCTCTCCCAAACAGAGAGAGAACTCCAAGAAGCATAAAAGACACATGAAAAATAAAATCACTAAAGATTTTGTATGCCACATTCCTGAGTTGACTAGCTATGAGACATCAAAATAGATTTGGGTTCTTTAGCTGTATTTTCAAAATTTACTCTCTGATAATCTTGTTTCAGATATTTTGGTGTGCAAAACCACTGCTGAAAATTTAGGACACGATAAACTGCTGAAAATAACATTCTGAATAGTTTGATTTGGGGCTTTTTTTTCCCCTCCAGGTTCTGTTAAAGACTTAGTAGCTAAAAACCAGGCACCACTTGTTGGCAAAACAGGCAAGTAGTTTAAATTGTTCATTCTTTGTTGTTCTCAGTGACCAGACTTGTGTCATGGTTTGGTTGTGGAAACATTCACTTAACGCTCATGTGCTTCATGTGTCGCTGTTTTATTTGTCTTCCTATTTACAGCATTGAGACTGTTTCTTGGTGAGTTAGGTACACAACTTCTAGTTTAATAAAAGAGCAGCACTTAGTGAAAAAGGAAAAAAAAAAATCCACGCTTTCACATGCTTACAGTACAGTGTTTTTCTTCAAAAATCCTGGAATAGCCATTTTGTTAAACAAGTAATTTTGTGGCAGCAGGACTAATGAAGCCTGGTTTCCTATGGTTTTTTGTCTCATGGGTGATTGACTTTCACTATCTAAGAGGATGTGAGCCCCAGGCAAAGCTTTTCCCATCATTGGGGTGTTTATATAAGGACTTTCTCCCATGAGGCTTCTCTCATATCTTGAACTCACAACTGCAAGTTTTCTCATAGCCAAGTCTCTGATAGCATCTCTACCCATCTGTCTATTTTCAGGGAAAAAAGGAGGAGGAATTCAGCTATCTTTCACGATTCTGCCAGAGCTACAGGCTGGTTGGAAATATCATTAAGAAATGGTTGGAATGACTACACAGGTGAACACAAAAAGAATTTAATTTTGTAGGAAATTTTACTGAAAATAACTTGGGCATTTCAGGATGCAGTACTGCAGTGAGTATCAGAGGTATTTGCGTGGTTGAAAACCCTGGTTCAAGCCCTTGCCCAAAACAGAAGGCAGATTTGATGGTTTATTTCCTGATTTTCAATGTTATGTGCACAACAGCATGTGTAATATATTTCCAAAATGGTGCTTTTGTCCTTTTCTTTTGGTGACTTCACACAACTACCACCATCAGCTGTGGTGTTTAATCCAAACAGCATAGATTTGGAACATAAGATTTCCATTTTGGTCCTTCTATAAAAGTCTGCACTGGTAAGTGTTAGTCCTATTTTTTTTTAGTTTTCACAATTGCATATTCATTTATAATTATGAAGGTAATTATCCAGTCAAATAGAGAATATTCACTGCTATTTTTATAAGAATGTTATTCTTCAGTGCACAACTTCTAGCACTTCATGTATATATTTGGATAGTAAAGGTGAAGTCATAAAGAGATAGTCTTAGCACAGCCAGGATATGGCAATGTCTATATCAAAGTCAGTGAAGTAAAACTCTAGTGTGTATTCTTTGATGTTCTGCCTCAGTGATGCAATACAAATGCACATTTTAATGGTGCTTTTATAGTACTTGAACTCTTGGCTATATTGAAATGCAATTTTTCATCCTTGATGTTTTTGGAACATGTTGAGAGCATAATAGCCATGTCTTTCATAGATGCCATAGATCGTTTTCTTTTGCCCACTCACAGCACAGACTGCCTTGTTTGGGTGCTGGGGAACTCTTGTGAATTAATCATCATCAGCGAGGTAAGAAGTGGAGTTTGAGTAAGCTGTATATTTTAATAAAATGAGAAACTCTGGATTCTCACTAGACAGATTCTTAGGTTTGGACCTTATTTCTTCTGCTTAGAGTCTGAACTGTGGGAAATTTCCTGATTTTTTTTTTTTTTTTTAGATGACCTATATTTTTGTGAGAGGGTCCCATGTAATTTTAAGAACTGCTGGGGACAGCTAATAATAGTATCTAGAACTTTTCAGTCATCCATTTCCAGAGGCTTTAGAGAGGTATCATTAGCTCCATTTCACATGTGGGGAAACTAAGGCACAGAAGGTTGAAGTGACTTGCCCCAGACCATCCAGCAAGTAAGAAACAAGTAGACTTAAGAGCTCTGACTTCTTAATTGTGCCAAATCCATTTGGGCACATGCTGCAGCTATCATGGCAGGAGAAGACGTGTCACATGCTAGCAGTGAATAGCAGAGATTTTAACTTTTAGAAATAACACTCATTTAATCTCTGTGGTTCACAAAACAAACTGAGCATCTAAAGAGTAGAAAGAGCTGGAGATTTGCACCTTCTGCCATTCGGATAGCTTGCACTAGTGGGTTAGCAATGAGAAACTTGTGCCTCTGTCTGGACTAGAGAGGAGGTGTGCCTTCATGGCTTAGTCAACCTCTCTCGCTCAACGGAAAAAAACTTTTTAGGTACAGAATGAGATTCTATTACATACTAGAGTATTCAACTGTGGTGGTGTCTGGGCTCTCAAGCTCTCATGAGAGAATTATCCTTCCTTCTATGTAGACATTTCATGTTTCTTTAGATACCATGTGATCTAACGTTTTACTAGATGAGCCATCTGATACTTGGCCCCTTTGCATATTTGGAGGTATGTGGGATGTGGCTCTGTCACCTTAGTCCTCTTTTTTAACTTATCTTTCCCACCCCAGGGCTCTGGTTACTGTAGAGATGCTTCGATTCCTTGTTAATCCAAATTTGGAAGCAGATATAAGAGAATTCTGTTGACCTGAAAAAAAAAAGATGTGATTTCTAACAACTGGTGTGAGGATACAACTTCTTTCCCCAGACTCCTTCCTCCCTTGTCAGAAAGGAGGCCAAGTGAGCCCTATGAGTGACTGGAAGACTGATTCTCTGAATCAGCTCCCAGATAGGCAGCAATTACTTGGAAATGGCAAAGGGGAGTGAGTGTCAGTAGGTAATGTTTCACACACAATATGGCCTGAAATAAGTTCTCAAGATCCTCCTCTGATGTTCCATTTGGCCTGGCACTGTTGCACAGTCCTTGCTGACCTTCATTCACATGCGCTGTCTAGGGGTCTGAAGTGTGACCATGACACACAGTTTATCTCATTTAGAATTTTCTCAAGCTATGATCTCAGGAAGGTTATGAAGTTCACTCCCTGTCCCGAGGAATGATCAGCTAAACCAACATCACTTGTCATAGAGATTTGTCTGATCTGTTCTTAAATACCAGCTATAATGACCTCTCCAGACAAACTATTCAGTGTTTTATTTTCTTCTTTGTTAGAGGACTCTTTTGCACAAATTTTTTGTATGGCAAATCAAGCATATTACTCCTCATGCTGGCCACACTGAACCTGGAAAACAGTTTGTTCCTTTTTTTCTTTCTCTTTGCAGCTTTACACACTGAAGATTGTTATCAAGCCTCCTCTCAATCCTTTTCTCTAAACAACTCCAGTTGATTCAATCTTTCCTTCTACGTCAGGTTTTCTGGACCTCAGATGAGTTTCCATTGCTCTCCTCAGGGCTATCTCCATTTGGCTGCATCCATGAAGTGCGGAGTCCAAATGGGGCAGAGTACTTCAGCTGAGCTCTTTCCCATGCTGAGAAGGGGAAAGCATCTAGCCTTTGTATATGTTTCACAGTCCTACCAGCATTGCTATTCCAGCACTTAGGCAAGCAACTATTCCTCAATTTAAGGGTAAAGAAGAAATGTCTAGCCTATAGACAAAGCAAAGCAGGTACTCAAACACCATGTTTCAGTATACCACTGGGCTGGTGGCTGAATCCACAGAGGGCTCATATTTAACTCCCCGTCTTCTTTCTTTCCTCTCTGCTCAGAAAGGGTGACAAGGTGTGGCTTGCCAAGGCAGACTGCCAACAGCTAAAATTTCCTATACAGCTGTAGAAATAAAGAACTATTGAATATGCCTGGTCCTCACCACACCCTTTCCCTGGCTCTGCTTTGCCCTTTCTAGCTGAAGTATCCTGCTCTGCTGCCTGCACGTGCAGGGAGGCACATAGGGTTGCAGGATACAATTCCTCAATTCCTGTCTCTCTTTTCATGCCCACTTTCCTTTTTTTTCTTTCTTTTTTAAGGAACAGGCAGGGATTCTGCAGGGTCAGACCTACAGTATGTTTCATGCTGCATTCTGGGGCCCACTTCCCTTAGTATGTTGGGCTCTTTTTTCTAGCGTTTTAGGGAGAAAAAAATCTTCTAGGTTGGCTGTACTTATCTCACTCTCAGGTAATAGTAGAGGTGCCCCTGAAGTTCAGAAGGACAGTGTGGCACATCCCTATACTGACATGAAGCTTGAGCCCTGCTTTGTTGCTTTTTTTTTTTTATTTAACGGAAAGAAAGTTGATGCTTTACTTCACTGATGTCCCTGGCAGGAGATGGGAACAGGCAGTCCTGAAAACTACTTTAAAAGCACCTCATAGTTATATTGTGACCACGTCTGAAACCCTGAATGCAGGGGCTCAGTCTTTCAAGATGCTGAGAGCACTCAGCTGCCTGGAGGTCAACAGAAGTTAAAAGTCACTAAACATTTCATAGGAGGTTCTTACCACCCAGTAAGACAAGAACCAACTGAAATCAGTAAGTGACTGGCATGGTTGCCTGCTTGTATTAAAACCAGTTGTATGAAACTGACCCAGAGAGTAGAAAAAAACCTCAGAATTTAATCTGAAGTGTGTCTGTGGGAGAAGTTTCATTACACTTGGATATGGGCTTGGGGAGAGTGAATACAATCAGTAATTATTTTTTCTCTTTTATTTGTGGTGGAGGTTTTTTATCATCTAGCACAATTGTGTACATGTTGCAGAGTAAGAGTAACATACATGCCAAATTTAACAGAGCAGGACTTGCTAGCTGTGAAGAGAAAGGCAAGATGCTTTTTTCTTCTTTATACAGTAGGGAAAGGGTATTTTTTTCCAGTCTTGCATAACTTAAAGAACAACTGGATATATTTACTTTCAAACTTTTCAATAAAATCTAGCTTTCAGGTGAGAATAAGCATAAAAAATTTAAAGAGAATCTTCAGACAGCAGACAGAGGAATGGTGGGGCTCTCAGCCCTGACTAGTCTTGGTAGGTTGTTCTTTCCAAAAATAAGGTAAAGACACTTGAGGAAATTATTCAGAACAATTAATGCTCTGCATTACAAGAGATTTATGTTATCTCGTCAGGATTGTCTCCCTGCAAAGGGAGGGTAAAAGAAAGGTATAATGTGTAGAGCAAAGAGATTAGTTCAGACAGAGCACGAAAGGGAAGACTAGATAACCAGTAGCAGCACTTTTACCCAGCACAAGCATATGCTCAGCTATTACCTTGAATGATTTGTCATGTCCCGACTCTGTGTCCAATTAAGTCAATGGCAAAATTCCTGAAGTAACAAACTGATTTATCATAGGGCCAGGCTCTTTAAATTAGTTTTTAAAAAGATAAAAATCTTTACATCTGAAGTATCACATGTTTCTTTGCTGTAGAAGATTATCTTTAAAGTGTCTCAGCAAAAAGCCCCTGTCCTGCTCAGAATCGGAAAAGCTGTGGCTTGGCAATACATGGTGCTTTACAATGCCAGAGATAGCCACACCTATGTTATCTTAACTAATTAAAAACACAGGCAAAGAGATTTTATAATGCTTTTTGCTGTCCACACTGTAGATGCTATCAGAAGCTTTAATTCCATAACAATTGGTTGCAAATATCTAGTGACTGATGATGCAAATATGCCATGATCTGCTCTCATGATAGGCTTTATTTAGGTACCTAATGTCAGTCTGTGATACCATACACAGCCTTTGAAAAGCAGCTTTTGTAACTAGTCTTTGCTTTAATGAGAACCAGAATTCCTTCAGGAACTGAACAATAAAATTGTTAGGCATTTGTTTTTCTAGCCGAACTTCCAGTGACAAAATATTTAAGGCCTATATTGCAGTTGGTTTTCATCAACGAGATGGGATGGATGATGTCAGGGTATAAAGAGTACATGATTCTTTATACATACAAATTTGTATTATGTAAGTAAATATTTAAAAAAACATTGGGAGGTTTTTCAGTCAAAACAAATATTTTGTCGTATATGTTTAGGGAGTCAAAGAATCTGATCTTTCTGCCTTTGTATTTTAAATCTCTGTGGCTTGAACTTGATTTTCTAATTTTCCATAGGACTGTCCAAATTGGTTAGCTATTACAGCCGTATTTTAAAGTTTCTTTTCAATTTTTCTTGCAGTCTATCTAGTATTTATCAGTTCCAGGAAAAATATTGACATAGAGGCTTGGTCATTTTTCAATTCAGTGGGTTTTTTAGTGGCTTTTTTCTCCTTATAGATATGGCATAATTCTATACTATTTAGCTTGCAGATGAGAACTTCACTTACAAAAAAGAATACAGAAACACAGAATTCCAACAGAAAACCAAAGCCATAACAATGTCATGAAATGACACAAATATTTTTGTGATTAAATTACTGCATGAGATTTTATGGCTTGCATGATTAGCTGTCCAACCCTTCTTAGGAGGGAGGGCTGGAGCTTAGTTGTTGCGACCTGCTCACAGGACATGGTGTAGAGATGATGGCTCCTGGGTTGAAGTGCCTGGCTAAATAGAAGGACACCAGGTCTTCCCCTTTGTCAGTGGAGGTCAGCAAATGTCAGCAGACATTCTTGGGAAGTAGAGGCAAACTTTTGTATGGAATTGGCCTGCAGCTTGGATGACATCCACAGGCAGCCACTTGGTGTGCAGCAGGCTGGGACTACACAAATAAGTTAATCTTAATTTATTTTTTTTTAAATCTCTCAATCACAGTACATTAAATAGTTTTACGAGCAGCAAAGGTACTGAGGTCTAATATATAGCTTTCTGTCTTATGGGTAGTTCTGGTCTGATCTACAGTGCAAATGCTAACCAAACCTGTTCCCAGACCTGGGATAGCCACAATGTGTTGCACTTGCTGATGTCTGATACTGTTGTCATTTTTTAGTGGAGCAGTTTGTTGAATAAAATATTGAACCACATCAGGTTGTTTTTGCACACACACTCTCCAGGTTTGGCAAGATCTCGTTTGGAAAATGAATTATACATTATAGGGGCTCACTGGAAAGTCAATTGTCTGCAGATTTCTTAGTAGGACAGATCTCTATCTCTGTCTTCCACTCTCCCTTATGAAAGACAGGTGATGAAAAAAAAGATATGCATTAACTTATTTTGATTGTAGGAAGTCAAAGGGGAAATTAGTTTGGATGGTTTATCTACTTTCAACGTTATATAATAGAATAGGTCTAGTATCGGTCAGCCATGCCAGAGGGAGCTGATTTGTATTCACTATCTCTAAACTTAGCTAAATGTGGATTTTGGAGTTTAAGTTTAGGATTCTACTTCTTCAAACACTGAGTAAAATCCTTACACAGTAAGTGATGCATGCAGAGATGTTTAGCACATGCTATACTTTAGGTATCTGTTGATTGCTTAAATAAGGCCCTTGATTATCTTTGGAAAAAGCTACTTGATTTGTCTTTCAGGATAAAATCAAAGTTAAGCAATTAAAAAAATTCTTTGTACTGTCCTATAGTGAATGCATAAAACCAGGGTTGCATCTGAAGTAGGCAAAAGTATGTAGTAGTTTAAGCAGAGCTCTGGGACAAAGTTCTGGTTTTTTGTTTGGGAGTTTTAATTTATTTAAAAAAAAAAAAGTCATGAAAATAAAAAGTGTAAACAGTGGAGCAAATAGTACAAAATAGGAGCATGTTTCCAAAATTATAAAATTTTTAAAATCTGAAAACAATAGATTGGAGAATTCTTCCAAATATCCTAATGGCACTCTCATCAGAGGTCAGAGAACTGGTAGGTTAAAGCCAGGAAGGGTTATTAATAATAATTTCTTTCAGCTTTCCTTATAGGACAAACCATAGAATTTTACCCTGCAGTTCTTGGTTTGTGCCCAGAACATTTGAGCCAGGTGTGAAAAAATTCAATATTGACATAGACTTGAAGTCATGGAGAATTTACTGCATCCTTCCATTAACTGTTTAACTGCATAATTTCCTCACAGTAGAAATTTGTGTGCTTCACCATCTGAGCTTACCTTATAGCCATGGGATCTTGTTATGTCATTATGTACAGCACTAAAGCATCTGTTTTTATAATGTGAACATCAGTGCCTGCACTGAGGCAGGGATGTCTGCTCAGCAAAATGGGGATGTTATCCCCACTGAAATGTGTGTCACGGCTCCCAAAATTAGAGTATTTCATCAAGCACTGGAAATGGGAAACCATTTGTTTACCATTTGAGTTACCAGCAACAGAGGTGAAAGATCAGGCAGTTTTAGTACCATTTACTAGTTTCCCATGTGCCTTTGCTATGTGCCTTTCCACAGAGAGTCTGTGATTTAGCACAGCTACCACACTGACATGTAAGATGGCAGAGCTACATCTAAGAGGAAGATAACACTGATCCAACTGTTTCTCTCATTGTCTTTCCAGAGCTGAGAAAATGTTGCCTGACCAGAAACTGAGTATCAGTCTGATCACGTCTATCATCAAAAGCACCGTCTATCATTTTTGCTAAGGTCATGAAGGTAACTAATTCATTCTCTCTCTTCTGTCGGGCAATACATTTTGAAAAACATGCTTGATATTTCTTGTCTCCTTTTGAGTATAGAGAATCAGCATAAATATGAAGGCTTAAATGAACAACATATTTTGATGGAAAGTCTCCATCTAAAGAGAGCAAAAAGGCAGAAAAGTATTTAAGAAGTTGTTATAGTGAGATTTTGATTTTGAAAGGTTAGGATAACTGTATCAGAGGAAGGCAGTCATCTTCAAAAACTGCAATTAAAGGTTTTGGGCACCGAGAATTTATTAATATTTTCTTTGTGAAGCCTCCAACTGATTGGAATTTTACCATTCTAATTTGTACTATTTGTATTATAAACAAGAATGTAAGGTATTTTTCAGATTTCCACAAAACACAGAGATGTTGCTAAGCACGAATGTTGATGAATAGACAGTGTTCACTGAATACCAATGTCTTCATGTTCAGGCTGGGACATGTGGCTGTGAAGAGGCCATATCATATGCTGGGCTTGATAGCTCTCAAGCTTGATAGTCATTCAGAGCTGCCCTGTGGGACCAGCCTGGACCTTGGCAGCAGGCTCATGATACATGTAGCTGGTGTATCTTGCTGTCCAGGGTCTTATCTCGTGAAGAGGCACAAGAGCACAAAAGGTCCTCATTTCCAAGAAGGAAAGTTTGAATTGTGTGGTTTCAACATGTGAAAGCAGGGAAGAGGGGGAGCATGTTTGGGTCAATCTGTTTGATTTCAAGCATTTAATTAGAAAAGGAAAGGACACATTAAAAATTTTCATTCATTCCAAGACAATGTGTTCTAACATTTTCAGTGAAAGTTTGGAGAAGTTCAGGTGACAAGTTAAGTTTGATTCATACCTATGTGGATTGAAGTGAGAGTTTTGCCTCCTACAAGGTCAGTTGTCAGACATAGCATAGTGTCATTATTTTTCTAGTAGAAATGGGCCCGTTTACTTGGGGACCTTGGCTTTGTGAATCTGCAATGTCACTTACACATCTGGTGTTTGTCTCTGCAATCCCTTTTTGCTAGTTTTGATCTAACACTCTTACTGGTAGCTATAATGTCCACGATCCTGTAGCAGGGAAACAGGTAATGTTTCTCAGTTTGCTAAATCTGTCTCCTTGTGTGTGTATTGCTGGCTCCTTTGTTGCTCCTTTAATGCAGCTACATTCATGCCAGTATGAAATAGGAAAGCCTCAAAATTCCCTAATGCAGGCAGACACCCTCGCACAGTGACTAAACTGGATTTGTCCAAACCTTTGCCATTTCATTCTTTCTCAGATGTTTTGTGGGGAAGTTGTTTGTGCTCTGACAAGCAAACTATTGTGCTTGTTTGTTTGTTTGTTTTTTAAGCGTTAGATATTTTTAAAAGTTCATTTTTATGCTCCAATGACTACACAAATTGCTACTATCCGTTAGTATTTGCCTGGAGGATTAGGGCTAACATTTAGAATAATGTACCCGGCATGTCTCTTTGATTATTACAGAACTGCCACATGAAGTATTATTTGGTGGCAATTTTATGATGTGCCCAAGTGGAATAAAATGCCTATTTTATTTAAAAAAGAATGCACCCAAGGACAGTGCAATGGGATCCTGATACAAATGTTTTGCAATAGGACACATTCTCATGAAGAGATTTAGTGTCTCAGCTGGGATTTAACTCCCAGGGAGAATTCCAGAATTGTCACTTACTGACACTGGTTTATTTTCAGTGGAGAATGCTGACTTCTCAGAAAAGGAGGAGGGGAGTGAAGAACTGTCTCATTTGTTTTATCCCTGTGTTTGGTGGGTCAGGGCAAAGTTATTTGGGGGTAATTCTGCTGCATTCCTTGTCAGATACTCATTCCACAAGTGCTGACCAGGGAATTTTATTGCTTTCACTTGGGGCAGTTAAAAATCATAGATTGTATTTGAGAATAGGAGATGCATTTTGTAAGTGTCTTGTAAACTTTGCCCTCAAAGATCTCCATCACCTGTGGAAATGCACCACCAACCCTGTTAACATCTGGCAAGTGGCAAACAAGGAGAAAAAAATGGCTTCTTAAAAAAATCTTTTTCAATATTCCAAAGTAAGTTTTTAATTAGGGGATTTCTCTCCCCCCATATTTTGCATAGGACTAAAGAGATCAGCAATTTCTTAGTTAGAAAATAGCTGATAGTTCCAATTGCAGTGTAACTACAACTAGTAGGCTGTCTTGTTTGAACTGAATTGCTATTGCTGCATTTTAGAAAACCTGGTTCTTCAGCTTGACAAGAGTGGTGCTTGCAGGACTGTGTGTGCCCACATGTCTGCAGTCAGCATGTGCCAGTAGGAGATGTAAAGCTAAATAACTCCTTGAATTTTAACTTGTGTGGAATGCAAATCAAGTAAGTCATAGGCAGAAATACTCATTTCTTGAGAGCTATGTTCATAATTGGAAACCATTTGAGTTCTAACTAATGAAATGGAAAAAGCAACTTTCAGCATTATCTCCCATATGAGGATTTTTGTTAATGATAACATTTGTTATGACTACTGTTCTTTTACGTAGTTGTGTCCATATATACACATGCATAGGCACAGAGGAAACTGATCCGTTTCTTCTAGTTTTAAGTCATGCCTGAGACAAAGCCAAATTCTAATGTATAAAATAGACACACAATTGCAACACTGCATATTTTGCTTCATTTCTTGGTGAGAAATGCAACTTGGAGTTAAAACATATTCAATATGATTATGTTAATCAATTCAAAATTTTTCAATATCTGTAACATTTTCTGAGAAGCTGCCTATGCTTCATGCTCAGAAAATTCAGAGATTATTTAAGTGTGCTTTCTCACATGACAGAAAAGGCTTTTCAGATGGATGATCTGTTGCATCTCAGGGGCCCTGAAGATTGCCAGTATCTATTGTACTTACGTATGTATGCTTTAATGGTGCCAAGAACTATCCATTCCCTTCTTTTCAGTGAATTAATGTTTAACTTTAAGCCCAGCATGGGTATAGCAGAGCTCAGGCTGGACACTCTCCTGAGTGAAATACTGCATGTGTGTGGTAACACACTGCAATGGTTCTTCTCTAAGAGGAGTGACAGGCTGCGAAACACAGGTGGATATTTCTGGCAATCCTAACTTGCCATATCAATGTGAAAAGTGTCTGATAATTTCTCCTTACATAGCAGTACTTTCTCATGATTTTAGAAGAATTTGCTGACAGCGTGAAGATGAGTTAAATGCATTTTAAATGTAATATAATTGCCAGAATCTATGGACAAGATTATCTCTTGCATCTGTTGTTGAAGGGGGTCTACAGAAAGGGATGATTTTTGTTTCTCATTCTGCTTTGTCTTCCCTTTTCAGCCGTGCACACAGACTCTCTTTTGTCCCTCTTGTATGGCTGCACAGGTGGCTGCATAGCAGAATGCAGAGAGGTTTGCACAGAAGGGCAAAAGAAGAGGGGAGGGGAATGAAGAAAAGTGAATGTTATTTTTACTGCCTGCAACTCTCTGTAAGCCAGGAGGCATTTTGAGAGGGCCCCAGCTTCTTGAACGTGTTTGACTTCTCTAAAGACTCCTGAGAGGGAAAGGAAAATAAAGAAGACCCGCACATCCTTACCTAGCTGGAGGTCTGTCCTTGATCTTGGGGGATGTCTCAGTTTTGAGTCTCCATTGGGCAACTTCAAGATGCTGAGAACTCCAGTGCACAGGCATAATAAGGGTTTGGGATTTTGGAGTAGGTAAACTGCAACTAAGCAAACCACTTGGGTATATGAGTGCTATTATTCTTCCTTGAAGGTGAACATCTACCTAAACACTCTGATTAATCTGGAGCTAAGTTGTCACAAAATTAGTCAGTGATGCTCTTGTTTCACTGGAATGGAATGTGTGGTATGACCAGTTCAATGTATGTTGTGATACACAGAGCAACTGATGGACTGGAACCACTTAGAGTCAAGTGTTTAATAACTGCAAACCTTAAAGTAGCAGAATACAACAAAAGTATTGGGGAACTGCAGTTATTGGAAGAAAACACTCTCCAGTGTCTCTGGTTTAGGCAATTTCTTCTTCCTTTCCTCTCACCCTCCATAAGGTTCTGCTGTGATAACTGTGAGATATATCTCTCCTTCATTGTCTGCTGCCTCCGCAGAGCCTTCTGAGCATCCAGATCTGGCAGGTATATCTGTGTTGGGTCACAAAATATGGGTAAGTTTAATCAGGGCATTCTAAAGGTCTTAGCAGATGCCAAGCAGACATGTTCGGAATTGCTAACACCTTTATTTTTATCTTACTCAGTTTGTTTTTAAGCTTGAACATGTGTGTACACTAAGATTAGAACTATTTGCATGCCACATTTCAGAGTTCAGTTATTTTTAAGTTAACTCCATAGAACTAAAAATTAAAAAGAAATTGGGTGGCATTTGATCAGGAGGAAAAAGGAAGATTATTCTATTGAAGGCAGAAATAGAAGACAATTTTTCTTTCACCTTGGTTTATAAAACAAAGAAAAGGCAAAGCTATACATGGAGCACAGGAAAATCTGATTTCCTGAAGAAGGTATTTTCTCTTCATTTCCTCCTTTCTCCATGAGAGCTGGTCCTTAAAGACGTCTATGGGAGGTCTGCTGCTCAAGGAATCTGGAGCACTTCAAGGGAAGTCATGGCCAACTGCACTAATGACTCATGCTTCTACATAAACACAGCTTTTTTTTTTTTCCAGTTCCCAACTACATTGAAGTGCATTTAAATCAAATCTCTAACCAAGCGTTCCTTATATCTAAGATATTTAAGGGGTAGATTCTATGTGCCTTGCAGTTAACATCTGCTTGTATATTTGTGCATGTAAAAATAGAGCTTTCCACAAAATTAACAGATTGCTTGATAAGACTACTGCTGGTATAATCTAGCTTTAGAAAGTCCAATGGCTATTAATTCTCCTAGTGCCAATCATGACTATATGGCTTTTTTATATATGAAGGTCAGAAACAGGAATAAATCTCTGAATTTGGAGAAGTAGTAAACCCATTCTTTTTGTGGCTGCTACTGCATTAGACAGCCTGTAGTTACAGCCAAGCCCCCGTATCTTTCTCTTGGTAGAAAGGGATCTCAATTTGCAGTTGGCTATTAAAAGCAGTGGTCCAGATGCAACATCTGGCTCAGGAAATCCCTAAACTGCTGGTTGCCGGAAACAGGGAGGATATACTGGGGGGGTAGGGGGAGGGTGGAGTGGCGAGGGAATCACTGGCACACCCTGTTCTTATATTCTTTTCCTAAGCATCTGCCTCTGTCCACCGTCAAAGGCAGGATATTGGGCTGGATGTGTCTTTTATCTGACCCAGGATGGCAGTTCCCATGTGTTTGGGGGGTGGAATGGGGTGTGGCTGTGAACCTCCATCTTACAGGGTCTGAAGATCCCAAACATGACTTTCACCTCCTGCCTAAAGCTTTAGGGCTGTAGTGCTTCATCTATTATCTGTTTTCCCAAAATCCTGGGAAGTGCAGCATAGGGGGAGGGAGAGAATTAGCCCCCTCCCTCAAGGGCTGGGTATTTTTATGTGTTTATGTATTTTTTTTGGCTTGTGTGGAGATTCTCCCCCCCCCCCCTCCCCACCACCACCACCACCACCAATAGGGAATTCAGACAAGTGACATCATTTTTAATCCTTGACAGTTTATGGGCTTTGAAAGAGATTCTGGATAACACTGAGCAATTAAGATGCTATTTTAATAGTTCTTTCAAGTGAAATCAAGTGAGTAATTAAATAAAATTGAATGAGAACCATGTCAGGCCACCCACAAGCTCTCATATCCGTTACAAATAAATGAATAAGTCCGGGTGGGGGACAAATGCTGTGTGCCTAAGTGGTCCTATTTATATATTATTGTGACTCTAGGAATGAGGCTTTCAGCTGAGGATTTGTTTTCTTTGTACAGTGTTTCCAAGCAAGACATGCAAAATTGTCAATTGCTATTCCAGCAGCAGTAACTTGGCTATCTATTTAAATTCTAAATTGTATTAAATTCTATATGTTGTCATTATTTTGTGTAGATGGCCTACTGTAAAAGCCACAGAACATAAACAGGATTTTTTACATTAAATGCTGGATTCAAATTTCTACTGCCTTGTTACTTATGTGATTATATATGGATGCTTGATGAAAGTTGCTTTAGAATGCAAACATGAGGTATGATATTACACATGCTTTGCGTTCATTTTCCACAGATAAAAAAAGCAAAGTGCAGGCAAAGGAAAAGCAAGTGCTTTTGAGATTTACAATATGATAACTAAGTAAGTATTGATGAAAAGTGATATCTCTCTGTTGTATGTAAGTCAATTTTCTTATCCCTTTTCTTTAAGCTTTTCCACTCTTACATGTTAAATTTTTTGCCCAGATTTCTCACTGTAACTAGAAGCATTAACGAGAAACTGTATTTCCAAAGTGTGTTTTTGTACTACATAGCTGGGATGCCTAACCCCGACTTAGATCTATGCAAAATATCGATAAATATTGATGATTGAAAAATGTCCCATTTAAAATTAAAACAAATATTAATATGACAACATCTGATAAGTTTTTAAAACTTGACTTGCATCTAACCTTAAATTAACAATGGTGGAAGGCAGTGGTTCAATACAACAGCCAAAATAATCTCATCGTATTTCACATACAAATTCACAGAAAAACCCGTATTATTCCTCAAAAATTTCCTCTGAAGGATACCTTCTGGGCACAGCTGATGGAGTGGGTACAAGGCAGCACTCCCTGCTCACCCTACACAAACTTCTTTCTCCTTCATCTCGTTGGCATGTTGTAATCAGCTGATCATCGCTCAGTGCCTGGAGATGCTATCCTGGTACAAATACATACTTGCCTTTTTCTTCCTCTCCTAAGACATGATTTTCTGTTTTTACGGTGAATCTGGGACAATGCAGGCCCCCTCTGGTGGTCAAAAAACCATCTGTACAATTCTACAGGATTTCACTCTTAAACTGTTTTGCTGAGGGGACAAAATGTCTGCAGTCATATGACCATCGTTAGTTCATTTTTCTAAGAAAACCACCAGAATGAGCCAAAACTGGAGGAGAAAAATGCGTAGGAGAGATGTTCCAATGTGTGTCAGGTCCCAGGAATGCGATCAGTGACACTGATGGGTGCACACATAGAGTAGCTGCAAAATTCATTGCACCAAATCTCCCTGCCTGGCTGGCACACACAGGGGTAGGGAAGGCGCTTGCGATGCCAGGACTGGGCCCGCTGTTGGAGACAGGACAGAGCGTTGGAGAGAAATGGGAAACAAACTTATTGATGAGAAAAAATATCCGCCTAATGTCACAGGCTGCTCTTTCTTTGATTGCTGGAAAACACAGGGATACTGCATGTGGCATATTGAGGTACAGGAAGCAAGTCTAGGTCGATGTACTGGTTTCTATGGCTCCCTTTTAATTTGGAAGAGTTGGGCATGATAACAAAAGCATTTGGGCTCACACGGAGAATTATGATTATGATATGCAACTCTTAATTTCAGAGGAAGGCTCTCCTAATCACTTTTCCTTGAGTACGTTTACATGTGAAAAAGTGGCGTTTCCATTTGGTGTTGTCCTCTCTGGCAAGTCATTTCAACAACGTTTAACTTCCTGGAGGTTAAAAATGGTTTCTGAAACTACTGAGAAAACTAAACAATGTCTAGAAATCACTATGACATCTTTAAAAGCAACTATCAGTTATGTAATTGGGAAGATAATCGAAATGGGTGTCCAAAATCAGTCTTGAAGTCACTAGCCTTCAAGAAATGGGCTGGTTCTCATACACTGCAGAAGCTTCCACTGGCACTTCTTAGCCTGTCCCCTTAGCTCTTAACTTGCCTTTCTGTCTGCTGCCCCCCAGCAGCAACACATACCATCCACCACTCAAAGAATAAAAGAGTCCTGTCAACACAACAGCTGACCAAGAAAAAGAGTAATACACCCACGTGTTTATTGACTGAAGATCACTCTATCAATGGTGACAAAGAAGATTTAATAGTAACCTACAATAATTCTGTTTTTTTTAAAAAACCCCAGTAGCCACAATAATGGCTGCTGAAGCACTCGTTGTTTTCATGTGATTCTTATTAGCCTGTTCTTAAGGAAGCTGAGAAAGAGGGATTGTGATGTTTCATAAAAAACATTTAATGTTATTTAAGGGTTTGTAACTGAGAGTGGTGGTTTCCCAGAATTCCCCATTTTTCTTCATCTTCTGGCTCTTCTGCATACCTGTGGGCTGCAAAAAATTGCTCTATGCCATAACACCCAGTGAAATTTTAAAACTCTGCTAGCAGGGATCATCCTGGCCCAAGGGCTTCTTAATTATTTTTTTCTGTAGTAAGTCTGAAGGCCCTGCACAATTTGCTGGTAAGTGTACCCCATCGGCAGCTACACGCCACCATCAGAAAACAGACGAGCTGCCAGAGTAGCTGAACCGCTTAGAATTTAGGGTATAATTTTTATTCAAGCTTATGAATTCCTATGTCATAAATAAATATTTCCTAAGTAGAAATTTAGAAATTAGTATGAGGATTTTTATTGTTCTTTTCAATATAGCAAAAAGAATGAATAATTTTTATGAGATTTCTTCTAGTTCTACAGATACAGCCATTCACTGTGTGAATAAGCAATACTTGTGCATGGGGCTGTGCAGAGGAGAACAGCTTTAAGAAGGAGGAAGACAAGTTTATAGCTTGAACTTTCTTTTTCAAAATGCCAAATACTGAATTACATTCAAAAATAGTTTGTTCACTTTAAGAAATGAGAGTACTATTCATAAACAACCTTCCGAGTCCTTTTCCTTTGCTGAATTGTTAACAAAACCTTGTTACTCATGTATCAGTGTCTGAACATGTCAATTCTTAGCCTTCTTTTTGATGAGCTAAGTAGTCTGAATTCATGGTCTTTCTCATATGTGACATTTATTTTCCAGGTGGGCAGCCAGCAGAGCTTAAGCTATGGGAAATGCAAGCAGTTAAGGTGCCATTTCACTCCAGGACCACAGCATAGTTACAGAAGAAGGTGAGTCACCAACCCATCTTCTATCATGGGCCTTGTCTCATCTTTCATACAGTGGGCACTGGCACTTCTGGGGGATCAATGTTGTTGTCTGATCATTTATGGAGTTCCCCTTTCCTGGCTTTTGATCAAAGATCTTGGTACATGAGTTAAAGGACAAGGAAGATTGGTCATGTCTGTGTTATTCGCTGCTGTTGCTTTTCTCTGAACTTTCTATAATTTATCAGCATCCTTGTCAAACTGCAGGCACTAAGCCTGGACAGTATTCTAGCAGTAATTGCTCAGGACTGCATGCAGACATACGATAGCCATCCTATTTAATATGTCCTTGGGTGTATTCTTGTGTATCCAAGAGCAGCATTGTCTCTCCTAGCACTGTGTCACATTGGGGGCTCCTGTTCAGTTGACAAAGCAGCATGACTCCAATATGTTTCCAGCAACCTAAAGCTCATGAAAGAGACCCCTTTTTTTTCCTAGATGCAGTTAATCATGAAGGGAAACAAGATTACATTGAGGTCTTTTTTGCTATTTTTTCTCCAGCTTCATTCCTGTGCCCCAGAAACAAAGACCTTAGGTATGAATTGTTAAATGGCTGAAAAGACCCATTCTCTTTCTTTGTTCAGGCAATATACAATACATGCCAGCAAAAGAATTGAAAGAACTTTTGGTATGGGCATGCATTCCTTTGACTGGGTGCTTGCATGTAAGAAAGTTTATATAATTGTAATAGTAAGAGCTGATATTTTAATACTATTCATAACGCAAACTGCAAATTAAAGTTGAATGGGACTACCCTATTCATCCTGCTGCTGATACTGACAGCTGCTCCAAAATGCAATTCAAAGGATCGGGAAAAAAAAATGCTAAGAAAAATACAGTATGGAAGCAAGTTGTGGGCATGTGTAAAGGGCATCTATATCCAAGCTGCTACAAGGTCCCTAATTACTCTAAGATAGTATATTCATGTGACAGAATTTGGCTAAGATTCTCCATCCTTCTCTCATTGCTACTGCTGGTGGTTCCTCAGGCTCCTACCAGGGAAATCCAACCCCAAGCTGCTGCGTGCTGTATGCAACATTCAGCAGCCTGAACATCAGAAGCTGATAAAGACATCAGGTCAGGACCAAGGGACAGAAAGGACTTAAGTGAGGAATTTCACAGACACACGCAAAGGGTGTTGCTGAGGGAAAGGGGGCAGAAACAGATTTTTCAATAGGAAGAGCCCAGTTTACCTGCAAGATCAGATGAGGATGGAAAAGGAAGATGAGCTGGCTAAAAAGATCTGAACAAAACAAGCAAGGAGCTGGGCCATAATGTAAGAATGATCCCCTGTAGCAGCAAGAAAACAGAGGCAAAGACGCATGCGCAGGCTTCATCGCTTCATTACAAACTCCCTCTGTACTTGGCAGACTCCTGGCTCACCTCTTGTGCCAGAGGATTTTCCTGGCTAGAGCAGTCCACTGGCAGATGCTCCTCCACCTCAGACCCAGAGATACCATCTCCTAAACAGCCTGTGTGACTAAGAGGAGGATGACTATATTTTCATTACGATATCCTGAAAAAAATAGATAGGAAAGATGGTTATAGGAAAAGCTTTAAACATTGCTGTGCTCGCAGGAACAGAGTGCTTTATTCTGTGAGGTTATTATCGTCAGATTTTCCCTTAAACAGAGACTAAAAGAAGAGGCTTACTTCAAACCATTGATCTGCAATACAAACATAGGAAAATGTAAATCAAACCCCACTATTAAAACATGTGCTAAGCATCCTCTCTAGGGTCTCCATGGGCTCATAAGGCTGCAGAACAGTGTGTACTGTGTACACCAGCCATGATGGGTGCTGGTGGGCACCCAGAGCAGTTGTTATATGTGGCTTTTGGGCCCAGGCAGAGACACTGCCTCAACGGAGACAGGTTTTCCCTGCCATGATGGCAGGACTGCTTTCATCCTGTCTGTCCATCCCATTTTTCAGGGCACTGAAATACAACATGGTACTAAGGGGATTATGTCATGTCTTCCCCCTTCCCACCCCTAAGGTCACTTGGTTAATATTTCTATTGTGTACTTTAATTAGCACATTCCTGGCCTCAAGCTACCTTCTCCCATTCCTGACCTCTTCAAAACAGAGCAGTTTATATAATATATATTATTTTTTAAATGTTAATTGTGTGAGGACCTTTTAGGATTTGTAACGTTTAGCTTGCTGTGACCTCTGCACAGGATCTGCCCGTGACATACGTGCAGCAAACACTGGCTTGTGGCAGCAGGCTGACAAAACTCCCCAGCCTCTCAGCACCTTGTCCCCCATCTACAGTTGTTAGATTAGGGGGAACCCTGTTGTTAGACAGGGGAACCCTGCCATGCATGTTAAAGCAGCAAAACCCTATCTGTACCTGTGCATTAACACCTAGCCTGTGGTATGCCAAACTGAGACCTTTGATTGCCATCTAAGGAAGTCTGCATTTATGGGACAGCAGAGTCTGAGAGTAAGGACTAGCCCTGTGAACTGGAGCAGAGGTTTCCATTTGAGGGCTCCTCAAGAGGGGCTCACATACCAGAGGGGGCTCGCCAGCCCCTCAAGGCAAGAAGTGCCTCTGATGACTTTCTGTTGCTATAAACTCTGGGCTCCTACAGCAGCCGTAGCCACAGCAGTGGGTACAGGCATCAGTGAGCCCACTCACCAAGCTCACTCCACTTTGGTTACCACCCATGAAAAACTAAAAAGCCAATGATTATTCCAGACCTAAGTAAGAGAGACATAGATAGGATCTTATCCATAAAGTGAGCACCTATTGAGAGGTATCAATGATAAAGCAATCATGACAACAACAGCTACATAATTTCACAATGTCAACCTAAGCACACAGTGACAGAGGCAGATCTCAGAGAAGGGTAACATCTGGCAGGGGAAAAAAGAAAAAGCAACAGCGAGCAGCTGGGATGGTGCCCAGGAGCTTCAGTCTCTGACCCAGTTCAGCTGCAGATACAGCAACACACCCAGGCAAAGCCTCATTAACAGCTTTATAAATTTCTGCAATATCTGGGTGTTGTCTGAAGGTTTCCCTTGAGCACGCCCACACGATCTGAGCCTCAGTCAGTACGGCTATAGAATATACAGGAAAGAGTAACAATGCTTCTTTTTAAGAAGCAGATATCAGCATCTGAAATAAGTCACTGTGCTTGACTTAGCCAAACCAAATTCCTGACGTCTGGAGTTTTGTCTATCTAGTGATAGCAGGATTAGATACAATACACATGAATATACTGCACAACCATGCAAAACCAAATAGTGCCGCAAAGATAATTGTGGTTTAATTAATACAGTCTGCTGCTCCATGCTCCACCAAGTTTTTGATTATTTGTCCATCTTTAAATTTTCAACAAAGCATTCCTGCACAGTCGGATGCCTTCAGAAGAAGAAGAAAAAAATGTATCTTCCTCTCCATTTTGGAAGTTTGGCTTGTTTTCAAGCCATTTCATTCAATAAAATATTTTTTTATTATTAACACCACATTGGGCATGCTCGTTTTTCAAAACTTTTTGAGATTCTGAATTTCTGTGAATTTCATAAGTGAAGAATATGAAAATTTTTTACATATGGCATAAAAACCTAAAGCAATTCGGAAAACATGTTTTAGTTAAGGACTTAAACATGTATCTGAAATACTAAGTTTACTTGTTTGTTCAACAATTTCACTTTCATGTATAAACCTTCAGCTTTTAAAAGTATATTTACTACAAGATGGTTCTTTTGCCCACTCACAGCAGTTGACACTGATTTTTTTTTCATAGTTATTTGGTGTAAAAGACTAAAAATAAAAACATATTGTTCTGAGCATTGTGGACAACTTTTCCAGACGGGGAAAACAGAGGGTTTTATGACTTAGGAAAGCAGAGTTCCCAGAGGGCTGGTCTGCTTTTCTTCCACTCTTCCCTTTAGGATTTTCTGAAAACATTTCACTTACTTTTGACTCTACAGTACATTTATAGCCTCTTATTTTTAGGGCTTTGTGCGTACCTCCCGTGTGCGTGTTCCAGCCCTGCCTTCTGCCTGCTCTCCCATGCACACGGAGGTATCACAGCACACCTGTTTATGTTCACTCACTCAAACGTGACCAAAGATTCAAAGTGGTAGGGGGTGCCTGGTTTTGGTTTTCTCCTTCCCAGCTGTTGGGCAGAAACCTGCTCTCTGCTTCTAATGGATTAGGCTGAGTGTTCAGTCTGCAGGAGGGAGCGGTGCTGGGGCACAGCCCTGGGAAGGAGAGAAGCTGCTCCAGCCTTGGGGTGTTCTTCATGCAGCGGGTGTGAGGGGCAGCGAAGCTGGGCTGTAGCTGCCGGCTTCCTCAGCCCGCACTGTGTTTCTGTCCTAGTCTGTAGCCACGTGGACAAGTGGGCAGGAGCTTCAAGGAAATGGATATATTTGCCCATTGTCTCCCAGTCACATCTCCCAGCTGGCAGCCTCTGCCCTCCCATCATTTTCCAAAGCAAAAGCTAAGTAGAAGTGGTGCAGAAAGGTCTGAAAGGGCAAAACATGCCTTTGTCTGCTCCCTTGTTATCCTGAACAGCTGAGCCACGCACAACCCACGGCCATGAATGGCAATATTAACTGTAAAAAGAAAATCCTATTTTTGATTGGCTGTTACAGCTGTTTGATGGCACAGCTTTCCAGCAACTCAGAATTTCTCTGTAAATAGGGAATCGTTACAAAATAGGGATCAACAACATTATATGAAGACTGAGATTTAAAATGGGACAGCCAAATATACCTTCTAGTTGCACCTAAATTAATAATCTAATTTTGAAAGGAAATCAGAACCTAGCAGCTGCTGGTGGCTTTCTTTAAACTGTTTAAGAAAGAGTCAGATTATGGGAGTTTGACCATTTGGATGCATATGCTATAAAAAATTGATAACCTATTCTTAAAATGTATTGCTGATTTTTTTTTTTTTGACAGAGCAATCTAATAAATGTATACATGCCTTAAAACTTAAACCACATAAGAAATATCCTGTATTCAACAGAGGGGCCCAGTGTGTATTTCTTGTTCAACACATGAGCCTTGATGAGATTAATTGGCAAGTAACTGTATGCTTCTCAGTATTTAATGGTTTTTTTTAAGCTGATAAGCTTCACTGTCAAGCTAAACTCTCTAATATCTGGTGTTTTCTAAAAAAGCTATTTAAGCTTGTTGTGTTTCCTTAATTATTTAAACCTTAATTCCATGCTATTTAAATGTTTTCCTAAGACTATGTTATTTAAATGTTTTGTTAAGGCTAAAGCTTAGTTATTTAACTGGTAAATCGGCTAGTCTGCTTAATAATTCTTAAACATCTTTATTAGTGGTTTAAGACAAGAACATTGTTTACACCTCTGTAAAGGAAATTAATGCTTTATATTAACAATTGCAAGGTTTTAAGAAGTACAGAGGCTACAGTCTTTCTCTTTATATCCAGAACTGGCATGTTCTAGCACATAGCCCTTTATTAACAAAGCAATTATTATTAATCCACAGGTGATGTGCCAGTAGACTTGTAGTTAACTCAAAGTACCCATTATCCATTCAGGTAAGGCCCCAAACTTTGCTAAGATGGAAAGAAAATTCTCACACCAAAAGCAAGGTGTTGATATAAAGTGGTGATGTAGAAATGGAAGCTGGGAATTAAAAGAGAGCCCCAGCCCTTCAAAGAAGTGATGGGGTCAAAAATCTTGATGTACCTCTGCACCATGGAGGATGGGGTTGCTCCTAACAATGCAGGTTGCACTGTTGGTCCATCTAACGTTGGGATCCTGCCTTATGGTCCCGTTTGTTCTTGTATAACAATAGGAGCTCAGCTGCCTGCTCTGTTAAGCTTTCATTTAGCTGGGCATGGAGAACTGGACTAGAAATCTGTGCTTGTTTTCAGTACAGGCCAGGAACAAGGACAGATGTCTATGCGGAAAAATGTTAAGACTGCAAAACTCAGGCACTCAAAGTAAGGAACTCTGGGCTTAAATCTGCCTGCACACCCTTAATTCACATCTTGCCAGGTGCAGCTGCACACTGCACCTCATTTGAATTCCAGCTCCCCGAATTCAAAGGACACTTAAGCAATGCCTGGGTATTTTGCTGGATCAAAACTTGAGTGTATGAGGTGGAGAGTGTCCCCCCCTTTCCTCTGTCCCTGAATGCATTTTCCTTTACTGTCCTGAAATTTTCAGCAGGGCATCCTCTCCTCCTTATGCAGTCTCCCTCTCCCCTTCTCCTTCCCTCTGACCCCTTGCACCCACCTTTCCAAAGCTGTGTGTCTGTCTCCCCTTTAGTTCAGCTTATCTTTGTAATGTGTGCGTAGGCTGTGTTTGGGTGCCCCGGGGCTGGGGCAGGAGGGTGCTGCCACACGTCAGGCCGAGCCCCCGTGCCCAAAGCAGAACCAGCTGCGCCTGCGGGACGTGCGGGAACCCTGCGGGGCCTTCAGCTGCTGTAAATGGCTGCGCGCTTGAAGTCCACTGTGGCTAATTAAACCCTTTTCCAGCACACCAGAGGAAAAAAATAAGTAATATCCTTCAGCCTCTTGCCACCCAAACTGCAGCATGCGTTAGAAAGTCCAGTGTTGGCCTCGCTTTCTGTGGCTTTTCCCCTGTGTAAAAGGGGGGTGCAGCTGTGCCAGTGTGCTGAAGTCTATAAATGAGAAGTGTTGCATAGGTGTGAGTATTATTAGCTACTTAATGGAACTAGGCAGCATTAGAAATGAACCTGAGGCAGACAGTAGGATACAGCAGTCTCAATTTAAACTCAGCTTTTGATGGGGAAAAAAATAATTGCTCTTGCATTCCTGTAACTCTGTCAAGTGCTTCTCTTTTGGCAGAGTCAAATGCAACAGACACTACGGAGGTCCTGCAAGGCTACAGAGGTCACATTTTGGTTCACATTTTTCAAAGACCCTTGCAAGAAAATGGCGTTTTGAACTGCTGAGCTGTTGCCTTCTCCTTTTGGAGCCTTGCAGAGAGATTTCCTGACAGGCTAGTACATTCTCTCATGCTGTCGGCAGCACTGTGCTCAGTGCAATCCCTCCACACAGGTGTGATTGAGTCTAGATGACAAGGTTGGTTTTGGACACCAGGAAATCAGAGGGATTCCTATCAAGAAATAAGCTTAGAAAGAACATGTCACCAAAATCTTTCTGCCTTGCAGAAAAGGGGTGGCTATATTCAGAGGTGGCTGATCTGTGATCCATGCAGTGTTATGGAGGGAAACTCTGTGAGAGACTGAGCTGGGAAAACCTTTGGGGTATTCTGAGTGAACTTCTCTGGGCTGAAGAGCACCAGGATGTGTGTGGTTATACAGCATATATTGCAGCTGCACCCAGCACTGGGAATTTTCTTCTAACAGGGACAAATGTGGGTTTTTTCCCTTCCCTACCCTGCCCTGTTACTTTCTGATGCAGTCCCCCAAATCCTTTTCCTCTGACTCTGTAACAGCTCATAAAACAAAGTGCTTGGTTGACAATGAAACTGGTATATGTAACTTGGAGACTTTTTTAGAAAATCTGTTTATTTGTTTGTTTGTGTTTTAGTGTTCCACCTGCAGCTTCTGAATCCATGGGCTACCACAGCATTTCCACTGAATTTCAGTTTTAGATCCAAGTGCCAGTGGGTAAGTTGTGCCTGAGCTTTAATTTGCAGCATTTTTTTTTACAGTATTATAAGTAACAGCTATACTCAGAAATAATACACTGAATACTTTTCTACAGTACCTAGAGAGGTAATATCGTACGGTTGTATGATATTACAATCTGTACGGATTTTTCCTAAAGAACTTGGAAACAAAACAGTGTGGCCATTGTATTTCAAACATTAGAGCAATTGTTCAGTACATGTGGTGCAACCCTAAATTTCTATGTCAGAACATGGTGCCAGCTCTGACTCTCTGTAAATTATGGTGCTATGGGCATGTGCATGTTTAAACAAGTGCTTTCCTATCTCCAGGTTATATAGTCATATTTATGTATATGGTTTGGAAATGCCAGACAACACTCTGAAGTGATAAAAGGGAACCTAAACCATGTGCTCATTTTCCACACCATTGTACTTTTAAAACAAAGCAAAACCTGTTACGGGGCTTGGATTTTTCCTCTAGGTACATTGGCATTTGTTATATATAAATCCTAATGATGTTTATTCTTGTATACCATAAAACCTGTAGGTATAAAAAAGAGACCTAGTAGAACAAATACAGATAAATAAAGAATAATTCACTGCCTGCAGTTGAAAGTGTTTTGCACTATAGTTTGTGTTACTCCACTGTACTTATAACCCTCTGATTCTAAACATCTTTACATTACAGGTTTAAGCAGTCAAAATATTAGTATAACTCCTTTTGGGTTCAACAGGCTACCTAGTGGCTTAGTCAAATACTGAAGGTCAGGAAAATATAATTCATCTGCCACAATGCCTAGACATCACCAGCTATCTGTAGATATCCTGGAAAATGAAACTGTGAAAACATTTCAAGCACTTCAGTGGGATTATTGTCTATTATCTTGTCTATGACAAAATCCTCTTGGACAATGTACAGACAGACCTTTGTGCATGGATCACCATAATACCCAATAAAAACCAAAGCTTCCCCTTGGGACTGCTCTGCTTGCTGTGCACAGTATTTCAGATGTGCTGGCAATACGTGGAATCAGCACTCTCAGTGATGAAAACTAACTCACAGCTTCTCACCCACATTCTCAGTTTAAACATTCATTGTTCTTTTGAATGTGTTATTTTCTTACTTTTGAAGAAAGGTTACCTCTGTGCTGTAACACCTAGCCCTGGAAGATGCTAATCACTGTGCTGTATTTCCCTGTTTGGACAACACAGGTTATCTTCTAAGACACATTTCTGTTTTTTTAAGTCACAAAAGTAATAACGTTATTGTTCTTACTGGAATTACCCTATGGAAACAATGATTGTATAGAATAGCTAAGACACTGTGCGAGATTAATTGATTACAGAATCAGCCAGCGTGCACAAAGAGCATTAGCTTTCCCCAAGATAAGAATCTTATTACAAATCAGAAGTGGACTGTAACAGGCAGTGCTGACCCTTGAACCCACGCTCGTTGTCCATCCCCACTGCTGCCAACCTCAGCCTAAGCCTTCTGTACTGAAGCGCTGCGAAGAACAACCACATGCGAACAACATCATTTCCTAATGCAGATGCAGTCAGATAGCATAAGAGAAGAGCATCTCCCTGACTGAAAAACAGTAGGAAGACTGGTGCCTGCTTCAGAAATAATCAATATGAGAAACCTAAAAGGTAAGCATGTTGTTTTGATTAGAGAGCCAGACCTAGAAAAACAGTGAGAGGAATGGGAAAGTGAAGAAAACTGCAGAAGGAAAGGAGGAGAAAAGTTTGGTTTGTAACTGAAGAGTTTGTAACTCTTGTTTGAGATCAGTATTCTTTTTGGTTACAAAGGATCATTTGGGTTATGCTGATCTTGTATCGCTGAGATGAGGATCTGGACAGATTCTGCAGAAGAGAGCAGCATGTGACTCATGGAAAGATTAAGTAGCGTAGAACTTGCTTGACTTGAACTCTTGCTTCTAGGGATTTTATTTACCCCTGGGGAAGGGTGAAATTTTCCAGTTTGGCATAAAGCTAAACTACTTTACCAGTGAAAGAGAACCTGAAGCCTCCTTTGCTGAGAAGATAAGCTTTCATGATACAGGATAAAGGCTAACATGTACTGAAGATTATTGCACAGGGAGAGAGGAAAAGGATGCCTTAATGCATGTTTCTTTTAACTGTGAAAACTGGATAATGGAGTATTCAATACATCTGTCATACTTAACTAGATGGTCACAATAATTCTTTTTCAATACACAAGACAAACCATTATACATTTCTTTACAGTGGACATACTTACCAAAAAATAAAAATATTCCATGCTCCGAGGAACTGAGAATCTCAAATAGCTCCTTCAACAATATGATGCCCATATTCCCATTTAGAGAATTCAGTCAAAACTCCTTTTAGATTTTTATTCCTAATGTGAATAATAAGCCACCTGCTTGGTGACAATGTTATTGGCACTTAAAAAAAAATTTCTGCAGAAACACTTGGGAACAGTTACAGTCAAGAAAATTACTTGCTAAAGAGGTTTGGTTTAAATGCAAATTCAACCTAGCTCATCTGCACAAACATGCTTTAAAAGAAAGGGGGGAAAAAACCTCCATTTCCCTAATGTGCTGTTGAGAGCTGTTAATAGCAGTCTAAAACATGCATAAATTAAGCAAAACTCTCCAGTTTCTCTAGAACAGGGTAGAACCTAATCCTCAGGAGCTGCCTGCCTGAAAACTTGAAGATGACAAGAAAGGAAGAGAGATGAGATGAGATTTGGATGCAGATTCCAAACAAACACTTTCAATAAATGAGTTATGAATATGGATATTTTTTTTTTACAAACCCTTCATCAAATTAGGAGGAAATATTTAAACTGCTGTTGTGAATCTTTTGTTCAGAGAAACTAAATATTTGTACAGTTTTGTGAAAGACTTTGTTCTATCTAATTGTGTTTTGAAATCACCTAGATTCTCTCTGCAATAAAAACAGATCTTAAGTTCTTTCAGAGGGTAAAAACACACCTAAATTTAAAACTAATAAAATATAATAACAGGTAGTAGGAGTGAAAGTTCAATTTATCAACCCTATCTTTGAGCAGAGCTAAATCATTTAGAAAACATGTATTCAAGTCTTTGAAAGATACAAAATGATATAGATGACAAGAGAAGACTGAAGAACTGTATGATTTTGGCTTGCAAAAGCTGCTGTAAATAGTGAAACACTGAAGTTGAAAATGTCAGTTTTGATGAACTGAACTGTAAAAAATCACAAGAGATTGCTGCAGACCCTGAGAACTTTACATAGTGTATCATAAGCAAAGAAGTCAAACACTCAAAAAACCCGCCAGCTTTTTTGCCAGTCAATGCTAAGAACTTACATATGGTCTTTGTTCAGGTTCTCTCAAGTGGAGAGGGTTTCTCTCAATTTAAATAGTTGGCAGTCATATTTTCTAATTTTCCTAATTGCAGTTGCCTTTAAATCAACTAAGCTTGAAAAACTCCTGCAAGGGACCTTGCTGGAAATCATCAAACTTATTGTCCCGGAGAAGAATCCCAATCCCTTTCAGCCATGGCTACAGGGACACAGAAAATGAGAGGCAATACAGATTAATTCAGTTTAGGCGTATAGGAATTATTTGATCTTAGGACAGAGATGGCCACTGATGTGCTTTGAACAGGAATAGAAGAGAAGCTTCTGTACAGAGGTAGATCATTCTTTTTGTCCTCAGATTACATCTTTTCAGTTTAAGATTGTACATATTCTCATATGTCAAAACTGTGGTCCTTGAAAAAGCTGTCCTTGTTTTGAAGAAAAGGACAGAAATCTGCATTTTTTTCCTGAAAATTTTAAACTGTAATATGAACAAAATGAGCAAATTCATTTATGCATGATTGTGAATGCAGAGAATTTTCTGTGTGCTGCTGGCTAAAAGTCAACACAAGTAAGAGGAGAAAATAAAAAAAGGGCAACATGAGTTGACACTTCTTGCTACAAATGCTTGCTTTCCTGGACAGAGAAGAGTTCTACTCTTTACACCCCAACTATACATGAATCAAACTCACAGACTATTTAGCACTGAGGCACATCTTCAGGTTGTTTCCAGGTAGAATACAGATGTCTGTAGCTAAGACTCTTTGCATGTTGTTCCTACCCACTGCATGCAATATTATATAGCCCTGCAAATCTGTGTGTTCTAATAAATCAGTCTGCAGATGTGGAGCTGGAGCACCTGCTTTTGTATTTAAAAGACTTCTGAAGAGACCATCAGCTCGCCTCTGGCCCCACTTGGAGAAGTGAGTGAGTGCCTGAACGAAGGAAGGAGTGAAGCTGCCCCTCAGGTGGGCTCCCTTTGCTGGTGATGAGGAGCTGTGGTTGTGTGACTCACTGGCTGGCCATCATGGGAATGTCTGAGAGAAGCCCAATGTTGTGGGCACACTGTGGATTGACCACAAGCTGTGCACTGTTTAGATTCATCTGCTACTGTTTTCAGGGAAGCACCATATATTATGATGGCAGGCTTAAAACAATCTGACAATTATAGACAACTTATTTTAAACAGAGCTGTTGATGGAGGATACAGATTTATAATTTTCAAAATCATCTTTTGTTTAGGCTCAGTGTCCTGAAGCCCAGGAGGCGAACACTGCAAAACTGACTAATCAACAGGAGCAAAAACAATGATCTGGTGATGTGACAAACTCTGAGGCAGGTTAAAGCTACTGCACAAGATACTGTAGCCTCCACATACGTGCTTCAATCAGTAAAATTCCTACTGACCAGCAAAATCAATAGGAAACCTTTCCATTGATTGCAGCTCACTGAGATTGAAGCCTCTGAAGAAAAATTGCATAACTACTTATTTATGCCCCTGCTCCGACCCTTTGTGTGTGAGGGTGGTCCATTGCACACAATTTAGGATCACAGTCCTTGCTGAGAACTGCTAGGCAAGTCCATCCCTCATTCTCTTTCTGTGTCCCAGGAAGACCACTCTGGAGCAGGGCTTCTCGCTGCCGTCCCTTTGCACATGAATGCAACAGCATCTGGACTACTGCTGGGCATGATTAGCCTGCCTCAGAAAAAAACCACCCTTAATTAGGAATTAAACATGAGGCAGTGTGATAAGTACAAATCAAGTCACTGGCTTTCTGTGACCTCCACATGCCTGTTTTGCTCAGTATCTCCCAGGCTATTTGGGACAGCTACAGTTCATCCGCTTGGGAAGTAGTCACTCGCACTCACTTTGATTTCATTGGTTGCAAACCGCATTTTAATTATCTGGTGGTGTTAGCCCCTACCAGACCCTTCTTAGCTGAGCTCCTTTGCTGTAAGACCAGGCTGAATTTCTGTTCTCTAAATACAGCTGGGGCTCTGTGCTGGGCTGGTGTGTCTCTCTACAGCACTCTGATGTTGCAACCTGCCTGGTGACAAGATCAGTTCAGGCTCTGCCTGGTGGTGTGTTTGAGCCCAGGTGTTTAGCCTTTTTCTGGGATCTGCTTCATCCTTCTTGCATGTCCTAGCTCTTCCAGTCCTCAAGCTCCTTGCCATCTGCAGCCTACACCAGGAAGCCTTGCACATTATTACCCTGCAGGGCTTGCTTTCTTGAAACTGGTTTCTGTTCCACCCAGAATGGGCACGAGCTGTGCTTGTTTCCACCTGACGCTGCTTGTTAGGCACGATCATGCACCTAATCACACAGTAACTGGGGATGGGGGGGGACCCTCAGAGGTCCTTCAGTCCAACTGCCTGCTCAGGCCAGGGTCAGTGTTCAAGCATCCTGATGCAAAACACAGACAGGCACACTGCAGACTGACATTAAACACTTCTGCAGACACCTTTTGCTATTGGAGAAAAAGTGATGGAAATGAAAGCCCAGCATTTTTCTCCCTACCTACTTTAAAAAAAAAAAGCTTGTAATTTTCATTTCATCACCTTCCACCGCAAACCTTGAAAGAGCAGCAGACAGAGGATCTACACACATACTCCCAACCTTTAACACTGGTGTGGCTGGGAGCTGCTCCAAACGCATCATTAGAAGTAGTATTCTGCCCTTTTTTAACCCAGAGAGCCAGGAGCTGCTGCTCTGTGTACCCAGCTGTTCTTTAAACAATTGTTTATCCTGCCAGTCAAGCTCAGGTACTAGTTGCTAGCACAGCAACCAAACCAGAGTCTGGGTTTCTTTCTTTGTGGCACATGCAGCAAGGCAAAAGCAGACAGTAGAGACCCAAGCCACCCTGCCAGCATCATCCCAAACTGTCAGAGGGGGAGACCAAACACAGACAAGGGGGAGAGGAAACATCTTTCAAGTTATTACGTGGCTGCTGCAGGGGTAATCACAGATGGAGTTCTCACGAGCCATGGCTCCTCTTTCCATAGTCTCATACCACTTCTGTCTGCTTTTCTTCCACTATTCTGATGTGCTGGTCTGTCTGGATTATGTATAATTAAGAAATCTTTAAAACATTCTTCAATGCTAATTCAAGTCAGAAGGGGTTTTATTTTACACAGACACTTTTTCCTTAAGCTTTCATAAGTCTGAGCAGCACACAGTGCAACAGTGAAAAATCAGGATCCACCACTGAAGTTTATTTTTGTAGAGGCTAGTATTCTTGGCATATGACATAGCCATGCTGTGAGAGTTTTCAAATATTAGCTATAATATTTACTTTGCTTTTGTGAAGAATGTGTTAGTTTAAACATGTCTTCTCCTAAGGTAAAGTGAAATAATTAAATATATTTTCTCATTTTTGTAGTCCTTTCCACCTAATTTCCTCTGTAGTTTATTTATTTTCAGTGTACATGGGATTGTACAAAGAAACAAGCAATTGCAAGGACAACTGTAATAAAAAAGTTCAATGGATATTTAAATTGTTTTGCAGACAAGGCATATTTATTTCCTTGAGGGGAAGAATAATTGCAACAGCACAGTGTGGAGATTTTCATATCTTGAAAACTATCTTGTATTTCTGAATCGGTTATTTTATGTATGTGAAGCTAACTGTGTAACTGCCAGACAAATACTCTAGTTTTACTAGTTCAGGAAAATGGAATTTAAGACTATGCAAATCCACACAACTTCTTTTATTACGACAGTTTTGTCAGCAGTTTGAAAAAAAGCCAACTCCTACTTGCCTTAAGCATGTATTTTGTTGGATATGGCAGCGGTCAGTAGTGATAGACTGGTGTTAGACTTTTGCCAAATGGATCCAACTTTCAGTGTGACTTAATGCAAAACCCCCAGTTTTTATGGCAATCTCTAGTCCGAGGGGGAATGATGACCATCACCCTGGCTGTACTTAATCTGTTTTCTTTTCCCATCCAGACTTGGAGCTCTGGATGCTCTGCAAGCTCATCTGACTCCTTCAGACACCCAGTGCCACACAGGACCCATATTGCTCCAAGATGTGAATTCATATACAGGCCAAGCTCTAAGTCTCATCATAAAAGTTCCTTCATCCCTGAAAAGCATCAGGACCACGTGACTCCCAGTCAGAAAAGCTGGTATGATTTATCTGCTGGCACGTGTGTATACTGCCTAATGCAACAAAGCCTTGATTGCAGTGGCAGTAGCAATGCATCGGGGGACGATGACTTCTTTCGGAGGAGGTGCTGGGGAAGGTGCTACAAAGATGCATTCATGGTAGCAGATCCAAGGAAGGGGAAGCAGAAGGTTGTTTACCCAAGGTAATGTAGTGTGAGTCTGGAAACATTGAGACATGCCAGGGTTGATCGTTACAGATCCCCAAGTCACAAAGGAGGGCCACTGGTAGCAAATGGGTTCAGCAAAGCTATGTCACTTCCTTCCAAGCCTCACACATCTGTCCAGACTTAGTCTGACTATCTGAGTTTCTTGGAAGTGAATTTAAGTGCCTACATGAATAGAGTGAGCAGGACTTTGCTTTTCATGAAATGTTATTAATGATATTTATACTGTGGTAACACTCAGGAACGGTTGAGGCCTCAGGATACTAGTTGCAAACCATAGAGTAATTACAGTTGCTCCCTGAAGGAACAAACAAGAGTCATGGCTGGAAAGTAAAGTTCTGTTCAAAAAAAAAAACCCATGTAGAAATTATATGAACCTCAACATGGTCTTATTCTGCAAATCTACTTCATGTATGTATTCAGTCACGTATGCTATGTACTTTAGTGCCATAATATGGGTCAATCACTTCTTTTCCCTACTCTGATGACAATAGGACTAAACTTTAGTCTTTTGTTCAAAAGAAACACCTTCTAAATTAGAATCATGTTACTTGTACAAAACTGTGGCTAAAGGTATAATTTAGCCTGCAAAATACTGGGGGGTTTGTAGGTTCTTATACAGTACAGAAAAGAAAAACAGTAGATACTGATCTCTAGCTGATTCTCAGCTTACAAGAAATTTTAGAGACTGCTTTTCCTCCTTTAGCTCAGAAGTTTAGAGTAGTATTTTTGAAGCTAATGGAGCTGCACTACTGCAAAAGCTCTCTTCTGTAGCCAAAAATGAGGCTGAACACAGCACTCAACCTTGTCAAAATCTAGTATTTTAACTGTGAGCTCCCAACCCAGTTTCCCTTGCAGTCTAAGGCTTGCTGCCCAGTGGATCTACAAGAGCACCAGGGTCACTTGCTGGTCCTGTAGCCTGACACATCAAGCATTGCTGATCCTTCTACTTGCTGCCTGGTAAACCTGGCCATTTGGTCACTATGTGTGTAAGGAAGGTAGAGCAATCACCCGTGATGCTCTACAGATCACAATGCACCTCAGATGACTTTACCCTGAACATAATGCGCATCTTCCCATTAAGGTCTTCCTGTGAAGATTGCTGCTTTGCTCTGAGTCAGTGCACCAGACACATCCTCCATGAGACAAGAGGCTACAATCCTACCTCCTTCATTTGCTGAAAGAGAACTGCGGAGGTTTGAGCGCTGCCAACTTCAACGGCTCAAAAACAATAGTCTTTCCTCACTCAACTCATGGGACTGGCCCCAAAGTCATGAGACTTGGAACAAAAACATACATGGCAGATTAGTTCTTGCTTTCAATTTGGTTTAAATAATGCTATTTTGGTTCTTGTTGCAGATACTCACACTTGCAAACTGGCTTCTCCCCTGTCTGTTAAGCCTTTAACCCTTAAAGCAATCCTGCCAGTTCAGCCTCCTGCATCCATCCTGCTTGCAATCTTCCAGACAGTTCTACCCTTCTCAGCCTCAGCTACAGCCCTACTGCAGAGGACCCAGAAGGCTACCCGTCTAGCAGGAGATGTATAGACTAAGGTCCTTTCTTTATGTTTCTCTGTGTTCTCCCATTAGGCACAAACTAGGAGGGAAAGGAACAAAACCAGCATGAATTGTTTTCCCACTTCTTCAAAGCAGTGGTGTGCCTGGTAGGTGGTGTGGGATGCTAACTCCTCCTAACTCCAAACTCAGTTGGTGCTGAAAGGCAGCTGGAGCAGGTTTCTCACAAGAGTGGTACCATTTACCAGAGGATCCTCAGGATCTTTTAGTAGCCATTTGTCTTTTCTGAAAGGCCAGTATCTAGCTGTTTGGTGCTGGACAGATGTGGTTTTTTGGCCTTTGGAAGCAGGACTTCTATGTGTGAAGAAATTTTGAGCTAAGCTTTAAACTGCAGTGGTGGTTCACTGGAGTTGTCTTTTAGCTGTTAAAACTTCTATGGCCAACCCAGCATGTTGCTGCAGCCAAACCCCAAACCAGGTCCCTAACACCCAAGACCCTCCAGACTTGGGGGGCAGAGGAAGGAGGGGGAGGTAGAAATGACCAAATCCCGACAGACAGACAAGCGTGGATTTCCTTGTTAGAGGAAAAAGAGAACACTGAATGTTAGATGCAAATTTGTGAGGAGTGCTTGACCTCAACCAATTAATCTCAGCTACTACTAAACATTTTTTTTTCAAGAATGTTTTTGAACCTAGATCATTTTATGCAAGGCATCCACCTTTGCGCATATATTTCCCTTGAGGTCCCTTACCATTTGCTGTACAGTAGCCAGTAATATACCACATTTGCCCCCTGCTTGACATGACTTAAAGCCCACATTTCTTAAAAGCAACTGGCTTCTGCTGTGGAATGATGCAGTTTTTGCCCTCTGTTCAACAAACCCAGCCACACACGTAGTTGTGATCTCATTCTGGAAAACTTCTGAAGGACAGTGGTCTTGTGCAGAGCAACAATCCAGAGTACCACATCAGTTTCTCTCTACTTACTCAGTCCTCACCCCACCTCTCTGATTTCAAGGTATTTTTTGTTCCTTAAACACTGTAAAAACATTTAGCATACTCAGGATTGACAATAATTAGCTTCAGAAGGCTGAGCAGTTCAGTTGCTGAGAATATCTTCTAAGTTAAAAAAACAACAGACGTATACATTTGCTGGGAGGAGGCAGTAGTCTCACAGTTAACTTCTTAGTTATCAAGCTGGAGATACTTTCAGGCTTTATCTCAGCTTTTTTGCCTTTTTTTTTTTTTCCCTGAACCACCACAGACTTTGATTCTAGTTTAACCAACTGTGGATTTAGAAGCCCCCAGTGCTAGTGGCATTTTCTTTTCAAACTCTGGGTTTCAATTCAGAGCACTGGAGGTACAGGAACAGAAGCCTTTAATGCCGATGTGGCTCCCTTACACTGTGATTATAAAAGTTCCAAACTCTCATCTATTTAAAACATCTATTTATTTTTGAGCAGTTTTAAATAGATGAGAACTAAGGAGGAAGAGATTGTTGCACTTCCAACACTGGCTCTTACATGGAATCTTGTCAATGTAAAACCCTCCTGCTCCCTGTGCCAGCTGCATAGAGCACTTAAGAACAAAATCTCATCAGTTTGGAGCCAGGGTCAGTGTCCTTAAAGCTCTGGAAAAGAGCAGAGGAGAACCCGGGGAGGAGAATGTGAATTCCACGCTATTGAATTTGCAAACTGTTTGATTCTCCACAAAGTTTCTTGGAAAGAACTTGGACACATCAGCTTCTGAGTATTTTTAAAGATGTAATCTTCAGGTTATTTTGTGAACTTTTTCTTTTATTTACAATGCTAAAGGGCAAGATACAATGGATAGAAATGCAGGCAGTTTTGCTTACGTATTAATTCCAAGTGTACGATTGTGGCTTGTATTTTGTTTTTTAGGAATATATACTGCTTTACAGACAAAAATAAGAAGGAGTATGATCCCTCCTAACCCTGCTAGGGTTTCTCCCGAGAGCAATCCCAAAACTAGGGCCCTCATCAGGTAGAGAGTGAGGACTGTGTTTACCTTGAACGTGAGTGTTGAGCTGCTACCTACAAAGAGGAGGGACGTAAAGCTTTTGGGGGTTTAAAGCCTCACCTCCATCTGGCATCACTGCTCTACTCAGGTGGAGCCGCCTTCCTCTGTTGCGCTGAGCCCCACAGAAAGACACAGGCAGCCATAAGGGTATTGCCCTTTTCTTCCGCAACTCCCCCACTTCCATTAAAATGGAAAAGAAACCCGCAGCTATTGCAGAAGCGCGGGTACCTCACCCCGACTGCACGGGACAGCGGCGTCGCCTGTGCCGCAGGCAGCACCGCACGTTAGCGAACGCAAGGGTAAAACACCTATTTTTGCAGCTTGCCGAGCGGCGGGAGGTCTGCCGGGGGCTCCGACGGCCCCGCTGGGAGCCGGGCCGGGCCGGTCGGTCCCCATCGCCCCCCTCACCTGGCCCCGGCCTCACGCCCCGGGAGCGCCGCCTGACGTCACGGCGGCCCCAGATTGGCTCGCGAGGCCGGCACCGGGGCAAGGGCAACCCCCCCCCCCGTCCCGCACACACTCACTCACGGAGAAACGCTTAAAAAGAGGGTGGGCTTTTTCCTCCCCCCCCCCCCCCCCCCCGCACTTTTTTCAGCTCGGACTGGTTCAGGACCGTGTCTTGTACCCTCCCGCAGACCCCTGGCTCCTCCGGCAACCGAAACATCTGCTCTCCATTGCGACCACCCCCCCCTCCAGCAAACACCCTTCCCCTGCTGCTGCTGCTCCTCCTCCTCCTCCCTTCCCGCTCCGGCTCCGCTCGCTGCTCGGCTCGTACCCGCCGCTTCCTTTCTTTCAACGATGTTTTCCTGCTCCACGGGGCGACGTGTTTGCTGAACTTTTCCTAACTTCGACGGGCGGGTGGGGAGAACCTGAGGCACTTTATTTTTTTTGTTTTTTTTTTCTCCTCATTTTCCCTTCGCCGGAGCAGGTCGGGGGGCAGCGAGCGGAGGAAGGACCCGCAGCGGGGGCGCAGGGAGCGGGTGGGAAGCCCTCACGTCCTCGGGAGGATCGTCAAACCCCTTGCACCGGGGGATCCGGGAAGCTCGCCGGCTGCCGGGGCTCCCGCTGTGGAAATGGCTGGGATCAGATGGGGCTTCCTCCTCCTCGCTGCCTGCGCGCTTTTGTCACCGGCGCTCGCTGCCTCCGAAAAGGGCAGGCTGAGGAGGATCACCTACGTCCTGCAGCCCGGCCGGGCCGGCTCCTCCGGCAGCCGGCAACAGCGCCCGGCCCTCCTCGCGGGGGAGCAGCAGCAGCGCACGTTTAACGTACAGCTGAACACGCGCTACGGCGGCGGCACCCTTGAGCGGACCCGGCGGATGAGCAAGCCGGGTGGCGCGGGAGTCCAGCTCCGCATGGGCCCCGCCGGCCAGGTCCACCCCAACTCCGCCGCTCACGCCGCCTCCTTCGCCAAGCCGGCCCGCTTCGGCCCGCGGCCCAAGCCGCCGCCGGCCCCCCACGGCAACAGCAGCAGCGCCGGCCTGCCCCTCCGCCAGAAGCACCAGCTGCCGCCGCTGCCGGGGTAAGGCGCTCTCCCGCACGTCCCCCGCTCCCCAGCGCGGCTGAGGCGACGGTGGCGCTGCTCGCCCTTCCGCAGCCTTGTCCCCCACCGCGAGCACCTTTGTCGCGGCCGTTGTCGCCTCCCCTTGGGGCAGGGGGCCGTGGGAGCCCGCACCTGGCCAACTCCCCTCTCACTACCCGGGAGCCCGCGGCGGGCGCCGCGCCCGGGCTGAGGCGTCGAGCGTGCGAGGAGTCCCGCAGCCGCCCGCCCCTCGCCCTCCCGCTGGGGCGGCGGGGGTGGCCCCGGGCCCCCGCCTTTGTCGTTTGCGTCCCCGAAAGCAGCGGTCGGGGTGCCCGTGACCCGTCCGTTCGTCTCCGGGAGGCGGCTGCCCGCCTTTCCAGTCAGCCGGCGAGGAGTTTCCTCACAGCGCACTTCGGGACGTTTCATTCTTCCCGCCTTTTTTTCTCCCCGGCGCAGCGACCGCCCCGCCGGGGATGCAGAGCGGGGCCGGTTACGGCGCCGCGGGGGGGCTCCGCCGGACCGTCCTCCCTCTTTGCTGTTCCCACAGGGTCAATGTCTGCGGGGGACAGTGCTGTCACGGTTGGAGCAAGGCCACGGGATCCCAGAGGTGCATCAAACGTGAGTAGCCGTGTGGGCCGGGGTGGGGGGGTTGTGGGGCCGCCCCCGCGGTCAGTAGGCGGGGGAGCGGTAGGAGTCTGCACTGGCATCTGGCGAGGCGGTGGGTGCTGATATCGGCTGTGGGTGAGGAGGTGCCTTCTGAGCTTCGCATCCCACCTGCGCTGCACTCGCATGGTTAACCAGCACTTCTGCTTGAGCCCTTCTCCCATGGCATCGTGGTGACCAGCAGTTGTAACACTTCACTTTTCACCCCTAAAATCCCTGCTTGCTAACCTTTTGCTCTGCTTAAGGATGAACAGTGGGTGCTACTCAACTTAGATACTGGCAATTTTGGAGAGAGCTTTATGGAGGTTATTTTTTGTGGAACACCCCTCATTAATGCTTGCGTGTTGGGACATTTTTTGAATGGGGGACTTGACTTAATAGGGTAAAGAACATGCCAGAGATGCACAGGTGGGGAGCAAGGAATTGCCATCTACCCACACTGTCCCTTCATCAGCAGCCCAGGTGATGGTCCTGGGCTTAGGGCATGGAATCATTGAAGTCTCAAGCAAGGCAAAAGAAGTGGATTTGGAGAAGCTTCTGTAGAGAGATGTGCCTTTACTGGAATATCTAGAAACACAAAATATGTGCATAAAATAACACTGAGTAAATGCTATAATACTTAGGTTGCCCTTTCTAATGTAAAAGAGGAAGAATCTTCCCTAATTTAGGCAGGGTTTAGGATGACCACAAATGGCTAAGCTGAAGTGATGTTACCATGAGGTCATGGAAGACTGGAATGACATAGCTCTTGAGGAAACCCCTTTAGTTATCAGCAAAATTGAGCAGATCTTGAAACATCACTTTTGCTCAGCAAGACGGGCTTCTCACCCTGAGAGAGTTGGAGAAAACAATGCTTTCAAGCAAATTTCAGGTTTGGTTTTTTTTTTTTTAATACTAGCTGTTGACCTTGTGTGGCATTTTTCATAGTAGGGAGCAATCACATTTGTAATCCTTAGAGAGTTCAACTACTTTTGACCTGCACGGAGCTGTTGCTAAGAAGCAAGGACTTTATTACAGTAGGCTGTTAAAGACAAAACTTCACAATTTCCTTGACCAACTTAGACATGTGTTTAAGAGAGTCTTCTTAATTAACATTTGAATCTTAAAATATATGCTCCTGTGTTAGGTTAGTCACCTTTTTTTGCTTAACAGACATTAAAAGTACTAGAATTATTTCCTTCAGCCTACAGTGTTTCAGATGGTATTCTGAGGCTAGTCGCAGGGCTTAATAAACACCTACCTTAGCTGAAAGACTAATCAAAATGGAAAAAAATCACTTAAAAATTTCAGGAGATAAAATAAAAACCTGTATTTTAACTGCAATGCTACTGTCAAAGAGTTATTTTCACTTTTTTCTACAAAACCCAAACAATTTTCCTTTTTGTGGCTCTTTGTCTTCTAGTAGTTTTTGTTTCCAGATAACTTCAATCCATCCTTTTAAACTTGCTTCTTAAGTTGGGTAGTTTTCTTTGCTTTCTGTCCTTAAAGTTTCGTCTTTTTGACTTCTTCCATTATCTCATTCAACTATTGTCTCCTTTTTGTCTTCTTTCTTTTTTTTTTTTTTTTTTTTACTTTTTAGGGCCTTCAAAAAGGACTAAGTCAGGCAATTAGATTTTTATGGGATAGCTCGGTAGAATCTCATTTAAATTCCATGAATTAATTGGTTCATTCATATGGTTATTGGAGGGAAGGGGTAGCAGAGAAAAAGTTAAAAGGTGTGTGTGGTTTCTCTGACCTGCCTTTCTCACTTTGTGTCTCTGATACTGGACTCTCCTTAGCATTAAATATTTTTGCTGCCTGCTCTAATGCTACTCTGATACCTCCCGGCAGTGATATAGTACACATTGCTTGGATCTTCTCAGTTTTACCCCTTCTCTCTTGGCAAGCCAAGCCTATACTGAAGTTGTCTGTTTTGTAACTTAAGCAAACCATGAGAGAGCATTGATTTGATTTAGCTGTGGAAGATTAGTCTCACAGTCATAAAAGCCAGATACCTTCTTTTCTTGAACCTCCTGATATTCCTTTCAGAACAGAAACCCTATAACTGAACAAAAGTTAACCCATTTGTTTCCTGTAAATAAGTGCTTTTTTACATTCAGATAGTGGACTCTCAGTTGGTTTTGAGTGGATTATTGCAGTTGTGGATTAATTGTGCCTGCAGATGTAGGTGCACCTGATCTGACTTCATGCAGAGTTAGTTTGGATCTGTCAGGGTTTATTAGCTCAGGCTCAGTATCACTTTAATAAGCTATTTGGCCTCTAGGGCCAGTTTATAGTCTTTTGCGTGGTGCAAAGCCTGACCTAATAAACCCCAGACCCACACTGGCTCTTTCTAGAGCCAACTTCACTTGTCTGCATCATGCTTCCAGAACCAGAGTGCTGAGAGCCAGCTCTGATCAACGAGGCTTATTAGCTCAGGTGTAATCTCAGGCTGAAACAAGCAGCATCTGTTTCTGCTCTGCTGCACCTGTGTGAATAAGCCTGCCTGTAACCCACAGAACGAGGGCTTGAAGGGAAGAGGTACGGTCTTGCAGCCCTGGCTTTGTAAATCTTCCCTTCTCCCTTTCTCTTTCATGGTGGTTTGCTAGTCCTACTTTTCTCATGCTTGGGGCTGAGACTGCTATTCCTTTGGGTGACTTCCATCCCAGGCAGGTGGCAGTCTGGTGGGGAGCAGTGGCAGCTGCATTGCATTACCATTGGTAGCAGCAACAGGGGGCATTTGAAATGTTTCTGTGCAGGTCAGAGGGCAGCATCTATACAGAGAAGGCAAGTGGACTTTTCAAGTCTTTTTTCTAAATTTTTGTTTGAAGCTGAACTGCCTGTTGTGTTTACAGTATTTATGTTCTCCTGGAAGCCTGACAGGCTGTCCTCAGAAGGAGAGCTGCTGTTTTCCTGTGGACTAACTGTATGAGAATGTCTACTGTATCCAATTTTAATCATATAAGATTTCCCCCCCCAACTAATATTTCATTTTTATGTTAAAAAGTTTTATCTTAAGAACTTTTTTTTCAAACTTGCAGTTCTTCATAGGGAAAGTAACGCCATCATTCTGATTAAAAAAGATGAAATCATAAAGTTCAGCGTTAAAACTGTTCAGAAATGCTGTATGGTGGGAGAATGATGTCTAACAATCAAAAATGACCTTTTTGAAGTGTTCAGAACATCCACCTTTGGGTAGGGACAAGGGTGGGAAAAATGCAACCACAGCAATAAACACCTTGGAAAGTTATAAGCACGTGAAAGGGTTAATGATAGATTTTCTTTCAGTCGTAGTTATCATAGGTTATAATCTATGTAAGTGCAATAATAAGCTACCACCAAGGCTAGAGACATCATGTTTTGTTAGTACTTGTTGGATTACCACAGTATTATACAAACATTAATTAGCTCCTTGACATGGCTTTAAGGCAAGTAAAACGTAGACTGTGGGGCTTTTATTATTTATTTCATCTATGGAAATTGAACCATAGGTTAAATGTGGCCCTGGACAAGTTAAAACAACTGTCTGAAAGGCCGAAGCTGGAAATTAGGAGTTCCTGCCTCTATGTATAAACTATATGTTTATCCTATTGAAACCTGTCGTCTCCTACTTTGTTACTTGCTACTGAATTTCTGTTAGTTAATTCTTCCTACAAAATATGCTCTTCTGTTTTTTCTGTTGTTGTATTTTTATTACTGATTAAAAAGTGCTGTTTTTCATGTTGGGAAGTCAAGAAAGAAGTTACAGATTGTATGCAGGATCTGACATCTTAAAAAAAAAAAAAAGTTAAAGGAACCACCTTAGTGTAATAGTAGACCCCTTCTAAAATGTGTAATAATATCTTTTATCTGCAGTGTTAGTTGTTTGTGAGCGTTGTCAATGTGAACTATATGGTTTACAAAATGGCATTGCCTGGAGGAATTCTAACCTTCACAACAATCATAGGAATTAACTAATGCCTTGTGGGAAGGAGAGACTTGGCTGTTAATGGAAAACTGAAGCACCTTATTGCAGAGGTGTAAGAAAGACCCATAGGACAAACAGGTGAGGAAGTGGATTTTGCAGGATAATGTTTAGAGTAAATTTCATATAGGAAGAATTGCTTTCTGTGTAGGTGTAGAACCCACATACACCATCGTTCTCATGACGAGAAAAAGGATCTCATGTGTCTTTGTTAGCTGAAGATGTTGTATGTATACATGGGCACAAGGTGAGGATTTTGGAGTTGGAACTGGACAGGATTAATTGAGTTTGGTTGTGAAGTTCTTACCTGTCTGTTACATGCTCAGGCACCTTGGTAAGGTCATCAGTAAATAAACAATCTGTTACCTTTTTTGTATTAAAATATTATCTTGCTGATTCTCTTCTCTTGAAAGACTTCCTGACTCAACATTAAATAAATGTGTAGATAAATATGGTTTAATTCATTTTTCAGAATAAGAAAATATGTAGCAGTAGAGTCTTCCTGCTGGAGAAGGAGATTAGAAAGTTATACTAATACTTGCCCAGAGAAAGGGTCTGCTTTGTTCAGTTCCCGAATCTGCGTGGTCTCTGCCATGTGTATTGCTCTTCAGTTTGATCTCTGAGCCTCCAGACCTACACTTCTTGTTATTGCTGGGTTAGCACGATAGAGCTTTGTGTTTCCTTCAGGACAAGGGCGGTTCTTGATGTGACCAGTAGTTCTAAACCCCAGTTGTCCAAGACCTGGATGGAGCATGTCCTAGATTGCTTCTGGCTTGTGCTCCTGGATTTTCTTGGGGGAAGGTGTGGGAAAGGTTGTATTCCCAGGTCTTGTTCTGATACAGGATTAGGATCCACACCTGGAAACTTAAAAGCATACATGGGTCCCCCAATTTAGATATAAAACTCTGTACCACTGAATATTTTAATATTGGTTGTTCAGAATCTACTCCCTTTCTGTCTTCAATTCAGCTTGTAGAAATGGTGGTGTCTGGGAGAGCTGTACTCATCATTGGAACTAAGTACTTCAAATGTTTGCAGCTGTGCTTCATGGGGGTTTTCTGGTCATAAATGATTCCTGAGGCATGTGCTTAACTAGTTTTGTGGCTTTGAGTTTTACCAAGTTCTGTTTATTTACACTGTGTACACAAAACCTAACTATAGCATATTCTCCCCAAATGTTGTTTCTTCTCATTTGAAGACCATAAGCTTAGTAAAAGCATTATCAATCTCATTCAAATTATGTTTAAAAGAAAATGAAATGTCTCAATTTTAAGGAGACATAACTACTTTGACCTCATGTAACTGACCTATACATTAGAATTTTTTAATCTATTCTTTGATGTTGTTTTTAAACACTTCTGAATTGAAAGCCATTACTCAAGTAGCTTGGTTTTGCTTTTGCTGTCCTTGCTACTGCAGTATGTAAATAAAACTTTTGAATGTCATATGCAAGGAGTAGATTAGCTTTTGTAGTGGGAAGCTCTTGTTACCCTCAGTGGTCATTCTACTGTGCTTTATTTTTCACTTGCTGCCCTTGGAAGGAGGGAGAACAAGAGGATCCAGATTCTTGTAATCTTTGGCTTTGTCTACATTAGCAAGCAGCATGGACTACTGGGAGCCCATCTGTAGACTAAAGCCTTTGGTTTTCATGGCCTGAGGCCCACGGTATGCATGTTTCAGGGCTTAGTGTTTTATTTTGGACTAGGTGTAGTCTGGTCTCATGGAATGAATGCCAGATGAGGCTGAAATACATTAGGTGCATTCTTGGAGTGTTTGTGTTTTGGATTTAGTTGTTTGTTGTTTGTTTTTGTTTGGTTTTTTTTTTTTTTTTTTTTTAAATCTGTTTTTAAAAGAAATACAGTGCATGTGCCTTGAGATGGGCCCATAACACCAACCACACCTCTGTGAGTGTGATTGGTAAGATGTGCTTCAAGAGAGAATCCTGATCTGAACGAAAACAGTAATGCGGATTTTGAGCACAGTGTCTGTCTCCTGGCCACTGACGGCTGCCAGGCTCCCTCTCATGAGAGGAGACAGGGAGCTGCTCCCTGCTGTACGGATGTGGTCATGCCATGTGCCACTGCCACATTTTGGTGAGGGAACCTAAGTCCACAGTTAGTATGAGGTAAAACCTACTCAGACTTTTTGATGTGAGCCATTTTGAACTTTTCTGGAAACGAGTAAGGTTATAATAATACATAATCTCTATTTCATACAAATACTACATATGTGTATAGATTTAAAACAAAAAAGGACCTTAAAGGAAACTTCTCAGGATGATGTGCTCCTGTACCAAAGCAGGTGATAGATCAATAATGAACTCATGTGGCTCATTGCAACAGTTAGTGTTAATAAAAGAAGGATGTGTAGTAAAGTTGTGGTAAAACTACAGTGGATAAAAAGTCCTGAACACTTCCTCAGTTAATACAGTATCTGAAGGAACATAGAAAACTGTGGTTTGTTTTTTTCCTTTTTTTTAAATTTTGTTTTTCCCTGTCAGATTTGCGGCTATTTGTTCTAAAATTGTAACTTGGAAGTGGTGTAGAAAGCTGTGTAGGTGCTGGGGAGACCTGTGGTTCATCCAGTAATTGCATGGTGTTCTAGTTCTGCACATGTGCAGGAACCAAAAGAGGTGTTGATAGTGAAGTGATACTTTGGTACTTAAAATACCAGTTTTACATCTCTCTTCTGTATGGCTGCCCTTCTTGAATGTGGAGAAGGGAAGAGGTGGAAGCCAGGGGTGCTCCCCTCTCCTTTCTCTTCATCCAAGTGAGAGATCAGGGCAAAGCAGTGTGTGTACAGCATCGGTGAGGCTCTTGGCCTTTGGGAAACTGGGGCTGTAGTGAGAGGTGGGGCCTTGATAAAAAGTTGGGTGCAGCACCTCTAACCCCTCTTTGCTGTCCTCCAACATGAAGGACTGCTTGTGCCAATTGATTCTGCCTTAAAGCAAGCTGGGATTGCCCAGGAGCTATGGAGTTAGTGGAGGGTGAATGAAGAGGGGCATAAATTGCTCCTTGTTAAAATACCGCAGTACTGGGTGCTGGCAGATCATGGGTGGTTCGGGTTGTCAAGTGAATCTGGACTGATACAGCGTTTAGTTTGACATTTTTGCTTTAGATTTTTGTTCTGCCTTTAAATGCACCAGTACTTGACTTGCATAGACTAATTTCATTCTAGAAGACAGATCCTCTCCGTTTACTGCAGAAAGCAAGCAAAGCTTTAGCATCTGTCTGTTTCTGACTGCATACAGAAGGGGAATGAACATTTTACCTGTTAGCAACGCAAGATGTTCATTGAAGTATAGAGCTAAAGTAGTTCTGTTTGTCTGTTCTTTTTTTTTTTGTGTGTGTGTGTGAAATGTGTATAGTAATCCCTGCATAAACCTAGAGTTTTGGAGAGCTGCTTCCTGATAAAGGGGGATTGTTTTGTGTCCTATGGCAAGACTTGTATTTTCAAATCAGTGTTGTTCTTATCTCTAGATGGCAGTTTAGGCCTGGATTTTGGAGGAATTCAACTATTCAGAGTTTGGATTTAGGAATAACTATTGTTCTTAGCATTTTAATTATTCTGTTATGATTAATAGTCTCTTTTCTGGTATTTCTTTTCTGTAATACTTCAGTTTTCTGAATCCTACATCCAATTTAAAATTTTCAATTGTCTCTTTATTGAGTTTCTCTTAATTTGTTCAGTTTCCTGTGTATTTCTTAGGAAGTGTTTTGTAATGAAATAAATAAGCATTGAAAGGAGAAAGGTTAAGAGAATGAAAAGGATTGCAAACTGGAGTATTAACCACTCCAGCAAGCAAGAACAGCATGTAGCACGTGAATCTGGTTTCCTTTGCTTAGTCCATTCTGCAGTGAATATTTTTTTTAATACTGAAATGATAGAAGGATCTGTAGTGTGTGGAATGTTTGCACTGTCAGAATAGGTATATTTATGATCTCATGTAATTAAATACTTTAAAATGTACAGTTTAACTTAAGTATTCATACTATATAAACAGTAGTAAACACAATGTGAATGAAAATGCCAAGTATCAAATAGCATGTTATATTCTTATGACTGATAAAATAATGTGTCATTTTGCTGTAGTTATGCTTTTGAATTATGTGAGTACAGCTGCTATTAAATTCTGATAAATCTTAGCATTTAGAGGTAATGCTATGGAGATACATTGAAAACAATTTTATTTTTGTTATTGTCTCATTAAGTTAAGAAAGAAACTCTGTTTTTTGTTTATTTTAAAAGAAAAATGTATGCCAAAGTATTGGGTTTGTTTCCCTCCATTCTTGGAGGTCATGTTTGTGTAGCCATTTAAGCCAGTGTGGGAATACATCAGATGTTTTGAAGTAGACCAGTGAAGAATTTCAACAGTGCACATGCTTGTATTTGAAGTATATTTAGGGAAAGAATTCCTTAAGACCATATAGTTATGATAAAAACAAAGTTCTTGTGTACGAAGACAGAGGTGGTCGTAATATTTTTGCCATTAGTGGTCTAGAGGTCATACAGGTCTTCTACAGTTAATAGCTTTTTTTTTTCTGATTATTGAAACAATTTCAACATTTTATAGGTTGCTCTCACCCTTGGTCACAAATTCCTCTTTCCCCCATCCTCAGTGACTGTGTAGAATTATTGAACATATTTCTGGTAAAATTCAACTTTTGAAAACTGTTTAGTGAGAGGTATTCAGATGGAGAACTCTGAAAAGCATGAGTGAGCACTAAGTGTTCCTTCAGTTAGCTTTCGGCTAGTTCTAATCTCCACTGTTGCATCCTCAGTCTTTACAACTACTTAAAATGATATCCAGAATAAAAGCATAAAAGTAAGCGGTGAGAGAATCAGCAGGGCAATTCAGTGAACAGGTAACTATGATAAACTTTGTTCTTCTCCAGGATGTTGGCACCATATTCAGATTTTTCTGAGGGGAAACTAATATACGCCCCTTTCCTTTCAGAACATACAGCTTCTTGTTTTTCAGAGAAAGCTCTTTACTGCTTTTCTTTTGGAATCTGTGGGGGGTCATCACTCTGTCTTTCAACACAGCAGGAGTTAAAAGTGCCTTTGTATCACAACTTTTTGTTTAGGATGGGCACTCAACCAAGATGAGCTTTGGTTTGGTTTCCTTGTGTGCTTGAGGAACAGAAATCTTGAATTAATGAAACAAGAAAGACAGTATTTACTATGCCTTTAACAGTATTGCTAGGTTGTAGGCAAAGAAACTTGAAATTTCGGCTCTAAGCACAGATATATTCATGTCACTGTGTTGGTTTTTCAGATTTCAGTAAACCTGGTGCATGCATCATTTCTAGGCCATTTTATGCTGGAATCTGAAAGAACCATGCTTATAATCCTCTTTCCAATTACTATATCTGCTATTATTTGCCCTCTAGCATGTGTTTAGCCTGACAGGATTTATGCGTTCCTATGAGTATAAACTGTCAGTGTGCACAGTGATGAAAAGTCAGTGCATTCTACTTAAACTGGTTTCTGCTTAAAGTGATGCTTGACTCTTTGTATGGTTAAGGAGGGTGGGAAAAGATATGTTGCATTTTATGTGGAAACGGAAAAGAAAAATCTAGTGGATGGGCTTAGTAGAAATAGCACAAAACTCGCAACACTGTTGTAACTGTTGCATCAAAATATTAGAAATGACATTGAAAAATTTTTGTGGACATTTAAGAACTAACCAAGAGTTAGTACTTAAATCAAGCAGTTGCTAGATAAAGGAGATGCTTAAAGGTGGAGCTGAGACGAAAAGGTTAGAAATCTGAGTGCAGGAAACTTTGGGACATTTAAATTTGTTTATTGTGAGTTTCTCACTGAAAAATATATTTTTTGTGAATTTCAGTTCTCCACGTGATATAGAGACACAAGGAAATAAACTTGTAAATGAGATGTTACTGTTGGAAGAAGGTAATTGTGAACCAAGGTGAAATCAGAGTGATTAGTACAGAAACCAGACCTTAATGATCTTAATTCAAGAGTCATCAGGAGTTTACTATAAAAGATGTTTCATGACAAGTGGAGTTAGCTGTACCTGTATTTTGATTCTTTCAAAAGGTCTGAAAAAGAAATTTTTACCTGAACTTCTTCAGTCTATGATGTTTTATACTTACTGATTTAATATATTGAATTATGCTTAATTTAGTATGTATTAAAAAAGAAATACATTCTGTATATATATGTCTTCAATATTTACATATTTTAAAACTGTGATCAACATTTTATTTTAGATCTTGCTTCTGCAAATATTTATATACTCTTTAACCAAAATAACATAAATCACAAGGACTGGAAAGTGCATTATGTATAGATCAGTCCTAAACCAAACACGCCCTTTCCAACACCTCTGTGTACTAAGCCTAATGGTAATGTTACTATTTTATACTTCCTCTTCTGAAAGAATGTAATAAAAAAGCCCGTACCAGGCCTGATGAGCATCCCTCTAACCCAGTGATCCGTCTGCGATAGTGGGGATCAGTAGTTGATTAAGGAAAAGTGCATAAAAAGGTTGAATGTGTTGGGGAAACAGCCACAGAAAAAGCTGTCAGCTCTTTGTGATTTAGGGACTTCACAGGAAGTGTGGCACTGTGGCTTTAGTTTCAGTAGATTCAAATTTGCAAGGTCTTAAAACACAAAAACCAACCCAAAAGAGCCCTGTGTTTCTTCACGGGGGTGAAGTGAATTACACTTCTGGAAGTGGGGTGAGGTTGGTTGTGTTGTCTGTGCCTGGCCTTACGTTGTGGCCAGCTTCCTTGGCAAAGCAAGTTTTGGATGCTAAAACTAACAGGTTCAAAAAGCAGATCAGTGAACTCCTGGCAGAAAAATCTGTTGAGGATTCCTAAACACAAAACCTGGACTCTTGCTCGGGAAATTGCTGGGTTTCTAATTCTTGAAGGCCGTAGTGGTACAAACTTAATGCTTCTCACCTTTGTCCTTACACCTGTCCTTAGTAATGGAGAGAGGAGACTGGACCAAGTGGATCTTTGACTCACAAAGGCTGGTCTTGTTACTTACATCTTTTCCAAGCTTCCCTTTGAATTTGCAGTCTCGGCCTCCTCGAATTGAAAAGGACCAAGCCTGTTGCCTTTAACAGGAGTGTATTGGCCTGCTATTCGCTTTTAAACTGAATACTTCCATGCTCCAGTTTTTGGACGCTTTATGGAAAATAATGGTATTTTCAGTTAGATGTGCCATTATTGTTGTGTTCAGCTGAAATAATTAGGTCATACACCTGGCACACTGCAGCTGTGTTGAACATTTTTAAAACTAAACTGCTGTATTATGTCCATTAAAATGTTAATTTTAATTCTTTCCTTAAAGTGTGATCTTTTCTCCGATGTTGTGATTGATTACACAAAATTAATGAAGAACTTCAATCAAAGGGTAGATTGCTGTGAAGGTCTAATGGATCAAGTTTTGAACCTGCTGTCACTGTTGACTTGGTTTGAGACAAACTGGGTCTTCTATAATATAGTTTCTGGACCTGCTGATGCTTGTTTTATTATAAGGCCAGAAAGAGTAACGGTTTGTCCTGCAGAGCTTCATATGCTTTATGTGTATGTAAAGCTGAGAAGCTTTCAGGATTTACACTGCTGTGAGTGAAGTAGGACTCTTCAAGTCTGGGTAAAAAAGATAAGGTTATTTAAAAACAAGTTCTATTTTCAGCTGCCTAGTTTTAAATTAAGGATGACATGAGAAAGCGTTGGCTGGTGCATTACAAGATATGCTTGTTGTAAATCCCTTCTCAAGTTTACAGTGAAAATAGTCTTCAGTATTACAGCAGTTAAAGTATATTCTCAAAAATAAACAGAAGCACCAGCAAATGAATAATTACTTTTTTGTTACTTAGTTAAGTAGTACTGGAAAGGAGAAATATACGTGAGAAGAACCTCATGCAAAACTCAAAGTTGTATGGCAATTCTAGTGTCGTGTGCAGGTGGTATATATGATACATCTGGATCAGATGGTATTGTCAGTTGACAAATTGGTCCTCCCAATCAACACTGTCCCATCCTAATAAGTTATTTCATATGTATGCTTGTGTGTTTACTTTTATGTGTAAATGTATGTATTAAAACTGAATTGAAATGCCAAGTACTGCAATGTATTTGGATCAGGGTTGTGGATTTTTTTTTTTTTTTTAATTAAAAACTTATGCAACTGGATATGCCTGAATGTGGTACAGAATCACATGTTATGGCTTAAGATCTGATCTTATCTATTTTAGTAAAACCTGTAGACTTTATGGTCTGCCTTATCATTTTGTGTATATTAAAATCTTTAACAACACTAAAATTATGCTTAATTTGAAGGAGTAAAGCAGCTCAGCAATGATTCTTCTTATAAGTGCTTCATTGTATGCCATCTCTAATAGGACTAATGAAGACATTATTTTGATAGCTATTTTAATTAAAATCTTATTTTACTGTTAAATTGTATCTTCTGGACAAGAGAATTAATTTGTTTTACCATCTTTGTGTTATTTTAACCTTTTTTAAGTACAATAACATTGTAAGTTTAAGCAGCCAAAATAAATCCTCAGATTAGCCATACGTTTGTGGTAGCATATACATATATGTATGATCAGCAGCTACTTTTTTCTTTTTTTCTTCTTTGTTTTTTTTTGGTCAGGTTTGCTTCCTATTAAAAGTTTCTTCCCCATTCAGAATGGGACTGATCATGCTTTATTAAGTCTGGTCTCTATTCAGACTCCTTCTATAGTCAGTGTATAGAGCAACACAAACAGTATAATTGATCCTATCTGAAGGCAGCTATCTGGAAATAAAGTGTCTTTTGAAGAATCTGATCCCTTTTCACTGGTGATACAAAGAACCTATAGGACCTAATTCAGGATAATCACAAGTACTTGTCTGTTTTCTTCAAAGAATGCAACCCCTAGGTGTAGCTATGTCTTTGTAGCAGCAGTTTATGCATCTCCTTTTTTTACATTATTACAGTGGTGATATCAGAGGAAACACTGTTTGGGCTTTAGAGGAGGAAGGGTTAAACCACTTCATGCTTCTCTGCATCGTTTTGTTCATCTATAATGTAACTGTAAGGATTCCTTCTGGGTACCTATTGAGGATCTGTGACTTTAAATAATAATAGAATGAAGCCAAGCCCAAATGAGTGATAAAATTCTATAAGCTGCATAATATTGTTTCATCAGATGCAATTTGGTTGTAAAAATATGGGGAGAGAAGATGCAGGGAAGGAGAGTATGCTAATTCCTATGCTTCCTATTAACGTTGCTAATAGGAAGATATGAAATAATGCTATATTTCTTGATTTAACTTGCGCATTTCCTATTCTTTAGCTTGCCAGAATTTTACTTTTCGAAGTTGTTCAAATGTTGTACGTGTCTTATGTAGGAAAGTAATAAAAGCCATACCAACTTATATACTATCTTTTGTGGAGCTTAGTGTTGCTTTCTCCTACTCCAATTACCATTAGCAATTAACATCCTTTGTCATTGCGGGGAGGGTTTGCATTTTCCATCATGCTGTGTTTCACAGGTACTTTTTAAAATGTTTTTTCTTAGCTAACTGTGCGCCACCATGCCAAAATGGAGGGATGTGCCTGCGACCTCAGCTTTGTGTGTGTAAGCCAGGAACAAAAGGTAATTCCTGTGAGGATACAGTCATGCAAGACACATCTTCCCCTGGAGGCCGGAGCTCTGTTGTTCCCCCATGGCCCATACCCCAGCAGGCTGCCCAGCAGGCCTTCTCTCAGAAGGTGCAGGTCCCACCGAAGGTTGGCCCTATGACTCAGATGGCATTCACCATCAAGCAGAAGCCTCCTGTTGGGTTACCTCAGCAAATGCAACCACAGTAAGTGTTTTCTTTGCTTTCAAAGAAGTCCAGTATGTTAGATTTATAAAACGTTCCTTGCAAATGTTTTCAAATAATCATACGTGGAGACTTTTAAATATTTTTTTTAAAGAGTTTATTTTAACTGTCAAACTTCAGTTGATTTTAAAACTTCTGTTATTTAAGAGCCCTATCTCCTCACCTGAACAGAATATCCTGTAATATTAGTCAACTTTATTTTCCTTAGAATGACAGTCATGTACTAATTTTGGAGGAGTTTTTCTTAATTTACACTAGTGACTTTTGAGTTTAGCCTAGAACAAAGTCTGGCATGGATTTTCAACACATTGCATAACTGAGGAGAGTAAGATTTGGTGCTGGTGTTGTATTCTGGTTTCTTTCTTCCATTTACATTATATTCTTGTTTAAAAATAAGACTACTCCAATGGATGCTTCTGCCTGCTTGTGTTTGAGGTTCAGGACTGTATCTGCCTGTTATAGGCAGCAAGGGAACACCCCTCTTGTTGGAGAATTCTTCCTCTGCTTCTTCAGTGGCTGATGAATTAGCCAGACCTTGATATTACTTTCAATAGTTTAAATACTCCAAGTGAGTCTGATTTATATTTTTTTTTTCTAGCTATAATATTGTTTTTATTAATAATGACTGACCTTAACATGTGTCAGGGCTGCATTTGATATGGGGGAAAGGAGTGTGTGCAGGAGAGTGGCAGTCAAGTTGAATGTGAAGGTTTTTAGGTGTCTGCAGCGACTACTGTCCTTCCAGTTTCAGGTAAAGTCAGTGACAAAAAGTATTTCTCTCCTGTAACAGGTGTTGCTTTTGGATGGGTGTAAGCAGGGTGCAGTCTGTCTCACTTTGAGCCTCCAGAGCAAGGTAATCAGGACTGGGAAATAAACTGTATTTTCCCATGCCCAAAACTATAAAAATGAATCTGGAAGGGTGGTGTCTGATTATAAAAGTTTGTACCAGAGTTGTTATACGCTCCTGACAACAAAGTCTATCCTGCCACCCTCTCCAAAGCTGCATCTGAGAATGGAGAACACTGGGCACTGCCAATGATATTTGATGTTGTCTGGTAATTTCTTTATCAGGTTATTTTCCAAACCCTTCCAATTCCTTTTATTGCTGTCCTAGTTCATGTAACTGAGGAGCCACCAGCAGAACTGCATTATCCATGTCTTGTGTAATAGGAAGAGGATCTTACCTGAGTTTCCTTGGACTTCTAAAGGCTAAGCCAGTATGTGCTTTGAGAAAAGTGGAAAGTGGGGCAGGGAGGACTTTAGGAACAAATACATCCATGGTTTTGGAAGATGGAGAAATTGCTACCCAATTTTAATATTTTATAGTACTCTGAGCCCAGTTTCATTCCTATCAGTGAAGCAAAGGTTACTGAAGTGTCTGACATGAAGGGGAAACTACTAGTGAAAACAGCAGGTTTATTTTTTTTTTTTTTTGCTCCTTCCTGTCTAGGCCGTCAGGACTGTTAATCCTCAGCACCTGCCTCCTCTGCGTAGCCCCACAAAGTACAGGACAGCAAATCAGTACAAGAGGCCAGGCAATTCCTGTCTTATCACTACTGATTCCTGTAGAGTGTACTGCGTGTCTTTCTCTTTCTTTTTCCCTCCCTCCTTCCATACCGAAACACTTTCAAGGAATTCTTACTGTTGTGATAAAAAACATTTATCAAAATTGTGTAACAAAATATGCTTAAAAAAAAAAGAGAAGAAAAGAAAAATTTTCTTCTTGCCTGAAAAAGAACCCCCTGTCTTTTTCCAAGCAGTTTGCAACTGTGCTTAGAAGGCTTGTGGGCACCTCTAGAGAAGGCTTATTTTCCATCATTCCTGGAAAAGCAGAGGCCAGGGACAAAGGGTTCCTCTTGCATGAGAAGAGAAGATGATAAACTGGTATTCTTCTATGCTACTTTGATAGTTTCCAGACTAAGATGGTCGAAGTGTTTCTAGAGGGTACCTACAGCATGTCATGCTTCCCCAAAATCTCTGTTCCTGCTTGCATGAGACAACATCCCAGATGTAGAGGGAGAAATTCCAGACTATCAAAATCCATTATCTGTTATCCAAAGTGCCTCAGCGTGCTTCCTTAAGCAGTGTTAACCCAGGTGGGCTTTCTTGTTCATGTGACCCATTCTCAACCTAGTAATTTTCTTCTAGATTTAAACAGACCTTTTCAGGTAGATAGGACTTTTAGTTACAGGAAGATAAATTTATTTCAGCCTGTTTAGTAAAAAGAGCAGAAAAATGGAAAACTGAGTCTTTGGAGCCATGAGAAAGCCATCCTATAACCTTGGCAGAAGCCAGACATAGGAGTGGGAGATAGAAAGGAAATGGGCTGTATCACAAACCAAAGCAATTCTATACAGTATAGCAGAAGGCAGATTTTTAGATGCAGCTAGTGTGTATCTGAGTGCTAGCAGTAGTTCTTAAGTGGACTATTAGAACAATTTACAGGGCTGAAAGAATCTTTTGAGGTCAGGTCTGTACCATTGGCACAGATCAAATGGGTGATTTCCTGCTTCAGTTCCTTTTTGAATGTCTTGTGTGTCTCCTATGTTGTGTGAGGCTGCCCAGATATTTTCGGAATGGCTTTTTTATGTTCCCACTCCTAGAACCCCAGGGAAAGCTATGTCAGGAGTGGAATCACCTGCTGTCAGTGTGGTTGGTATGTTCATATATATATATGCTGCTGCTATGCGGAGTTGTCAAAGACTGGTGAGAGTCAGAGCAGAACCCAACCTGGAACATTAACATTAACACCTAGAGAAGGCTTGTCTCTACAGCGCTTCCCTTTTTTTTGTCATTTTTTTCTCTGCTTTGTGTATGCATTCAACTTCTCCAACTTCAGTCATCAAGATGTATTCTTACATGCTTTCTTAGGATCCTGGTGGCAGTGATATTTAGTGAAACAGGGAATTTATTTCTTCTCAGAGACCTCTTTTGAAAAATATGTTGCATAACAGAAGGAGACCTGGAGAGAGATAAATTTCCTGGACTGTCCTGTATTTGGAACACAGGCACTTAGCACTAGCAAAGTCTGTCATAGCCCTGGGCTGAAAATGGTTACTATCAGGTACAAGGTCTCATCTCTGAAGAATGTTAGCAGAAGATGTAGATGGCTGTAATTGAAAACAAGTGGTGTCTCAGAAACAAAAAAATATGCTTCTTATTGGAACCTGTTGGGAATTCTGATCTCAACAGGCATGCTTTCTGATCCTGAATTCCTGTGATAGGTCTCCATAACTCTGGGTGTCCCTTTCACATCTAATTTTTTCACTTGTTGGCAACAGTATAGCTCCAACAGCTTGATTTTCTGCATTTACCAGTTGTGGGAGCAGAAAATTATTTTTTTCTTTTTAAAGGGAACTTTCTAGTACAGTTTTGGAAATGGTTACTGGAAGAACAGCATCAATCAGCTGGAGCTTAATAATACTCTGAAGTGTCACAGCATTGCTTCTCCAGCCTCTTTTGAAGGCAGTTTTTGATGAAATTTGAAAGTTTGCTTTTGCGTTGTGCAAAGCAAAGCTCATCAAAAGATGCACAGACTTTAGGTGACAGATTTGGACTTAACAGTGTGAATGATGCACCTAGAAGTGTCTCCTAGGAGGTCCCCTCCAAACTTGTATTCCTGGATCACTGGGTCTAGTCCCATGCTATTACAGGCAGGCTAACACCTGCTAATTTTAGTGAACTTATTAACCCGTGTCTTAAAAACTGCTTTTTCCTTCTATTCAAGGATGTAGTATTTTTCCCCAGTTTTTACTAATTGGTGTGATATTAGTGTGAATTTAGAATGGAAAAAAAAAAAAAGAAAATGACTGAGGAAAGAATTGGGCATCCTTTAGTGACCCTACCAAAATCAGCAATGTAGGACACTTGCAACTGAAAACGGAATATGTTCTTTATATAATCTATAATTTTAAGTTATATATTTACATATATATGTAAAATAATATGTAAAGATTATTGACTTTGTACAAACTCTTGTGTGAGGTTTACTGCAAAATATGAGTCTGTTCTTTTAGCTACTTGTCTTGTGTACCAGTTCTTTTTTTATATCTTTGTAATTTATTTTTTAGAACATGTGGTTCTAAGACTGATATATGTTATGACTGACCAGGTGATAGTCTAAGAAAGATTAGAGAAATGGGTTTTGAGGGTTAATAGCTAGTAGAAGAATAAATATTTCTGGAGGACATCCATTTTCATCACCAAGATTTTTGTATTAAATATGTACAGAGCAAGTGAAACTTCACTACTTTTGAGTTAGATGAGCCCTGCACTTGAACTTAACTGTGAGGTCTATTTAAAAATACTTTATGGAAGCTGTTGGCAGAATATTGGACTTCTGTCCAAAAATACTTTGGTTTTTTTTTTAAAGGAAACTTTTTTAAGAAAATCAAGGAGTTTGGGGTAGCGTTAGAAGCATAGAAAAGCATAGAAAATGTTGGAAGAAGAGGCAATCTGGTTCAACCCTCTGCTTAAAGTGGGATTGCCTGTAAGAGGTTGCTTGGGACTTTGTGTGGTTGAGCTTTGAACATTTCAAGGCTGCAAGGTTGGACATCTCACAGTATATTTGGGCTCCTGTTGCAGTGTTTGGCCACCCTGAGAGAAAAAAAGTCTCCTTATGTGGTTGAAATTTCCATTGTTACCCTTTGTCTTTTTGCTGTATGTCCGTAAGAACTCTGACTCAGAATTCTGGCTCAATCTTCTCTATATTCTGAAGAGGCAGATGCAGATTGCAGTATCGTAGCCTTGAGCTGCCTTTTGTTACAGCTGAACAAACTGACCTCCCTCAATCTCTCACCAGATGGTATGTGCTCCAGTCCCTGACAGTTTTCGTGGTCCTCTGCTGGACTTGCATCACTGTGTCAGTATCTTACTTGATTTGGGGAGACCATGACTGGACACAGTACTCGAGATGCAGTCTCACAAGTGTGAGATTGCAGGAATAATCATTCTCGTGATCTGCTTGGCAATGCAGCCTGATATATGATCATCTTTCTTCATGTTGGGGACACTGCTGACTCATGTTCAGATTATCCACCAGGCCTCCCAGATCACTTCTTGCAGGGCTGCTTGCAAGCCATTTCCGCACCAAACCTGCGCTGCCGCACAAGAGTTGCTGCATCTCAGATACAGGACTTTGTGTTTGCCTTTGGACATCATAAGCCCATTTCTCCAGCCTGTCAAAATCCCTTAGCCCTCCAGTATAACAGCCACTTCTCCAAATTGGAATTGTCTGTATAATTTCTGAGAACTGTCTTTTTTCATTTTATTAATAAACTAATTAATAAAGTTGTTGAACAATATTGGTTGCAATATCAAGCTCTAAGGAGAACAGGTAGTTATCCACTTAACTTTCTGCGGTTGGATGTTTTATCAATGAATAACACCTGTTCAGCCAGGCAATTTTTGTGTGCAATTTATAATCCAGTTATCCATATTTCACCATTTTTTAGCTAAGAAGACAACTTGCTCAAACACCTTGCTTAAGTCCAAGATAAAAAGATTCATCATGCTCTTTTCATGCACTGAGCTAGTCATCTTATAGAAGTCAAACAAAACTCCAGCAAACAAAACAAAACAAGTTAAAACTGGAAAGTCTGTCATGACTTCTTAACTTCTGAAAGTTGTAGTTCAGTTGTTTTCATTTTCTGTTGGTGATATTTTTTTCTCTTCAAAGCCAGGAACTTGTATGATACACTTTCTTCTTTCTTCAGGAGGAGAAACTGTCTCTTCTCTTGGGCTACACAGAAGTTGTAGCAATTGAACTCTAATTGCAGTGATGACAACTTGAAAAATTAGTGGTTTTGATTTTAGGCAAAATAGTCTGTATTCTGAAATCTTATTTTTGCTCTTCTTGGTGCAACTTGGGTTTTAAGCTGTGTTATTAGGCACATGGATGTATGTGTCCTCAGGACTGATACACCTAAGTGCATAATTTGAGGACATTGAGTGTATAGAGGGATCTGAACAAATTCTTGAGTGAGCCATGACTACACTGTTAAAATACAACCATAGACCATTACTTTGGGCTTCAGAGCTTTTGTCTGTAAGAAAGGGCTACTGTGGCTGTTTGATTTATTCTAAGAAATGAATGCTTAAATCCTGTGGGGTTGTATCAGCACCATGTGCTTTGCATTCTCTGGGCATTTCTGCTTCTCAGGCTTCAAAATTTAACTCCAGTAGTCAGATGTGAGGCTTTCCCAGCACTTCTTGAGCCCACTGGTTTGTGTCAAAAAGGTGAAAAACTGATAATCTATCTGTAGTGTTAAGCTGCCACTGTACCCCTTCAGTATAAGCTTCTAAGATGTAATGACCTCATGGTGTGTTTGTTACAGGTTCACTAATGCAAAGTGGCTCCAGGGAGAATCAGTTAATTCTGCTTTGTGAACTACTTGATGTGGATTCTGATGTGCCTTTGCACAATGCTTTTAATAAAAGACCTGCTGCACAGAACTGCAATGTATCCTGTTGTCCATCAGGTTATTGATTTCTTCCTAATCACCTTGAAAAGTGTTTATGAAGGTCAGTTATCCATATTGTCCTGTAAGGACATCATTGCCTCTGCTTTTGAGGCACTGTTTTTCAGAAAAGGAAATTACTCCTAAAACTAATCTGGCACTTTGAAATTACCTGAAGAGAAGACTGTAAGCCACTGTTCCTACCCATAGTGTCGTGTTTTTGTTTTTGTTTTTTTCTTGACCACACAGTGAGTGTATGCAGATGTGTGGTGAGGGCTTTAATGAGGCATTTTCTGTGTTGTTTGTTACTGTGTTGTGAACTGGTGTGTTCCTTTCCAATGTGACTCTTCCAGTTTGTTTGTTTGTTTGTTTTGTTTTGTTTTTTAATTATACTACTATTGAAACTTAACATTTATCATTAAGGAATTATTTCAGGAGATGTTGGGGAAAAAAATTAGAAGAACTCTATTCTTTCCAGTGGCTTGCTGGGGACTGAAGGAGCACAGCTTTTTATGGATAGCATGACAGTGTGTTTTCAGTTTTAGGAAGGAGTACCTGTTTTGTTAAAATTTGGTTTGACATAATAATGTTGTCATCTGGCAGAAAGTCTTTCCTAGGGTTTATTAACATTTCCTTTTAAAAAGGTTGCTCTATTAGCACATGTTTGTGATACCAAAATATCTATGTAACAATTTTATACTGGACTGAGACTTTTTTTACCCAAACAGGTAAAAGTAACCCACTCAGGTGAAAGTCTCTTCCTCTAAGCAAACTACTGTGCAACAGTAGAGATTATAGGATGTGGCTGTAATAAAAACAACATTGCAAGTAACATTTCTGTTGGACCATATATAGTCAATAAGATAACGGGAATTGGTTTTGTCATTTTCATTTTCCTCTCTTCAGAGCTGTGGGAGTAGATCTTGGTAGGTTGATTTGGAAAACAAATGTAAAGAAAATACATCTGTACTATTGACTTCCAAGGGAGAAAAGCAAAATGAGAATAGAGTTTATAACTGATTTCAGGTATAGAATATGATTTAACAGCATTCTGTCTTCAGAAAAATCCAGGTAGTTTAGTGTTGTAAAGATGAAATAATCACTGAACTGGAGATATTTTCCTCTGGTTTAGGTGTATTGAACTTGGAGAAAAGGCTTACTATGTTTGTCAAAACCATGACATAGATGCATCTGCTTTTGGTCTTTGTATCAGAAATCTTGCTCAATATTTTATCTTCGGCCCTTCAAAATAAAATTAACTGCAACTATTAGCTGATTTGTATGTTTTAGGTATTAGTATAACTCTTGGTATTGTCCTAACGCTTCCAGTCTTGAGAATTCATTCTTAATAACCTTATTAAATAGATAACAAAGACAAAAAGGAGGCCTTTTCAGGGGATTTGCTTAATCTTAGCATTTTCCTAGTGTAGCAGATAACTAGATGGCTAAAGAATCTTCATTCAGAGAATGATGTGGGCTGACCGCTGTCTAAGGCAGACCTATATTCAGGATTGGGCCTGTCTGGTTAATTATAAATGTCTCATTTATTTCTCATCTATGAATAGCCTGTTGTGTTCTAGATTTAGGAACACCAAGAGACATATACTTCATCTCTAAACTAATTTTCTCCTTCAGTGATTTGGAAGCAGATTTTTTTCCTACTGAGAAGCAGTTTTCACTTTACCTTAAGCTCCATAAAGTTTACATGTGACATGTATCCTTGTACTTTGGTAAATTCCTCCCAGGAATCCAAAACTGTTGTTTTACTCAATGTGTAATCAGTTGCTCATCTAACCACTAGCAAGAAGATGTATTACTCATGTTGTCTTTTGTTGAAGTTTGGGTAGTACTGTTCATCAGTATCTGGTAAAAGACAGATTATTATTATTATTATTATTATGATGACTGGATTTAAGGTATCAATATAAATGAAGAACACCAGGCAGTTGAAGAAAATAGAATCTTCTCCTGATGTTATTCATTTATTTATTGAGATTTTGTAAGCAGCCATTAGTCTATTAGCAGGACTCTGCCATAAATCCTTGTTGATTTCTCTCTTTAGCAAATTTTCTCCAGATTGCCTTATAGGACCTTAGAGAGAGGTGCTGGAATACCAGAAGGTGGACTGTTAGCTAATTTGAAATGAAGGTCTAGCATATAGTGTTGTAGGTGAAGAAAGTCTGCTAGCATGCTTAGAATCGTGACTACTTGACTTAGAGTTAAGCAACTTTCTACATGAAGCAAAGGACCTACTGTTATTCAGAAAGGACCCTTTATGTGATATGTTAGAAGACTAAATACCTCCAGACTGATAGCTCACTGAAGCATTGTAATTATTGAAGATAATTTCTCCCTGCCTTAAAATGAAAAGCATCCTTTCTGCTGTTGACACATGGAATTTCAGGACAAAGGAAGCAATTGCAATAAACCAGCCTTCATTACAGTCCTCTTTTTTTACTCATGAGATTTATAGCTTTAAAAATATCTCTTCCAGATGTGTCTACAGGAAAAAAATATTTTTTGATGGGCTTTATCTATGGTAATAATTTGTTTTAAAATTTAAAATGGTCTCTGTACAGAAAACTTATCATGCAGCTGAGAACAGACTTGATTAAAGTCCATAGCCCAACTAGAGGATATTAAAAGGAATTGTCAGTTTGGATGCTATGATAAATAATGTTTCAGGCTTGTCAGGGATTTTATAAGCAGTTTAAAATTGGTTTAAAGGAAAGGACTGTGTTTGGATATTCTTTGTGTTGGCTTTGTGCTATCTGTTTTATTAAAAAGAATTGACGATGCAATTCTGTACATTCTGTGTCAGGGAATGAGGTAAAGATAGTCTGATCACAGGAGATAGGTAATACTAGTACATACTATTATGTCACTGGGCAGTAGGTGGCAAGCTTTGCTTTTCCTTCTACTTAGGATTTATTTTCATAGTGCAGAACGCTGGAATTTTGAAAAGGGTGGTTTTAATTCATTGGATCCTCCTGATCAACTGTGGATCACAGTACAGCTTGGGGGGAGGGGGGACACCACCATCTTTTAACAACATTTTCCTAAAATGGGACTTATTCTTCTATCTCTGTAACTAGTAACTGCAAAGGAAAAATAACAGAATATTTATTTTGCCTTTCTCCTGTCGTGTCATGGTTCATTCTTTGTCCTGGTCCACCTATTCCTGCCCTCTCCCCTCGTTAGTCTGGTCTAGCTCTCCTCACAAACCCTCTGTGCTGAGAGATGGGGTCAGGCCCTGGAACAGTGAAGCAACAGCACATTGCCTAGCCTAAGCTAAGGGTACATGGAGAGGGCAATGCTTCAGTGCTTGTCCTTAGGTACTTTCTGCTGTAGGTGAGTGCTAGTACCCTTTCTCTGCTCAGACCTGCTTTGGCCTAAGAGCCAAAAGTTTGACATCCTGTGAATTAGCAGCCAGCTGTATGTTTGTACCAAAGGTACAGGGGGCACAGCACTTCTCCTGTGCAGTTCCTCTCAGCTGTTATCCGGTTTAGACATCCTCAGCTGTTCTCCAAAACACATATTTAAGTATTAGCCAAGTTAATTCCTCATTGAGTTTCCTCATAGTGAATGAGTTAGAGTTATTGCCTTGTTATTAAGGTTTTTAAAGAGTTTGTTCTGAATTAAAAAAACTACACCCCTCTTATTCTCTTTCACTCTCTCCTGCATGCACTTTATTATAAGCTGAGGAAGATCAGCTGTTTTCGATTTTCTTGATCCCAAACTTAAACATATTAATATAGACAGCTATTTATGTCATCCTAGAAAATCTAAAACAGTAATAAACTTTTTTTTATTATTACTGTGGCAAGGCATTCTCTGTAGGGGTCTCCTCATGTAAATAAAAGTTGCATGTGAGTTTACATTTTCACTGCTGGGGCTTTGTGTCCTTACACTATTCCTAATGAATGTCAGATATGTTTGGGGACTAGTAAGGTAGTTCTAAGCTGTCAATTGAGGGCATGGTTAACTTAATTGCTGCAGCAGCACTAGGCATTCATAAAGAATCTTTGTCATCAACTACAGGTAAGTTGAGACCTGTGTTTTGGGATTCTGATACTGCAGCTATTCTCACTTCTGTAGTCTTTGGCAGTCTATTGGTGTATGTGTGCTAGAACAAAAACTGGTTCAAAGGTAGTTACTCATCTCTTTGTGCTGCCAGGCACTGAGTCAGCCCTCAAGAACACCTCCATTCATCATTCTAGGGGAATGTAGTCATCGGGCTGCAGGAGCTGAAGTCACTGAAGTTGAAATGGCTGGTCTCCCTCTGGACGGGGTTCATTTGTGTTGGCGGAGAACATGGAGATGATTTTTTGATGACAGTGATATCAGTCTTAGTCCTGGTGTCTTTCTTAAACAGTGCTGGTGCACGCTTCAGTGCTAGTCCATAAACTAACAGAATCTGTAGTTACCTCTCGTGGTTTGAGTATTCTTGCTGTTAATTGGGTTGTAACAGACCTGGATCTAAAGACTGTGGCCTCACTTAAGTGTGGTGTGAACAGTAGGAAAACAGTAGGAAAAAATGATTTTGTTACACAATAGGCTAGTCATTTGATAGATCCTGTTAGTTCACAATGGTATGAGAAGTGGGCAGATTGTTATGTTGAACTCACTTGAGGGAAGCCTTTAATGTTTTGGTGGACAAAGTCCAGTCTGTTCTTATGATGTGTTTGTAAGACCTTTTGGATGTAAGCAGTTGTGATTTTTACCACACTTGTTTTGGTTGAAGTCTTTGTGGCTGCAAGTATCCAATTTGGTTATGTTGACAGTTCAGCAGAGATGGACTGCAGCTAAATAGCATTTGGCCATGTCAAGTACTATGCATATGCAGCGAACGCTCAGCAGTATATTGACTGCTGTCAACCAGAGAGGCAGAGAGATCATGGAAAGAATTTTGAAAATATAAGTATTACCATTACACTACCGTGTAAGACACTTATGAGATTCAGCTGCAGTGCCCTAGACTTCGATTATTGATGTCCCTCGGGTGATGCAGCCTAGCTTTGTATGAACATTTCGTTTTGTCCTTGCTTCAGTTATCATCTAGTGAAGTGAAGGGAAGGTCTCACAAACAAGCATTTCAGGGCTTTCCATGTTTTCAGTAATATCTTGGACAGGAAAAGGTTTCTCAGCAATAAAGACTTTTTGATATGGAGACTCCTTTAGTTATATGGAGCTGATTGGGATCTCAAGCCAGCCAGAGCTTATTCCAGACAGGAGGAGAAAGCTAATCTGTGTGATGGCAATAGCCAGTTGGCTTATGCTTTTATAAGTGTAACACCACTTACCTGAGTAAATCTTTGGTGCAAGAAAAGGGTGGTCAGTGTTGGAGTAGTATCAAAGAAATTGTTGCCTGGCTGTACTGTTGTACAACTTCCCCTACTAATGCCCTCTTTAATGTGATGGAAGGATCACCCAAGTGTGTATAGGAGAGTCGTGTCCTCCCCTATCTTTCAGCCATGACTCAGCTATTTGGAAGCCAACACAGACAACCTTCATTACAGGGAGAGATAAAACAACTTAGTCAAGAATCCAGTCAGTCTCCAAGAGCTCAATGTGTTTGATTCATCTCTGCAGGCACTGTGCATGGGTTGTAACTGTACCAAAACCACATTCCACATCAATGATAAGGCATGTTAAACCCCATCCAATTTTTTAATCAGAGTTACTATATTCTTCTCTATTGGGTTCTGTTGTGCCCAGAGTACTATGTAGTAGACAGATAAAATCTCCCTTAACTTTTAGAAGTTTGGGATGAGAATTATCTGGTCTAATGACCTCTTGGTGTTGGCTGACTGTTCTGTCTCAGAAAGATCTTAAGAATCCCTCAGAGAGAAAGGCATGGTAACCTTTATAAGCTCCTTCATGATGAACACAGGTGAGAAGAATTAATTGAGACTTTTCTTCTCTAGCCTTTTCTTCTCTATGTGTCCCTTGCATACATTGCTTAATTGGATCTAAAGACTTCTGGACAGTTTTACAGCTTATTAACTTTTTTCAACTATCTTCCATTTTATGTTCATTCTCCTGTTTTGAAACTATGAACTGCTGTATTGAATCTTTAACTCTTGTTCTTCCCTTCAACTCTTGTTCTTCTTGTTCTAACCCTTCAAGGATGTTAACTCTAAGTAGGTTTTGTGCACTTTTGCAGCCTCTCTTCAGTGGGAACGTTTGAATTGGATCCTGTAAACAGGTTATGCAAACCCAAGATTTTATTATTTTCTTCTGCATTTCTGATGAACTGATCCATGAAGATGTTGTTAATCACATCTAAAATACGTGTTATGCTGTTGTTTGGGGGGCAACTGAATTTTCCTATTAGTATTGTTTTCTGTCTTTGTGGCTTCAGTGCTATTGTAGCTGTCACCATATTAGGCAGCTAGTACTATAGTCTTAATGCAGTGTTTCCTCTGCTTTGCATTGAAATTACAGGTCACAGAGATGCTCTGTTGGTGATTGATACAGTTAACTTGCTGATCTAATTTGAGAGGCCACTCTTGGAGAAGTAGCATCATTCCTCCACCAGGTGGTCTGTTTCATATCTGGGATATTACACAAATCTTTCCTAATCCTCCCATTAGTTTTCCTTTCCCAAGGTAGGAATAATTTCTTCCAAATAAATTTGTATAAAGCTAGTCATTCTTTCTCCATTGTATTTCTTGAACATGTAATGTTTCAAGCACAGGTACTTCTGGTTTGGTTGTGTTACGGTTTGGGCTGGGCTAGCCACTGAAACAAATGACAGATGCTCTCCCCTACCTCTGTCTCAAAAGAGAGGAGGGAGAGAGAAAAAGAGACTTAAAAGTTTAAAGAAGAAACTAACCTACTTTAATTTAAATATTAATGACATAATAGAAAAAGAAAATGAGATATATACAATATAGACATACATATATACAACAAAGCCATATCGAGCTCCCAGAATCATGATCACATCACCTGCAGGTGGGAGGAAAGCCCCAGACTGGACTGGATTCCAGATCTGTATTCCAGAATGCATGGATTGGGATCAAAGGCAGATGAACAGAGGCCTCCTTGGATGCCAGCTAATGAAGAAAGAGGGTTGACCCTTTGATCCTTCAGCTTTTATGTTGAGCATGATGCAGATGGAATGGAATAGCCCGTTGGTCAGTTTTGGGTCACCTGTCCTGTCCACTCCCTCCCCAGAGGTGCAACCCCTCTATGCTTTTCTACTTCCAACCCTTCAATGGGGCACATAACGAAATTGGCTGACCTTGGTTGTTACAGCAATAAGTATAAGCAAGAGCCTCTCTGCATACCCTTTCTTGGCATAACTTAGAAACAGTCAGGTCTTATCTCTCTGAGAGCAAACAGTGTCTGGACAATATACTGTTAATTTCAGAGTTCAGTCAGGTAGAGGCTTAGCTGCAAAGTAAAATTACTGAACAGAAAATTGGTTCTGTTTTACCTCACACCAGGACAGCTTGCATCCTCTGTTAAAAAGCATACAGTTTGTTCTGTTTTTCCCTGTGAAACTTACTTGTTTAAGAATTACCAACTTCTGCTTTGTTTTTTACTTGAATGCGCCAACTTCATTAAAAGTGTGACTGCATCATTCAGAGCTGTATACTTTCTTTTCCAGTACCCAATTTAAAAATTTTCCTATAATATTTGTAAGTGCCATCAACCTAGTTCCATTAAGCTTTAAAAACACACACTTAATGTTTTCCATAGAGATTTCTCTGTTCTACTTTCTGACAACTCTGAAGTCCCCTATGTTCATACCATTTTCTGAGCTATGCACTGAAATTGTCAACCTCTCTGGCACCTTGTTTGTGCAAATTGCTAGCAAAAAGTGTCAAGATTTAGAGCATGAGATAAATGCACTGTCATTTGGCACTTTCACAGAACCACAGCATAGTTTGTCTTGGAAGGGACTTTTAAAGACCAACTTGTCCAGATGTCTGCCATGGGCAGGGACACCTCTCACTAGAGCAGGTTGCTCAAAGCCCCATCAAAGTTCAAGTCTGGCCTTGAACTCTTCCAGTGATGGGGCATCCACAACTTCGCTGGGTAACCTGTTGCAGTGTCTTACCACCCTCATCATAAAATTCTTCCTTGTGTCCCTTTTTCAGTTTAAAACCATCACCCATGCCTTTTCAATATCTAAGGTCACAATAACACAGAAAAGGTAAATGCCTCTATATGATATACACGGTTCCAAAATACTTTAATAACACAAAGAGTTAAGGACAAAAAGTCCTTAAGAATTAGTTTAGGTAAATTTGTGTACAGGAAACTGTCAATGAAGATCTGAACTTAAAGGCTCTAGGCAGTACTTCTTTCTTTACATCAGCTTCATAGTTAGAAAATGTACATTCTTACTAAATTTAGGTTGTGGGTTTTTTTAAGTCTCAGTGTGATTTCACCCCCGACATCCCAAGATGCTGCACAACTACTTTCTGAAACACTTTCCCAGCTCACCTTGAGGCAAAGTTAATACTTCTGTTATCATCTTCAGTGATCACTTCTGGACAGCAATATAAGTCTAGAGTCCCTTTTGCTTTAAGTACTTTTTAAAGTGCTTTTAGAACATGACAATTTTGGGAAGTATAAAATTAGATTTACATACCTTTGGGTTTTACACCAAGAGAGCTCTTTCCTGAGACTATTTTACATTTTATAGCCTATATCTGCTTCTGTAAAAGGTAGTGATCAGATGTGTACAACTGATGAATCCTCTGATCTTACTGTTTTTACATGGATTCTGTTCTGGTGGACAAGGATGATTGTAAAATTGATGCCCCTGTTCAATTAATAATTACAGTGAGGCAGAAATACATATTTATTTACTGGAGCAAAAGCTCTAGTGTCTGTCTTGCTTCCTGCACTAGAACCTTGAAGCTCTGAAGTGGAGGACAACTGCTGGTCACCAGTCCCAGCTGTGCCTCCTTACTGCTTTGAACTGCTTTTGTTGTTTTTATATAATGCCTGCTTGGGAATTCCAGCTGTTGCACACATGCTGATCCTTAACAAGAAGCCAGCTCCCCTCATCCCCCCTTTCACTATTCCAGTGGCTTTTCACTGCAGGGTATGTTTTGCATCCTGAAGTGCTTGCTTTCTGTTGTACTCTGGAGGGCTGTATCTCTTCTTTTTTTTTTTTTTTTTTTTTTTTTTAAAATCGACTGTTTAAGAAATCCAGTGAATTCCTAAATTGGATTGTCTTTTCACGTGTGTGGGATTAGAAGGAGATGTAACCCACAGCTGTACACTCAGAACATTTCTAATGGGAATTAAAGTGATGAAGACTGAAGAGAATGAGGTTGTAAAAGGAAAGAGAGGTGTATAAATTCAGTTATTTCCTTCTTCCCCCCCCACCTTTTCCTCTCATTCATTGTCAAATTCTGCTATTGAAAGAGTAGAGGGGAACTGCTAGTACTATGTGTGGTGCTCCTAGTAAGGAATCAATTTGGGTTTGATTCCAGATTAGTCATTCTGCCAGTCCTTTCTGTAGTATCTGTCTGGAGGGATGGCATTTCACCCCTTTTTCAGGTTCCCATGGGAGAAGGGAGATACACACTCTTCATAACTTCCTGTTTCTATAGCAGGGCTGCCATTTTTTTGAGGGGTGCAGGTTTTACTTCAGGTTGTTTTGGCTGATCAAGGTCTTAAAGGAAAAGGACACAGGCACTCTTTTTATAGTCTTCCTGCCATTTTGCCTTCGGACACTTCACGCATCTTTGGAGAGCTGTTTTGTGTGGGCATTGCTATTTCTTCTTGAGTGCTCTGCTATCAGTGCTCTTAACTCCACTTGCATGTGGAGTCCATCAGCCAAGTGAGAGGAAAGTACTGGGCTCACTGTTATGAACGTAGTTTTTCCTGGAATGTTTGCATGCTTTATGGCAAAGCTCCTTTAGGAGATACCATACGGGTATATATATGTGTATGTACAGCCCTATGTATATAGGGGTATATGTTAACCTTCAGCCTGCTGGATTCTCTGGTGGAATGAAGTGAAACAGGATAACTGTGTAAACGCTGTATAGCTTCTGTATTGAGTGCTTCAACTTTATCTGATGGCAAGATGATCTAGCAAGGCCTAGTAAGTATGGATGGAGACCTAGAGTTCCTTTAGCTTACCATCTAGGTTGTTCTGTATAGAATAGCAAGACGTTGTCATGTTGTCACATGTTGTTGTCTAATGTGAACTGCATCTGCTTTTTCAACATGATGCATAGTTTATTCATATCAGGATACGATGTTATAGCTGCTAGCTGTTTAACTGGTATTTACTTGTATTGCCTTGTCATTGTCCAAACAACAAATTTTCACTATGGGAAATCCATTCCTCTTGCAGAGCTCCTCTTCATTCCTTCCTACTTCTTGCAGTGTGTATTTGGCCTGTATGATTTTGCACTGTAATTTCTGCCTTGCTTCACATCTTTCACATGAAATAATGGTTGAAGCTTACACTATGTAGCTAGTAATAATACTATGAGAAATGTGAATATATTGTCTGCTGGTTTTTTGCATTTTAACAATACCTATTTAGTCTTCTTAAAAAGTTTAAAACAGCAGCCACTGTTAGTGGTAGTACTTTTTTGTGAATGTTTTCAAGTAGCTTTTTCTGAGAACAGTCTAACTATGAAGTTATTCATAGTAAACAAGGTTGTTCTAAGAAACGATACAGCTTACAATTGTTTAAAAAGTAGCTATGGAAACTAGCAGATGCTTCTCAATTTAAAATGAGCATTGCTTGCTTTCGTTGGCTCTGCGCCCTTCCTGAAAATGTCATGCTTCATGGACACTCTACAACGTTTTCAGTTAATGTAATTTTCTTTAAATGGGCAGAATATTCATCTTCACTAAGGTGCGTTAGAGTTTTAAAATATAAAGCTGCTGTTTGCTTGGGTCTGTGTTTGTGGAATGTTTGTTTGGGTTTTTTTGAAGTTATGTGATCATAATTAGAATAGTTTTTTTTGCCTCTTTCAAGCTGGAAATGCTAAAATTGACTACTTTTCATGTTTGGCAAAAGAAAGTTTCCTTCTTGAAACAAGACCAGTTATGCCAAGTTTTGGCTTTGGTCTTCTAAGATGAAAGATGCTTCTCAGTATGTTACAAAATATGACCTGAATGGTACAAGAGCCGTGTACCTGGGCTTAGAGGTGCAGAGTTTAGTAGACATAACTTCCGGTTTGTTAGATTACATGGCATCTCTGACACAAAAACTAACACATTGCCTTTTTACTTGGATCACAGCATTTAAAAAACATACTTGAGTAGTCTGTTATTTTCTCTTTAAAGAGAAAGGGGTGGGAGATTCCTCAAGCCTAAAAGGATGAAACCAAAGAGGCAATAAAAGCTGGTGATTGCCACACCTCTTTCTATTCAGTCTGTGGTGGCTGTGCCCTTGTAGATACAAAATTCTGTGGGAACAGTTGTTAAATATTTCTTTTCCCACAAGTACAGATCAAAGTCAAAATTCCTTTTTGATGCTGAGAGGGGTAGATTATATAAGCTCTGTGCATAATAGTTATGTAGTTGCTTGATGTATTGAACTTGGTGTGGCTTTACTAAGTTTGTGTCTCTTGCTTAATATTCATGAAGTTATAAAATACCAGTGACATATTGGAAGTAGTTGCTATTCTAATTCAACATCCTTCTGGTTCATAGAGTATAATGCAGTTGAAAATAATGTGAAAACTGTCCCAGCCATATAGAAAACAGTACGCCTGTTCTGCATGCAAGTTCTTAAACTCTTTAGCTTCTTAACATGATAATGCTTGCTAGAAAAAATTTATTTGTAGAGACTTCTAGCATGCTTGTCACAGTCTCTCAGAACCACTTTTTCAGCCGTAGCCTTAAAGGCTATAGGAGTCATAGCTGGCTTCGACTGTGGTTATGTAACACAGGTAAATAATTTGTTTCAGAGTCAGTTAAACTATGGCTTACATTGACTGTCTTCTGAAAATGTATCCTTTGAATTGGCAAACTTGTTACAGAGAATTGAAGAAGTAGTATATGCTGTTTATAAAATTCAGGTGTCAGCTCTTGGCTTCTCTGTTGCTTCCTGCTTCTCTTCCTGCTATTATTGGGGGAAAAAAAACAACCAAAAACCAAAATGAAAGAACCCTATCCTGTATGGTTTAAATAAGTTGTGCACTATATTTGTTGTGCACTATATTTGTAATAATTGTTTTCTACATTGAATTAGAATTTAGTAAAATGGAATGTTTGCAGTTTGTATGCAGTTTTCTGTGTGTCAGTTTCATACAAAAAGTTTTGGCATTCAGAGGAGCTGTAGTTAAGAACTCAAGTGATCAGTAGGCAGGAAAAATAGTTATGGCTGGAAATGCAGCCCTAAGGGCTGGAAATTTTGCCCTTAGTGTTTTGTTTTAAAATATTGTACTTTTTTATCATTATGTGTTATTTTACAATAATAAAGCACTTGGAACTGTGAAACTGCAGAGCCTCATACAGAGCCTCATACAGTACAGAACAGCGTTAAACTACAGCAGCTCATGCAGTAAGCTACGGAACAGAGAATGCAAAAACAATTTAAAGGTACTTCAAAAGTCAAAATATTATCAACATCCAGCTGATTATAGTAGGAAATTACTGTGTGCCCTGTGCATATTAAATCAGGTATTTTTTCAGGTGCTTGTGCGTTTTTGTCTTCAGTTCTGTCTTGGGATATTTCTTGGCGAAGCGTTAAGTGCATTTATGCTGCATCAAGAGTTAAGCTGAACTGCAAAAAACCTGCTCTCTAAGAACCAGTATGCACAAGAGAAATTGTTTTGATGTAACTAGGTTTTAATTGTGAAAACAAGCCTCTATCCTATAGCGTTTTCTGTCTCCATGTATGTAGGAGTCTATTTATGAGAAAAAGCTCCTTATAAGCTAAGAAGCAGCAGGCTGTAAGTATTATAAAAGGCCTACCAGCCATTTCTGCTCATGACCATCCCAGGCCCAATAACATAGGCAAGTTGTGGCTACAGGAGGGGTGGGGTGGGGTTGTTTCTTCTTCTCCCAACCTTGTGTCTCATTCCGCCCTAGTTTGTTCATTGTTAATATTGGCAGCAGAAGATCATCATCTGCCTACTAATAGTATCAGAACAGGTGTTCATCCACCTGAGCAGGTGAACTTGGGCAAACCATCTCTGTGGGTAGGATACTCATGGTATCTCCCCATTGTTGATTGTTACAGAAAGAACTACAGTGTTACACCAGTCTGACTTTATGTATCTCTCCTGGAAGGCAGGCTGCAGATTTAGAAAGCACCCTTGGATGATTCCGCCATTTCCTGCAGAAGAATAGGAACTGGTCTCGGGTTGGTAGACTGTCTGGCCAGCAAGTACCAAGGACTTCTTGGACTTGCAGGATGTCTGTATCCCCTAGTCAGCTGAAAGGGCAGAACCAAGGCCTTCACTCAAACCTGTTGTCTCTGGGTGAACATAGTGCAGCTTACTCATTTTTACTCATTGCTCACATTTTATGTGATAAACCCGGATCTGACAAGAGAGGATGGAGGCATTTGAACTAAGTCCAAAGTAGTGTTTATAGAATTGGAGATAAACAGTGGCTGCTCCATCTTTCACTGTTTGTTCAAAAGTAGCATGTTTAGGGTTCCAAACAGCTATGCCTTTTCATCATTAAATGGTGTGTAAGGTTAGGTACCTATGGTATTTGTTGATGGAACTTCTAAAAATAACATTGAGCAGCAACTCCTGCCAGAGGACTCAAAAAGTGTCGAGAAATACCAGGCAATTACAGGAACATGTAAGGGCTGCAAACAGGAAGAATGTGCTCGGCATCATCATGATTCAAGGTAGCGAAGTGACCTGGAAATGTGCAATGTTGAGAGTTTCATAGTAGTATCCACAGCTTTCTGAAATCCTTGTTGCTTTAAAAAAAGTAGAGGTGGATTTGCTTCTTGTGGAACCAAGGATGAAACCTTTCTACAGGCCGTTTGGATGTGGGGCTAAACATAAGTCTCAAAAAGTCTGTTTGGGAGGAATGCCAGTTTCCAGAAGTTCACTGGAACAAGTTCTGCCAGGCTGCTGAAGATGTGTAATTCATAAACCAGCTGGCACCTCAGAATAGGATGTTTTACAGGCTTTTATCAGTGGTCTTGAGATGCTGCTTATATTCTTACCATGACAAATTATCTCAGTAGATTTTGTTTGCAAGATGTATATATTTAGTATATACATAAGGTTTTGATCTGTTTTGTGATTCAACATGTATTAGCCTATGCAAATATTGTGAAAAATCAGTTTTGTTGGTTTTGACAGTAAGTTGTCACTGTCACTCATCTGATTTGAAAATGCAAATTTTGATTTTGTTTAAAGTGAAGATACCTGTTTTAGTAATGGAATAATTTTGCTTTTTTTTTTTTTTTTTTTTTTTGACAGCCCAAAATATAGCTATGTTAAGGATGGTTTCTCAGTTCTGTGTATAAGTTTAAAAAAAACCTGAAATCTTGTTTTAGTTTTCAGAAATTCTGTAATAGAACTCATCCCTGCAGATGGAAATGATGTACTTATATTTTTGGTTTTTTTTCATGAAGTTAACAAACCTTGATATATCAGATGGTAGTTTAAATATTACCATAACCTGATGAGTCTGTGAACTTAAATGGCACACTTGAATTGTTTCATTGTGGAAGGTGCAAACTGATTTCTTTCTCCCCAGGAAATAAAGAGCACAAATGAAAAAGCCATGAAGGCATTTTTAAAAATAAAAATAAGATGCTTTTTGGAGTTTGGGTTTTTTTACAATTTATTTTTATGTTTCTAGGTGCTTTAGCAACTTTAACCAGCTCAAACTGTATGTACATGTATTGATGGTATTCTTTAATTGGATGTGTTTATTTTTTAATTGATTTTGCATGCATTTCACTAAGTAAGTAGTATGTTATTTCCAGAAGCAGAGTCTGCTTTTTCTGGTTTGCTGAGCAGTCACTGGGTGTTTTAAGATACTTTAAATTAGTTTAATATCTTTAGGAGTTCAAGCATGTATTTCTTTGAAGTCATTAATGAGGAAAGAAAAAGAACTCTAGCAGACATTCAATAATGAAGCACGCAAATCAAAAGAATGCGAGGAGAAGCTTCTAAGCTGAGCCCTAAGGATGTAATTTCAAACACCTTACAACCTGTCCTTTTTATAGTTTAGACTCGTTGGAATGACAGTATTCAGCTTATATTTAAAAGAAATCCCTTATGCAACAAGGGAAAAAAAATCAAGTACTGTGGCTTAAAGTTATGCCTGTCTATAACGCAAACCTGTAATTCACAAACTTCAGTGAGTTACAATATATTCATAATACAACGTACTGAAGTCTGTGAACCAAAACCAAAGACCGGGCCAGTATAAGAAAGAAGGCATGTGTAGCAACTGCAGTTCCTCAAAATTTACTCTGAAAAATATTTCTTATAACAAAGCCTGTAGTTCTAGGGAAAGCAAAATTTTACATGTAGAGAAAGAAGCAAAGTGAATTTTTGAGGAGAAATCGGAGACATCCTTAAAATCCAGAGGAATGCCTCTCAGACTTCAAATTTACCTACTGCAAATAGGAAAACAAGCTATTCCTAGACCTCTGGAATGCAGTCTGGGCTTTGGTCACAGTATTTTTTTTTTTTTTAAAGTAGGCAAAGTGGTTTGGAATAGGAGATCCAAGTTCTTCCAGACATTGTTGGTTCAGCCGTATGTCAGAAATTCTTCCTAGCTGCTTTCTTGCAAGTTGAATTGAACTGTAGTTGGACTTATTTTTATAATGAGGAATTAGATCGCTTTCACATACTTTATCCCTGTGTTGATCATGGGCTGAAGTCAGGGATACAGTGTTCTTTAAGTTCCTTTGCATTTCACTGCCTTTCAGGGTGACAAACGTGGGTTTCAGGAACTAGAGTCAGGAACCAAGAGGAATCTCTACTTTGGCATTCAAAGGCAGGGTAAAGGCTGCTGAAAACTCATTTATGGGTTTTAAGTCCAAAGGTGCAAATCTGTATTTGACAAGTTAACAAAGTCCTGGTCACCTGAAACAAAATCTCTCAAAACCAGAAGCAGTTTAGAGAGGAGACACTGCTTTATTTGACGTCAGGTGCTAGGTGGGAATCCACAAATCTGGCACACCTCATGGGGGACGTTCACCCATTATTTATACACAAAAGATTCTCATTATTCTGCCTACCTAATGCGTAACTCTACCTAGGATTACATACTCATTAGAATGACCAAATAGCCCTTTTGCACACATGTATTAAATTTTTCAGCTTCTGCAAAGCACCTTGGTGGTTATTTGGGGAAGGATGCCCTTCCTCACACTACCCTTTTAAGGTGTTGAGTCATCTCAGAACAGTAAAAGTTTACTGTAAGTTTGCCAATTTCTTGAGGATGATAAGATGTCCTTTGAAGTAGCCACAGCTCCTACTTAATTGGTATAGGAGTATATATTTTGACATATGGGAGAACATTTATGTGATTAACTGCTTCTTGTTATCCCATTCTTATCACTGTCAGTTCGCTGACCAACTATTTTCTCACACAGTAAAAAGCTCAGCAATTAGCTCATTTTAGTTAGCATATGGTTATAAACAAAGCAGAGGCCTGTCTTTGGTAACATTGCAATGAAATGATGGCCAGCAGAGAAATAAGTGAGAGTTTTGCTGTTGACTTCAGTGGAATCAGAATTTTATGCTTGTGTCTGGGGAAACAGATCATATTAAAACCAGTTGAGCTGATTCAGTTTGCGTGTGTACTGAAGACTATGCAATCATAAGCCCTTTTCTTGTTAAATAATTTGCAGCATCATACTAGCTTGTGATGTGGATGATTGTTTTATAGATAGTGAAGTGGAGAGGAGAAGATAAGTGTGCCTATTCTAACTTTCTTATGCTAACTTCTGTCTCTGGAGTAAACTGTATTGCTCGGTGTAGCAAAATCAGTAGTAAAATTGAGGTTTCAAACAGTTTAATTTTCAGCATTGACCTCAGTTCTTACCTCGATAAGCCTACCTTCTACCTAATTATTTTCAAAGTAACAAGAGTGCATAATTATAAAATTAATTATAGTATTCGTTGGGCTCGTTAGTGGTGGAATAGAGAGTCACAATTCCATTGAAATTTATGCTCACTTTTAGCCCTGGTAATTTTTGCTGAAAATCAGGAATGTTTCTCAGACAAAAATATTACTGTCTTTATATTATCTGGGCTTGCTTTCTGAAAGATTATTTTAACACTCGGTTTTCAAGCAAAGAATCTTTTTCTAGTGGGATTAAGTTAAGCAAGTAAATGAGAAAAATACAGCCTGTTTTTTAATCTAGATTCTTTTCATGCTGTTTTTAGGTTTATTTGCTGTATGAAATGTCATGATACTCTCTCTGTATATGCCAAGAACTAGTGTTGATGTTCTAAACTTATTTTTTCCTCTATTGTCTGAAGTTAAAAGGTATATATTGTGCTTGTCCTATTTCAGGGACACTAATCCTAAAATGCTGCTCCTGTTAAGCCTTAAAACAATTAGTCATGTAGGTAAATTCTTCTCTATCTGATCTCTATTACTAAACAAGCTGAGAAGCTGACATAGGCACTTTTTTTTTTCCTTTTGTATTTCTAGTAGATGTGTAAGTAAAGCATGTTGATTTTAGTTGATCTGTTGTCAAGATTCTTTGTTAAGGTTCTTTCTGCAAAGGAATTTTCCAGGTCGCGACAGTGAATAAATGTTTTATTAGTTTCATTAGCTTTAGTCAATTTTTTAGCTCTGCTGAAGGAACACTTTTACATCAGGGATCTTGTACCAACACGAACAGGATTAGAACTACCGCTGTTTGTCTTTTTAAGATATTTTACTATCTAGGCACAAGCACACAATTTCCTTGAATGTTACCTATCTGAAAATCCATGATGATGAGAACATAGTTATACTGTATCATATGTATGCAATTTGAATGAACAAAAAGTTATATATATGTTATATATATAATTTCAATAAACAACTAAAATTCACTAATAACTTTTGGAAATTGCTATCCTCTGATTTTGCAAGAATTTACTACCTTAATTACTTAGACAATGCTTTTTGTGTGATGTTATGATCAAATTGTCGTCTAGATATCGAAGTATAGATCAAAATATTTGTAGATGTATGTCACAATGCTTTGGAAGCTCCTGAGCCTAACCCCAAAGTTAGATTCCTTGTAAGTGTAACCACTTGCTGTTGTCCCCCCTTTCCCTGGTTTTGCCCGCAAATGGAGACATTCCTTTTTTGTGATGACTTAAAACAAAGGATAGTCTTTATTACTCAATTTTGTGGTATGAAAAAATAGATCATATGAGTTGTTTATCTAGTTCAGCTAAGAAAGAAGTTGTATATTTGAAAGTCTCAATTTTAAAAATGTTCTTGGCCTAATAAAATATTATTTCTACCTCCAGAACTTTTCACCACTTGTCTTTTCACCATCAGGGATACAGCACAACATGTTCTTCTGTTTTTGTCTTGCATCGCTTCCAGACTTCCCAGATGTGGCAGGGAGCATGGTGTTGTTGCATCAATTGAATTTAGGTGGTCACTGTGGAGAACTTGGATAAACATTTTAGTTTTGCTTCTTTTCCGTAACTCTCCATCTTTAGGATTGCTAAATTCTGTGGCATAATTTAGTAAGAGCGGTCCCTGGGGTGTTTCGGGAAGTGTATCCTCTAGCCAGTCCAGTCTGTTAGAGCTTCTTGCTGCTGATTTAGTAGATCAAAAAGAGCTTCTGCTGAGAAATAAGTGTACTGAAGGTGGAACCAGGATTTAATCTTGAAATTTTCAAGGTTTGCCTGTCATAAAGTGCCATGCATTTTATGCTTCTTGTCAAGTAAGTTTAGAAAGCCTTCAGTAAATATGGTTAAGATAGTTATGGCCCAATAACCATCTCCCCACTCAAACACATAAAGATATAGTTTATTTTGATTTAATAGCATTTTTGGAGTATAATATTTAGGCAAAGTCAACATCATACTACATCTGCTATTAGTTGCTTAGGTATGAAATCTGTGTTACAGAGGATAAAGTACTTGGACACTTTTTGCACTTAGGAGGAGTTTGTTTACATTGTTTATTATGTAGGAAGCTGATATCCTTAAGCACAAGGATTTCTGGGTTGTTTTTTTTCTGTGATCTCATAATTGAATTTGAGTTGTGCTCATCATCTATTTACACTGGCATCTTTGGAAGCAATTATGATCCATAATATCTTATGATAGTTCTTTCCATAAACTGATTCTGTAGTGCATGGAAAAAACGTTTCCTTTTTAGTCTAGAATTTACTGCATTTCATTTTGAATTAAGAGTTATTTTGTATCTTTCTGTCTTACCTTCCATAAAGAATTTTCTCTGGAACCAGACTCAGGCTTTTCCCTGCCTGGGCACTTCATGGACTCTTTTAGCTTTGTGGGTATCAGTACCTTTAAAGGCCTTCCTTGTTATTTTCCCTCAACTCTTTACACTCAGTAATGCTTTGAGTTTTATCTTTTAATCTAATTTTGTGCACTGGAAACTTTCACCAGACTGATGCTAGAGTCTGTCAGTTGGTTGGCTGCAGTCAGTATAGACATCAGTAATGTGTGTGACAGGTTCTGGTTGCTTCTAATGCACATTGCCTTGTTCATCAGTAATCGATTTCATCTACAGTGGAGGTACCTCTTCCTTTCAAGCCACTATTATTTCTTGTCTTTTCTGTGCTTTTCCTACTTGCACATAAATCTAATTTATAAACAGGTTTTAGATACATCTTAGATTTATAAACCTATGATGTATTCCCTATTCCTGACCCCTTCTGAGAAGCTCTGTTTATTCCAGCAAGGTCATATTTTTGTAACATTTCCTAGACATAACAAGCTGTAGCAACAAGGCATTTTTGCTAATCCATCTGCATCTACACAAAAACTCGATTGTGTAACTACTTGCTCATTGCTTTTTTTTATAATAATGTCTTAACCCATCAGAATTTCAAGGCTAGACCAAGGTTTTAGGTTCTCTACTAGCTTGCTTTTATTTAGTTATTAGATTCCTAAATTACAGACTTCTCCTTAATTCAGACAAGTGTGTACGGGTATTCTCAGAATGAATTTATTTTCTGTAAATATGTACTTGCTAGTCTGGAAGACCAAGTTACATTTCTGAATTACTTTAGCAGAATTTGATATAATTCTAAGTTACTTATTTTGCTGAAGTGAGGTATTAGCACACCATGTATGTGTTGTTAGACTTCAAAAGGACATACAATAATTAATATATGTCCATGTAAAAAAGTTTATCTGTTCCACGCTTTTGCCCATTTTAAGCTTGCAACACTCTTATAATTTAGGGTTTCTCAGTAATGTCATGTGAGATAAGTCTTTAAAGTCTTTTTTGAATTTCAAATAAATTATATCAGCCAGCTGGGCTCTTTGTTTAATATGCTCAAGAATTTGAGTAGATTAGTGATGCGTGGTTTTGCTTTGCAGCAGCTGCGTTCATTTGCCTTTATTGTATAACATAAATTGTGGGAGTTTATGTTTCTATTTTTAATTGTCATTTTGACATAATTTTCTAATACCAAAGTCTGTCTCATGAATGGACAGATTAGAAATTGTCACTAGTTAATGTGTCTCTATCAGAGTAATTTTATTTATTATACAGTGTTAATGTAATATTCCGTAACATGGCACTAGACCTATGAAAACAGAAGTGATTTTTCAGTATAAAATGTAATGTGAAACAGGGCAGGGATACTCTACGTTAATTTTTCTAAAGATTATGTATTGAACTTGCTTGTAACTCTAGTTAAGCAAGCTAGGGAATTTCATCTTAACTCACTTTTGCAACATAGTGAATGCCTGAAGGTCAAATTTTGAATGCAAATATTTGTGACATTGGCAGCCACTCTTTTAAAAGAAGCTGAATTTTTAATGAGTTTGATACCTTCCCTGATTTACAAAAAGACACTGAGATGTCTTACTTTGCTACATATCTTACATGAATGTAGTATTATTGAATGTAGTATCCTGGAAAAAAAAACAACAAAAAACCAAAGCAAAATTAAAATAATCAACAAAAGCAGGTGAGCAAGAACAGGTCAGCAACACACCTAGGGTTTTTACTTTTGTAGTTTGTAATTTTTTTTTTTGCTTCCTTGAACTTGGCTAATAAGAGGTGCCTGACAATTTGGAGCTGTATATATGTCTGAGAGCCTGTATAAGATAGTCTGGATGTCAAATTGATTCATCTGGATTGGTGAAGAGCTTCACAGGTTGAGTGTTGGTGAAGGAATGCATAGTATAATTAATCATTTGTAGGTTCTAGCTGCTTATTTGGTGAATGGTGAAAAGGGAAGTTCATAAGTTGTTACTGTGAGACTACAGACTTGTGTCTGTTTCTTCCTCATTGTGTCACATTGGATTTTCCTTGGCTTCCTGCATACTGTGTTCCTTGAGTGTTGGTTTACGTTGAGGAGAGTTAAGACTTAATACTCTAGGATGATTTTTTTAGATTTGGGATGGTTGTATTTGATGACACTTTGGGAGAGGAGAGCTCATTCTAATGAAAAGATCTAATAGGTAAGCTTTCCTTTTTCTCACTGATAGAATTGCCACTTATATAAATTAGTTCCTTTTTGGAAGGAGTATTCTTCAAATTTAACTTTTAAAGGCTCTATTATATGAGTGTGCTGGGTCTGGTGGGGAAAGGGTTAATTCCCAGGCCCTAGCAGGGACACAGGTATTCCATCCCAGTTGGGCCACGCCCAGGGGGAGGGGCCTGAGCCAGCCGGGGGGCATAAAAGGAGGAAGTCCCGCCCCCGGGGCAGTAGGAGCAGGGAGAGTAGTTCGGTCAGGTGCACTCCGGGTGCTTCTTGTGGCCTTTGTTGTTTTGTTCAATTGCCTTTGTCTCAACCCACGAGTTTCAGTTTCAATTTTCCCCCCCCCCCCCCCCCCGGCCACGCTGCTGGTGGGGGACTCTGATTTGTACAAGCGGCTGCCACGTGGTCCTTTGTTCCCATCTGCAGCCAAACCACGACAATGAGAAATAATTGTCCACTGTTGCCTAACTTGCAAGAACTGTAGCTTCTATCAAGTTGTGTATCTGAGTATCTATGGTTTTGTGCTATATCTGGATATTCAGCTGACAGATACATATCTTTTGTGGGAAGACCTTTTTCTACTTTTTGACATCTATGAAATGAATCATTGCTGGTGATTCTGGAAAACTCGGTGTACCTCTTCTCTTTAGAACCGTGTTCGTAAGCTTACACATTTCGGTTTATTCTTTTACATGCAGAAGATGGAATGAATCAATGGAATCATAGTTGTGCTTGGTTTGAAAACACTCTTGTTTCAAAGAGCTTTAGTTCAGCTATTGCAGTATCTTATGCTGGCAAAAGGATTCTAACCCATGAGTAATTAGTTAGAATTTGCAAATCAGGGCTAATTTTATTAGCAAACACTTAAGTGTAGATAATCCCTTCAAGTGTTTTCAACAAGGCTTTTACCACAGAAATTACATTTAAGTTGGACAAAACTGGTATTTGTGGATAATAGTTAATGTTTTACATTTCTGTGGGAAACTTTATAAACATTGATTCCTGTTTACCGTTTTTTATCTTGGTGTAGAATAAAAATTTTCTAGTACTACTTCCTTTACAAATCAACTTGATTATCATCAACTAAGATCTCAACTATGGTATGAATTACGTCTTAAATTTTTAAAGGGGTAAAAAAAGTGAAATTTATAACTTGAAGGTATTCTTTAAAAACAAATTGTTCATATCCAAATGATGATCTTTGCAAAATTTTGCCTAGGGAAAAGTATATCACAAAGATAAAAGTCAAGGCAAGTTTATAATGAAAATACAAATGCAGCCCTAGTTATTCTAGGGCAGGCAGATCTAAGTGCTTGTTTTTCAGTATTTGCACTGTATTTCAGGGACAGGATTTTTAATTTTGCATTTAAATAATATATTTTTGTATGTAAAATCAATTTTGTGCAGAATATTTGCAATAGTGAAAAGAAAGAAAAGCTTGAATGCTTCCTCTCATCTTTTGTGACTGGAAGGACACTGTGAAATAAGCCATGCTTGATTAATGTTGGGTATGATAATGTAAAGGGCTTTGAAGAATCCCATCTGTTCATCATCAGCTGGGAAGTTAAACTTTTTTATGTATCTTAAAAAAAAAATATCAGGGCAGCAGTGTAAGGAGGAAACAGCTGGCAAAGGTCAGTCTGAACTAGCAACTGGATCTTAATAATTTACGGGGGGGAGGCGGGAAGGGGCTGGGATTTAGTTCTATTTTCATGCCTTTCAAACTGTCCTGCATATTTTCTTTATTATCTCACAATTTTAGAAAATGCTGGATTTTCTTCTCAATTTTCTTCTCCTGATGACTGTTCATTGTGAGTTTGAGAGGAGGTAGTGAAGAAGGAAATTATAGGTTTGTATAAAACAATAGTGTTAGCAATTCAGATTTATTTTTTTTCTAAGTGTTGCTATCTAGGAGCCAAGCATGGGAACATCAGACTTACAGTAAATAAAATGAAGAAAGCAGCCTGAGTCAGGCTTGTCTTATTTAGTCTAGACAGTGCTTTTCATGCCAAACGTTGCTGGTCTCATTTCTGCTTGCCAGAGTTACTCTGATGCATTGCATTCCTGGTTAGCTTTTATCAAGCAAGAGAGCTTTCTTTTGCATGATGTTTAGCTGCAAATGTTTGTTCTCTGTCTGCAGTGTTGTTGTAGCCTTATATGTATTCATCATATTGTTTGTGGAAAATGCAATTACACATTCGTTTGTCTGCCTAATGTTCACTTCAGCAATGGAAAATTTTTAAGTTGATTATGTTAATGTCTGTTTTGCCCTTATAATTACAAATTACCAGATAAATTAGTGGCATAAGCCTGTGTAATGCAAAAGTCTTCTGTAGTCTTGGCTGTTCTGTTTAAAACTTAAACTTGGATTGGAACTAGCAATTGCATCTTCTTAGCTAATGTTACAAAGAGCATTGGTAATACTTGAATATTTTGTATTGCAGCAATGCCCAGGGGGTCCACAGAGTTGTGCAGCATTCATATGTGCAGTAACCTACATGCTAAAATTGGGAAGCAATAAAATCCCTTCAGTTGCAGTGATGGTTGCTATTAATTGATAAGGACTCTTTATCTTTTAATATTAAGTACAGTGCCCATGAGTATGCCTTTTATTTCTTTGTTTTACATTATAAAAACCTGGTTTGGAGTGTCTGGGACCTACCTGGAATATCTTCTTGTAGGCTGTGGTAGCAAGATAGCACCGGCTATTCCTAGTGGTCTTGAACCTTGAGAAGTGTTGTGAAGAAATCAGTCTATCCTGCTACTTACATTTTTTAATTTGGATATTCCAACACAGGTAATAGATGAAATCACTCCACTCAGTGCCTAGCATTACTACCCTAGTGTATTCTGATCAGAGATTAAACTGCCTGGACCATTTGTCCTGGGTCAGCTAAATGAACCTGGGCGTAATAGCAGGCTTAGCTTTTGCCTTGTGCCTGGGGATCCTGGTGCAGGTGATATGACTTGGATACAGCACGTGGGCCCCCATGCAAAGACAGGACCAGTGTGAGGGACTCAGGCAGAGCTTCTGAACTTGGTAGAGGCCACCCTACAAGAACGGGAAGGATCAGTAGTATTCCTGGACTGGTAGGAGGGTTATTTGGCAAGTCATGGCAACAACCATTGCTTTCTAGAAGATTGGTAATACATTGTAGTAGAGCTGTTCAGATAATGTCCAAAGGCTCAATAGGGTCTGGGGTGATGCTTGTTACCAAACTAGGCTTAAAGTGTTTTCTTGTGACATTTTACATTCGTATTAATCATTTTCAGTGCTGACATATTACCTCCTCTCTGAAGGTCAGGCTCTCCTCTGTCATTTAGATGGGACAGTTCTGAAGATTTCTTTCACAAGGATCAATACAAGGAAATAAAATTACTCCTCGCTGTGTTGCTGTGCTCCTAGAAATGTTATCTTATTATTTATGAGTCCTGCAGCACTTAAGGACCACCTATGTGCTGGTCTAGGAAAAAAAAACTCAAGTCCTTCGCTAGTGTCTGTACCCAAGCTGTTGATAGCAGAGGTATCGAACTGGCCTCATATAGTTTCCATGATGTAGTTAGAGTGGTGTCCTTGATTCTAGTGAAAGCTGCAGCATTTCAGCTAGCTATGCAATATCATTTTGATTATGAACTAGCATCTTAAAGAACTAGGTCATGTTGAGAAGAATTTGAATATCAAAAGAACAGTCAGATCAGAGAGATCTCATAAACTCTTTGATGTTTGACCATATCAACGCCTACTGGAACTGCGCTTTAGGTGAGGAAGACCAGTTGGGCTGGTTGGAATGGCTGGCAAAAACCTGCTGTCAGTTAGTCACATCTGCACTAGCAGTGGATGTTCAATATTGGCAACTTTTAAACATTTGATGTAATTTTGTATACGTACAGACAGGCACTTAAATGACAACATCTGTCTGGGTCCAGTTGAAGAAGATAACACTATTAAACTTAAATATATATATATACCTTCAAATAGATTGCTGTATCAACAGTATCAACTTCTGTAGTATTTTGACCTCTGCAGCCTGATTACATGTTGCATGAGAAGAATTCACTATGTCCAGGTACAGCAATGGGTGACCCTACACACCAGCGTCAAATGAGATCTGTAGAAAAAAACAGGTTGGGCAGGAAGGATTGTAGCAGATCTTCAAAGAAATTAAGTTCATGTGTAAGTAGCACTGAAGGCAGTGACTTCAGCTTAATCACAGGTTGAAGTCTTCCTGGTGACTCTTATCAGATTGTGTTGAATTTTGAGCTTGACCTTCAACACCCCTGAAGCTTCTCATTAGATCTGCTGGTAGGAAACCTAAAGACAACATGAAAAGTACAGTATTCTCTCTTAATCTGGGGAAGGGTCTTCTTGCTGCATATAATGAGGCTGTGTAAGCACTGTATTAGGAAAGTTTGACTTGGAGATAGTCTGGGGAGCTAGCGTTCTGTTGTATCTAAGTCCTAGAATGTCTGTTACTGAATGTACTTTTTCTCAAACTGATCCAAGTTAACAAAGCATCTGTGTAGGACAAAACCCTATTGTCTGTTCTAACCGCAAATCCATTGGCTACAGCAGTTACCAAGCATCCTTGAATAATATTACTAAGGAATCAAACATTGCTTTGGAGATAGGGGCTGGCTCAGGGTCCAGAAGTGGAAAAACAATACAATAATCATCTGACTTCTCACTCACTTTTCGGTCCCACCACTATGGGGAAGTATCTGCTGTGATATAGAACCCATGCCTTATTTTCAGAGGGCAGTTATTTGCCCTGCACCCATGACTTTCCTATTTTTCCACTTTCGCAGATTGAACTTATTACAGAGCCTTAGTTGAGAAGGAAGTGAGGGGGGCTTAGAGCATCCCACTCTTCATCACTTCATTTGAGCAAAGGACAATGTAGTCCTAGTAGTCACTGTTACAGGTTAGTAACTGATACTACTCTCTGAGGATTGTGTATCTCTACAGTGTGATCTATGTTAGCTACAACTTCTTGAAGATTTGTTTGTTTTCTGCTGGGTAGCACTGTTGAAGAGTGGAGACCAGTTTGTCTGTTTCTAAAGAAATGGTTCCTGCTGCTAGTGGTAGCTAAATAACCAAGTTTTTGGAGAAGGGGAGAATGGAATTTGTATTGAAAGTTGGTAAAGTATTGTACAGTGAAAAGCTGACGTCTGAAGGAGGAATCTAACAATACGCCTAAGGAACTGGGATTGACAGTAAGAGAATCAGTGAGCTTGAAGGAATCATCTTGTTTAACAGGAAGGAGAAATAGTTTTGCTGTGAAAGAAAGCCATGTGGTTATGGAACATTTGTCACAGACGTTCAATGGTGCAGGCAAAGAGAAAGCGGATGGGGAAAGTAACATGGAGCTGGGAAACAGACAGACCTTCTGATTAGATGAGAGGCTGAAAAAGGAGAAGAGGAGTGGTGCTCTGCTCTGTGGCTAGAGGGATGTGATGGGGAAGGGAACAGGGTTTCTGAGAACAGAGAGTTAAAGTCAGCTGAGCTTAGGTTCTACTTTTAACATATCTGGTGTGCAATGGCAGTTGTGAGAAATGGAGAGATGTTTAAATGCACCACTGCTTCACTGACCAGTTTGGGAAGCTCTGTGTGCTAACAAAGTTGAGGTCTCACTCATGATTTTGAGGAGGACTTTTTCCCATTCCTCCCTGTTTTCTGAGCTGTCCATCGTACTTCTCTTCCTATGTCAAAAAGGAATTGATATAATCCCTATAGTCTTTATTTGTTAGATGTTGAGCTGACAAGACAATGAGAATGCTAAATGCATGGAAAATTGGGTGCTTAATTTGAGACTAGTAAGTTTCCCAAACTGTATCTCAAGAAGGAGCACAGATTAATTTGTTCTAAATTTTTTACCAGTAATTTCTAAGTCTGATTTATTAATTCTTACATCATTCTGTCTCTTTTTTTTCCTTTTTTTTCCTAAAACAGGATGATACCCCTTTCATCTCAGACACTGATGATGAATCTTCATCATGGTCAAACACAGGAGTATGTGATCAAACCTAAATATTATCCAGTGAAAAAAATGATTCCAGGAGAACAGTCCACTGAGGGCTCATTACCACTGAGACTGGGCCAGGATCAACTTGCATCACCTTTTCAATGTGAGTACAACTGCAAAATGTGTTCTCCCTTCTTCTGCCTTTCCCCCCCTCTCCAAAAAGCTCCCCTCTTCCCTTTTTTAAGATCTTGAAAATTTCTTTTGTTCACCTGAATTGCAGTAACATTTCAAGACAGAAAAAGGTTAAAATAATTAAACATGAGATAAATCTTAGATTAGCAAGGGCTCCAAAATTCTGTATCCTGTTGAGAGACAAAACGGATTTCCTGGATAAATAAAATAAATCGAACCCGTTCACTGCTGGAATCTCTCATAATGCTATTTCTAGATGGTAGTTTTCCCTTCAGATAAAAGGTGCTTTGTGAGCACTTGCTTAAGTAGGCATAACCCTGAGTGTAGTTGGCATAAGATGACAGTTCCCTTCACTCCATTATGATGGATGCTTTTCTTAGAAAGCTGGAGTCCAGGATTGTGGTCTGATTGGTGATTATTTAATTTATTGTGTGTTTATGAACTTCTGCACAGTATGGAGGCTACATGAGAGTTTCTGCTTCACATTTATAAAAAAAGGATTGTGTAGGTGCCCAGCTTGTGGCCTTGGCTCATGCCCTGTTGTGTGGGGAGCTTGAGGACAAGTTTTGGCTTAATACATGAAGAGCTTGATGAATTATCAGTTAGGTATTACAGAGCGTCTGCTGGCTTGATTTGGAGAAGAGCTCCCACAGTTAAATAATGAACAGATTAACACAGAGACCTAAGGTACTTGCAGTCTCCTGACAGACTTCCTCTTCCTTTTCTCTGACAGACAAATATATTCTGCTGAGGATTTAGGGAAGAGCCTCTCCTTCTAAATCTGTAAATATGTTTTTTCTGTGTGTATATCTTTGCATTTCTGCATTGTGTATTCTTGTGGTCTGTCCACTTATACTTAAATACAACCCCCTGCTTCCTTTTCCTCAGTTTCATCAATGGTTAGTTAGAATCTTGGCCCTAATGAGAGGAACAGGGGACAGCCGTAGGTCTTTCAATTGACAATTTCAGAGTTGTGTAGTATATTGCTTGCAAAGGACTTCATCCCTTTCTTAGGAGCTTCAAAAAGATATTTCATCATGTTGCCAACATCAGCCAATAGTCCCTTTTGCAAATAAGATACCATTGCTTTTCTTTTTCATCTGCAGTTTTCCTCCAAATAAGACATTAGTGGCCACCAGGACCAGATTGCGTCCTTCTCTTTTGACTCTTGCTAGCCAAAGACTATACAAATCCCAGATGATATAGTTCTCCCGGTACTTGGAGTGGCTGTTGCTGATTGAATTCTGACCAAAAAAATCTTTGCTTTTGCCCCCTTCTTTCAGGCTGTTTCAGTCAGTCTATCTTAGCTACACTCAGTGTAGCTTGCATGTACCATGTTGTCATTAAACGAATGGGTTATGTCAGATTTTTTTTGTAGCATAAGAAGAAATAACTCCATGCAGCTCTAAGGCAAAGGAAGCCAGTGCTTCTGGTTCTTTCTAGCTTATTGGAGCTCCTCTGTTACTTATAGTACTCTGTGAGAAGGAAAGCCAGAAGCTGAAGACGCAGAGCATTTGTTACCAAATCCTAAGAAGTCCTCAGTGAGCAGTGCATTAATAAAACATTCTACCTTTATTGGAAAGCATATAATTCCTAAACCACCCAAAGAACAGATAGTTAAAATGCTTTTCATGGTCTGGTAAGATCAGCAGTGACTAAGGTATTGCCACCGAGGTAAAATGCAGGACTAGGACTGATTTGTATGGTGGTGAAATTTCTGACACTAAGCTTTTGAGCAGCCTTAAAAAAGTCGCTTAACCTGTTTTGCCTCCACTTCTACATTTGTGAGGTGGGATTGCAACTTCTGATGAAGCGGTTTAGATATCTGTCAATATAGAGTGCACTTTGAGCTGTGTGTTATTAGAGTTTAAGACACTATATCCTTAGCCTCAACAGGAGACCTAGAACGTGGCCAGCTATATCTACTTAGGGTGGCTTCTAGTGCTAGAAGTGGAAGTGAGGTGCTGGTGTGGGTTCCAAGAATAGAAGGCTACTTCTTTCCATAAAAATTGAGTGATAAATTTCAACTGTCATATTTTAATGTTAGGGTGAGGTAATATTAGGATGAGAAATTTCATGTCAGGTGTTCTATGATAACCACCAATATGCACTTCCTAGCCGTGTCTTGAACTGAGGGATGAGTTCCTGCAAACTATGTCATGCTTATGGCAGGGCTGACATTCATTATCTAGCTAATATAAGGAAATTCAGGAGAGTGGCTAATGATATCATGGTATTTTGTTAATGCGATAATCTTGGTTCATGGCAGAGCCTCTTACTTCATTGAGCAAAGGAATCAGTAATGGAAATGTGGAGATACTTTGAAAAGAAGAGGGGAAAACGTAGTAAGTTTATTAAAAAGCAAAAGACAGAAAGTTAGTACTGAAAACTTTAAGACCTCTTTTTCTTCTCTTGTTGTTAAATAATTATTTCAGAGAAGAGAAAAAACAGTAGCCAGATAATGCTTGGTAGCATCGCCCAAGTATTGACACTGTTACAGATACTGGCACCTGCTAGAGATGTATTCTGTAGAATATATCTGTTTTTCCAGCTGTAGCTTCAATTGGTGTTGATTTTTCTGGACTTCTACAGATATTTCAATTCTGTGACATGAAGTGAGCAGATTTTAAACTGGAGCAAGTGCCAATCCTGAGATATCTTTAGAGACAGGTCTGTCCTGGCAGAGGCAAATGAGATGAGGACTGATGGTACTTTGGGAGGAAAACTGCCAACCCTGAGTTGTGTTCCTGGGCATCTTCTGATTCAAAGACAGTCACCCGTGTTTGAATGTTCCATTTTAGTGCTGCCTGATTAGCTTTTGAAGATATTGGAGAAAAATGTTGAAGATTAGTGACATCAAATATTTCTCAATTAAAATTAATTTAGGGTTCATCCTGGAATATTTACTCTGTATTTATAAGCAGTTTCATTTCACTTGCAGCTTTCAGAACATGCAGTATAGTAGTCTTATTAAAGACAGCAAAATGGTTTATTCTTTTAAACTGGACAGTTATGTAGCGCATCAACAAAGCTTGAAAATTCAGTAAGCCATTGGGGTTACAATAATAACATTTAAAGTCACCCTGGGATGTGAAATGCAGTTACCTGCCACTAGCCGTTTTATCAAGTATTTTGATCTTTTATGTTGTGAGATATATGCCTTCTCATAAGATTAGCTAGTGTAATTAGTCATAAAGCTTGCATAAAAATTTTAAGTTCTTTAGTACTAAATTTGTAATTCTCATTCATTGTGCCTAATAGGGGGACAGAGTTGCAATTGTTCATAGTGATTTTTAAGAAGTTGAAAAACACAACCTGGAAATAATGTTAAAGATTTTTAATTAAACATTTTTTGAGTTCACTAATTCAATCAAATTTTCAGTATTATCAAAATTTTAGTCCATTGTTAATTGTCTCCTTACGCCTAGTATTATAATACAGTTCTATTTATATGGCCATATACAGCTTTTTTCAAACTGCTTACACTACATTCAGTACAGAAAGATAGAAAAATCTGGACCCATAAATATGGCATTGTAGAATTTTAAAGTGTTTGTCTTTAGATCTGAAATGCTATTCTGTTTGCATGCTTTTAAATCATCTGTTGTTAAAGTTATTACACTCTAAAGCATCTATCTGATTCTGTTTAATCAGTACACTGATATATTTAAGCTACTGCAAATTAATCTTCAGATACCTTTGTGCAGAATTAGCAAATACTTAAGGATAAGGCTTTGGAAATTCAGAGCTGTCTCAAGGAAATGAAAATAGCTTGTGTTGGATAGACTGACAGCTGCAGAGAAACTATAAATATGGTTTAGCACCAGTAGGAAGATGGAATATATAGTGACGAAAATAAGCTTGCAGTGGAATTTATATGATCAGCAAAGAATAACTGAAAAGGATGAGATCATGTGGATCTCAACATTTGTAATGTAAACATTAAAAAGCCTTTGAGACATAGGTGAGGCCAGCCAAATAGCCTATCTTGTATAAGCTCACCACGAGGTCTGAGTAATTCCCAAGGGATACATTGCTTTCTTAAACATACACACCAGCACACTTGACCTATAATCTGCCTGAATATTTGAAACCTCAGGGTTAAAAATCTTCTAAGAGTCTAACAGTAGCAACAGCATCCGCACAGGAATTTCAGCTCTAAAGTTCTATTTGCAACATAGTAGTCTATAAAATGGTAGGAAGATGATACTTCAAGTAATTCAGGTACATCTCCCTCAGACATTTTCCACTACTGCTTTAATGGCAGTGTTAAATAGTAACTACAAGTCAGCATGAGCTGAGCATGGATCTTCTAAATATCAGTGTTCCTATCCCTGGCTTTATAAATGTAACGCTGAAGAAAATTAGGTAAAGGAATTTTGGGCTATTTCCATTGGTCTAAAATGTCTAAAAATACGATAATAAGCAAATTCTAAACTGAACATGCACTTTCTGGAATTCCTTTCAATGCAGTTACTGTGAGGACTGCTTATTACAGCAGTAAGAGGCTAGGATGTTGTCAATTTCATGCTGTCCACTTCTGGTATTGAAAGATTCTTCAGAAAATGCATTTAAATATACCACTAATTTTCCAGCTTGAGACAGTTGAGGACTAGTTTTTAGTGGCATTGTGTGTTTTGCCTATCAAGCTGAAAAAAGTAGCATTTTTTGCTTCTGAAATCAGTTGTCCAGTCTTGTTGGCGTTTGTGTTGTGTAGGATGCTTTAGTACACCCCTCACTGGGCTACAGTTCCCCATAAAGACATAGAATGGTTTGGGTTGGAAGGGACCTTAAAGATCAAATTCCAGCCCTCCTGTCCTAGGCAGGAACATCTCTCACTAGACCAGGTTGCTCAAAGCCCCATCCAGCCTGGACTTGAACACCACAGGGATAGGGCATCCACAACTTCTCTAGGTAATGCGTACAATGATGATGACACCACTTCCCTGTCTTAGAGACTTGTTGTGAACATATATTAATTATTGCCTGAGACAGCCAGAAATTTGCACTAAAAGCAAAAGGAGAACTCAAGAGTAGTTATAGAGTACCTTACCCACAACTGGAAGGAAGTAAATAAGGCATGTGTCTATATAACAAAGTTATCTCAAAGATAAATATATATGTTTAAGAAGGAAAACAATCCTAATCTGTTTTTTTTATGAAGACAATACAAAATGTATGTCAATTTTGCTATTGAAGTTGCATGTTAAGTTTATATATTTAAATAATATGGAAGACATGTTTCCTTCCTTTTAGGTAGATAGAGTTTTTTTGGAGTTCACCGGAATTCCTTATAAAATGCATTAAGGAGACTTGTCTCCTTTCTATTTTAAGTAGAAAACAAAAACATGTCTCAAATTTAGGTAGTATAGGTTACACACTGGTTAGTGAATAGAGGTTTGCAGCACCCTACAGTGGCTTAGTTTTGTGTGTTGTGGCTTGAAGTTGGACCAAGTATGAATGTGTGGGTAGTAGACTTCTAGAATATGCACGTGGTTTTGAGGGCAGCGCTTAAATCCTTGTATAAAGATGAAACCGAAACAATCATGTAAAGTCATGTAAGTGTTCTGAGTCTTGATGCATCCTATTGCCTCATATTTTACAACATATTTTTACATATGTTTTTATGCGTGAAATAAGATTAATGTGGAAGACTTAGAATTGTCGTGTGTGGAATACTCTGTTAAAATTTTGACATAACAATAGCTTTCCTACTATTGGAAGCATAATACACTGTTGACTTAGAGAAACTCTTTTTGAAGCTCGTACATAATTTGCACATGCTGGTTTCACTGATGACTTCATAGGTTGATTTAAGCAAAAGCAGGTGTCGCTTTGAAATTCCAATTTAAACTATTTTTGTGAAATTGCACCATTCTGGCTTCACTATGTGACACTTACATCACAATAATAGTATTTCCCCATCAGTAAGTATGGGCAAACAGCTGTGAAATACATAAATGTTTTACTGTTTAAAAAAAAAATGCATACAGAGATACGACACGTGTTCCATGTAAATGCATCTGTGTGATTTGACATTCTGCCACAATTCAGTGTTTCCTGACTTTAAGGGGCGGGGGGAAAGCTGCCTCAGGTCTTCAGTGGGTCAGATATTATTTCTACCATTCTTGGTATTCATTTGTAGAACAGCTCTGCATAAATAGCAAAATAATTCTCTCACTGGCTTGTCTTAACTCGAGTGTTGCATTGTGTTCCTTGTAACTTCTGTCTACATACATATAGCTGGATATTTGAGTTAAACACTGGGAACTTTGCTAAATAGAAATTTTGGAAAATACGAAGATACGGCGATACTATACTCTGAGTAAACAAGGTAAATCCAGCAGATTGAGGTGGATAAAAATGGAATGAACAGCTAGAAGACTAACAAGCAGAAATAACTGAAAAATCACAACACGGTTAATTTGGAGGGACTGTAGAGTCAAATTCACTTCAAAAATTGACATCTATGTCTTGTTCCGGAGGTTTTATGTAATCAAATACAAAAAAAGGGAATGGGGTAATCGTATAAATGTCAAGCACTTTTTTTTGTTTTGTTTTCTCAAGAGCAAAACATTGCATGTGTGTTGAGAGCCTCTGCTCAATTTCAAGATACAAGAGGGATTTTTCAGGGACATTCTAAAACATTTAAGAAAAAAATTTGGTTCCGTCATTATCAGAGTCAAACAACAGTGTGGCTTTTTTGATGACAAAACACAAACAGTTTTAGCAAAGCATTGTTTTCCTCTCTATCATTTGAGAGCATTACCCATACTGCTATTGAAAGACATGACGGTTCATAACAGCCGTTGAAGTTTGCATTTGATTCCAGTGGGATTGGAAATAAGAGACTAAACTCCAAATGTGAATTAAGGGTTTAACTAGATTCACACTAATGCAGTTAACTCTGTCAAATCAAGCAGCACATTTACTTTGCTTCCGCTTTAAAAAGTAGAGTGACAGATTCTGAAAAAAATTACTTTAGCAAATGAACATAGCTTATTTAGCAATTATAGAAGACTATGGAGTTCTTTGAAATCCTTGGAGACACAACTCTCTATAAATACAAACTGCTTCCCTCAATATAATATAGCTGCGGGCATTTTAACAATCCCCTTTCTAAGCTGACTTCGTGACTGTTTGTGTATCCACAAAGGGTTCACAGTTGAAGAGGCCACTAGATCAGCACCCCCAGAAAGGTACTGTATATCTCTATTTGGACTCTGAAAAGATTTTATGGCCACTGAGCTTACCAGTAATTGAATGTCTGTGTGATAGGCAAAGGCTGCTGGTGCTTTTATAGGAACTAATTTAAATGTTACATTCTCCCCCAAATGAATGATCCTGTCTCTATGCTTTAAAATATGGAGGCCAAAACTGGTAAACAGCAGTAAAGGGAAAAATGCTGGAAAACCAGATTGGTGATCTGGCAAACAGAATTAAAATCAGTTCAAAATGTGTTTTAGCTGGGGGAAAACACGGACTGAGACAAATGCATCTCAACTTCTGTGATGAAAGAGAATTGGCTCCAAAACCAAAGATTTCTCAAGAAGAAAAAGAGAAGAGGCTTTCCAGAAAATTCTGTAGGGGAAAACCTCTATGACGTGTTTGAAAAATAGTAATTTAGCTGAATATAGAGACTGATTGAACCCACACAATTAAACATTAAAAGTCCCTTAGCCAGACTAATTCCAGAGTTGCTGTGATACAGTCTTGGATACCAAGAATTGGTTCTGAATTTTGCAAGTAGCTAAGGCTGGTTTTACTCATAGGAGATGTTAAAGTGCTTTTCTCTGTCAGTGCTGTCACCCGTGCCAGAAGGAATGAACAGATGTTGACAAAAAAAGTACTGCAAAAAGAAGGTCCTTTCATACCCACTGAAACAGATTTCAGAATCAGTGACGTCCTTATTTCTGTAGTCATTTTTTTTCCCCTTCAGAAAATTAAAGGAGAAACAGATCTTGGCTTCATATAGTGCTGAGAGAGAGAATTTTCAATGGTGATTCAGCAAGGGGAGAGGGCTATGTTCATTTATAACTTAATTCCATGAAGTTTTGCCCTTTGTCGCTGTTTACGGTTTGTTGACTTCCTTAGTGCTTTCAGTTGCTTCCTTTCAGGAAATGGAATGCTAAGTGAATATACTTAGTAAGATAATGTTAATTTAATTTTTATTCCCTATTCTTCCTGGAAATGGTAAACACTTTTAAAATGTTACACCTAAGACTTTTCTCATTTAAGGGAGTCACATACTCTGGGAGAGGTAAACTGTGTCTATCTCAATAATTTATTTTCTAATGAAATAACACTCTTCCACCTTAAGACTTGTAATACTATCATAAGGCAAGGTAAAGTCTGTTGTCTTGATCATTAAAGGAGTCTAGATAATTACCTTAGGCAAAACGCATCATTTCAGACGAATGAGATCAGGTGGGAATGAATGTTACTGCCAGTGTACAAAGCCCCAATTCAGACCTTCTTGGAAGAGTCCTGTTGATAAAGTGGACAGTAGTGATTGTATTTAGCTGATTATACTGAAGTGTCAATGACACAAATAACCTGTATTCATGTGTGCCCACCTGAGCTCCTGTATGGCTGTGAGTTTGTGAACATGCTGACTTTGCTGTCTGAACATGCAATTCCTGCAGTAGTACTGCAGTGGACTCCATCAGCAGAAAATTGCTATGGAATCATTACTGCTTCATTACAGCTGAGATGAGCATCGTGTAGAATGGCTTTCTGCCCTAGATATAAAGACAATTGTCTGTGTCTAACTGTGGATTTTTTGGCTTTTGTTCCCTTATCCCTCAAGTGAAAGCCTTTTGAGTCCAGATGCATTTTAAGTACTTAAGAATCTGGATAATATGAATGAGACTTGAAAAAGGCTTGTGGACCTGAATCCTGTGCTGAGTTGCTTACAGCTAGAGTTGTCTCCAGCCCCAAACCTCAAGTGTGGATGTGAACTTTCAAGCATGAAACTCTTGAAGAGCTTAAAGTTCTGTTTCAGAAGTGCTTCGTTCTGAAAAAGGCAGGTCATCTGGGTGCTAATATTTTGGTTAATTCCCACATGGACCTGCAGCTGAAGCACTTGTCTGCCTGCCTACCCATAGAAATGCAGTGAACTAAACCTTGTTAAACTCTTTTGCAGGATTAAGCTCCCTAAGGAGCGCTATAATGTAGTCATGGTGAGGTTTGGAAAATTACTGTATTGAAGAGTCACTGATTTCCTCAAAGAAGTGTGTCTGAACCCTAAAAGGATTTGAACTAAGCAGTCTTAGATCCTCAGTATTTCCTGTTTAATGGGTTGGGCACATTCCTATTCTGTGTGCTGGTTAGGCTGATTGCTTCATGCAATTAACTTTTTTCATCCCTTGTACAAGAGACCTCGGACTGCTTAGTGGGACAACTAAGGCTAAAATTTAAGCTCTTTAGCTAAATATCCATTTGTGGATCTAGTCTACATGTAATGACTTCAAAGCAAATAAACAAAAAACATATTAAAAGAATTATCCCCCAATAATTTAGCTGAATAGAGTTGAGGCAAATCTGTTGGACATCTCCTAACCTCATTGCAGTATCTAATTTATTTGGGTTGGTATCTTTTTCTGGAATGTCGTAAACTATGTAAAGGGAAATTAGATTAATAGAATTGAAGAATGCATTACTTAACTCTCCTAGAGTAGACCAAAACTTTTGCTGTATTTTGGGGATTTTTGGGGGGTGGTAGGGAGGAATGAGGAAACCAGGAAAAGTCCCTCTTCCCTCTGCTATGACAGGGAGCAAGAAAGAGATTGTATCCCTGTGATAATCAGGAAGAAAAAAAGGCTTTTCCAGATAACTGACAAGAAGGTATCATCTTCCTTACCTTGGAAGCATCAAGTCTTCCAGATGATTTCTTTGCCTGACTAGGCAAAGGATGCTAAAGAAGCATGCATGGCTTAAAACCAAGAGAAACAAGACTGCAATAGAAGCAAGTTGTTTGGGAGCTCATTTCTGACTGGAGGGAGAAGACTGGTAGGAGCACCTAAGCAAGACAGGAGGAAATGATGTGAAGATGTAGTGACATGGCTAGTCAGAAATAGGGATGTAGTGACATGGCTAGTCAGAAATAGGGATGTAGTGTGTGTATAATAGCAATGGTGGCAATAAGAATGGCAACAAAAAGAACCCGTGGAAGTCACTGTTCAGTTAGTGTCGTAATAGGTAGCTGGATCATGTTTTGCTCTTTGAAGCCCCATTGCTTTGCATAAAGGCAATAGAATCAAGTACTTGAAAAGTGACAAAATATCAAAGCTTAAGCTTTATTAACTAATGAAATATCTGTAAGATCATACAAATGCAACAAAAATAAGGAATTATGGAAATAATAAAAGGGAGAAGCAATGCTGGAATTAATTAGATGTCAATAATGTGTAGCTGACTAAACCTGGTAAATGAATTACAGCTTGACACACCTCCTCGTTCAAAATGTTTGTCTGGGTGGGTGTGCACAGAGATATCTCACCTCATGCAGAACTCTGGAGAGTACTTTTAAGCATCAGAGAAGGCAGTGGATCTTAGATGAAATAAACCTGGATCATGTTAATTTTAATTTCATTATAATGTCTAATTTCTCCCAGTACTTTTGATGAGAGAGCCAGGTGTGAGGTGTGCAAGTGTAATGTAACAAACTTTCTAGAAAGAGCAAAGATATGCTGCCCTACCTAAAGAGAGGCATTGGATACTGAAGCAAAAAATTAAATTATCCAGCATCTATGCCTTGCCGTTTTGAGTAACAAACAAGTTATCATACTTGTTTGTGCTTGTGCCTTACAGAAAGAATACGACTCATATTCTGCCCAGTTTTCAGATGGGTGAGGTCGGAATGCAGGTTTTACTCCCATGCTCAGAGCAGAGTAAGGGCTGAGTTTGGGCTGCTTAAGGTCATGTAAGGAATGTTCCATATCCATATTCCACATCCATATCAACATATCAGAAAAGGATTTGGTAATTCTGTGTCTCTTTGGCCTAGCCAGCAGACTGCATCTAAGGGTGAAGCATCAATAGCGTACTGTTGGTGGAGAAAATAAGTTACACCAACAGGAGTATTTTACATAAGCTGTATTAAGCAATCCTGCTGCTCTCCCCAATGCTGATCAGACCTCAGCTGTGTTATTGTCTAGTTTTGGACAGCCTATTTGAAGAAGGATGAGGAACCAAGTGAGTAGTATTGAAAGCAAAACAAGAAAGAATGGAAGTCTGCAAAATATGGACTGTTAGATTGGAAAAGTTTAAGTGGTTTTTATCTGGAGAAAATGAGACTGAGGGAGATTCATGGTAGCAGTCTTCAAGTATGGTAGAAATTGTTTCACAGAGGAATAAGATTTTTGTCAGAATTTGCTGCAGATAAGGCAGGGCAACAATACACTTAAATTGCAACAAGAGACATGTAGGATAGGTATTAGCAATACCTTTATAACAAGAGAGGCTGAAGCACTGGAATGCATTTCTTAGGGACACTGTGGGATCTGCATAATAGAAGAGTTTTGAGAGTAGGCTGGACAAACTTTTTGTGTAGTGCTGCTATTTCATCCTGTGTTGGGAAGAAGAAGAAAGGGGAGATTAAGTGATCTCTTTCAGTTTTTTATATGTATAGCAAGGGCTGTATTCATCTCTGTGTAATCTGAAATTTAGGGAAAATCTGTCTCTGGTCTGTTTGTGAAACTAATGTGTCTTTATCTCTCTTTTTTTTCTTTTCTTTTTTGGTTTTTGTTTGTTTGGGTTTTTTGATTTTGTTTTGTTTTGTTTTCAGCTCTTAGCACTAATAAATATTCCAGACTCTGATGTGCCCAAGTTGTATCAAAACCAAGTGTCAACTCGTTCTGATCTTTGGGAATTAGGTTTTGGGTTGGGTTTTTTTTTTTGTTTAAATTGATGACTAATTGGTGATAAAACAGAACTTCCTCATATATTGTCTACAGTGTAAAAGTATCATTTGACAATAGTTCTAAAAGTTTAACTATTTTACTGACACAGTTGATTTTTTTTTTTATACAATGTCAGCTGAACAAGCATTTCTAGTAGTAAAGACTAAACCAGGTGGACTGGTAAAATAACTGGGAGACACCAGTTTTAGGAAGCAAGTCATTTCTGTCTATTTCTTTTCTTTTTTTTTTCAGTCAGCATTTAATTAAGAAAAAAGAGAGGGTGTTGGTCATTTGAGGATTTAAAGTGTCAAATCTATTTGCTTTGTTTAAAAGCTTATTGACTTTGATTTGACAGGATAGGTTTTCATTCCAAAGTTCATCATGGTTATCTGAAAACATGAAATTGCCCGAGATAATCTATTATCTTTGGGAAAAGAATATAATTTTAAAATAGGATCTTTAGTTCTGATGAGGTTCTATGTAAATAAACAAATGAAAACTGGGTTCAGTGCAGAAGTAGGGTGTCATGAAAACAGAGTAGTACATCATTCTTGGATGTACTAATAGAAGGTCTACAGTTTGCTTAGTTCTGTTTCTACAGGAGATTAATCTCAGGAATTTGTCATAAGTGAAGGTATTAAAAATAGAAAACAGAAAAACCAAACTCACAGATCCCTCTAAAAGTAAAGTCAAAAAGAAGTTTTGTGCAAGGATAACGGTAGAACCGTGTGTAAGCTCTAACAGCTGAATCCACAGTATAAGCTAGTTACTGCTTGTGACTTTTATTGTGAATCCTTCTGATTAAATCACTATGAAGCACAAAAACGTCATACACGTAATAACATAATACTTTTTTCAACATGTTAAAATATTTTCTTCTCTTAGCCCCACTTGACTTATGAAGACAGTACAATGTGGTCATCTTTTTAACAGAATACCATTTCTGCTTTTACTAGTGTTGCTAGCCTATTGTCTTCCGCAAAACAGGGACATGCCACAAATCTTCTGAAATACACTACAGCTATTGAATGCTGTCTAGTTAAATATCTGCAGAATGCTGGAGCTGTGAGGGCAGCCACAAAGTCAAGAAAAAAAAAAAAGTGGTTATAGAAATTCTTCTAGAAAGAAATGGAGGCTAAGTAGCATTACAGACAAAAGGACGCAGGAGGTTGAGGAGGAATCCTTCCCTTTGTACAGCTCTGCCCAGGCATGGCCATGTGAGCTGTTGTGATCACTTGGACCTAAAACCTGCCATCTGCCTTGTCTTAGCTCATTCACCTTTTCTGCTAATGCAGAAAAAAAGTCAGTTTGTAATGATGGTCGGTGGGGGGCAGAAGGCATTCTATGAAGAAATCTTTTGGCTTATATTTTCCATTTCTGCTGCAGTTGTTGTTGGATCATAAATCTATCTCAGCGGGAGATTGCTGTGTTCATAACATTATATCATAGTGTCTTACAGAGATGGAAAGAAAATCACATACACGCAGTGGCAAGATTTAACTAAAATCGCATCACTTTACCCAGGCATCTTCCTTTTCGAATCTGGCTTAAGTGAGTTTCACAGATTTGGGAAATTATGGGTACATTCTTCCACTGGTCTCCTTTGACAAATTTATCTATAAATGAGCCTGGTCTATGAGGCGGGATGATGGTGCAGTTGGCTGAGCCCTCCCTGTTGTGAATTTGCTGCCTAGCTCAGGGATGAAGCTTTAGCCAGTATTAACAATCCTGATTGTCCTATCTTTAATAAATAATCTGTGTTTAATAAATAATCTAGTTCTACCTTTTTTCTTCAGTAGCTTTGCTATTTATTCAGTGTTCGTATCTTCTCCTTTTGTAGTCTTTCATCAGGCTCATTTATTTATCTGGTTTCATATATGTGCGTCTTCAATCTGCTGTTACGCTTAAGAGCAGAGTGAGGTGTTTCATTTCCACATGTTTAAAAGTGGTTTTGAAGCATTTATGATATATTTCTGTCTATATAAAAAAACCCAGTGATTCCAAGTTGCATATCTTGTCATGTCTGTGTCACAGTAGCATCATCAGTAAAGCTTTTGGAGTTTAAAAAGGAAAGTAATTTGTATGCTACCTTAAAAATGCACTTAATACACCCCACCTTAATACAAACTAGCCCAAAACAAAAGAGGTCAAGGCTATAGCAGCAGTGGGCTTTTTCTAGCTTTAAATTGTGGCTTTAACATTAATACTACCAAACCAGCTAAGTGATAATGAAAGATATAGTTTCTTATCTAGAATAAATCATCCTTTCTTTAGACAAGGTTGGGGGTGGGGAGAGGACGACAACACCACAGAGAAGAAGAAAGGGAGAGGACTCAGGAAGTCCAAGAGTCTAACCTTGTAGGGTTTCTGCCAAAAGCTTCCTTTTGAGGAGAAGGGATCATGGTCTGTTTTCAATTTAAAGCTAGATGTAATACACTCACCATTAAGGTCCCTGAACCTTAGAATGTGTGGGGATAGTACTGCCTACTTAGGTACAACTAAATAGAAGGATGAAGGTGATGTCTCTGCCTTGAAACACCTCCTTATACACTGGTCAGTTTTCAGTTCAGAGGCCATCATTAGCTTTGTATCCTTCCTAAATATCTCCAGAAGAAATTGAGGAAGTTAAAAGCTGTGTCCTGCTAGGAGTCAAGAAGAAAATAGTAGTTTCATTATAGTTTTCATAAATCTGAGAAAGACAATCTTTCCATGTTGAAAGAATATGAAGCTGTCTTATTTATGGCTCTTTGCAACTAGTAAAACAGGAATATATGTGAGAATTGAATTTGTTTTATAGCAAAAGCATTGCTAAACAATGATTTGAATGTTTTTAGGGGCTAGGACTTAAATCACATTGGTTTTTCAGACTACTTTCTTCACAGAAAAGCTGCATGTAAGAATTGTTTCATGTTTACACTTGTAGATACTGGCCTGTGCTTTTGAAGGTACTGTTCAACTGCTGTTCCTTTGTTATTACTCCCAAACTCATATGCTAACATTTTCTCACCCAAAAGGGGCGAGAGACAAATTTACAATTTCCATTCAGTCTCATACTAAGGTATCTCTTCTACCAAAAAACTGTATGCTATAGAGCTTTTCTGATAAAATCTGAAATATGTGATAAAATTTTTTTTAAAAAATATTATATTTGTTATACGTGTTGTGCAGGACTCAACAACATAGTGCAGAATACTGTGAGGGAGAATTAAATCATGGTTTAGTTCCATCTATATTGGCAAAGTGTTTTTTTCTTTTTTTTTTTTTTTTTTTTTTTTAGCTAAGCTGGAAAACTTGTGTGGGTCCCCCAATACTAGATTTTAATAGTGTAGGCAGTACTGACTTTTGTGACTCAACTAACCATGTTTTTTTAATTAGATCACATCCTAAAGGAAAAATGTTACTAAGACATCTGAAAATATAAAATGGATAGGGCTTTTCTAGGAAAAAATATATATAAAACTATGCAAATAAAATACAAAGATGGCAGTATTGCTTGTGAAACTCTTTAATGAAAGGAAAGCTTAGAAGTTCTAGTCTCAGCAGTTCACAAGCCTCTTATGAACTGTTAATTGGGAAAGGTGTATTAATAATTTTCATAAGAAATGTTTGGCATTCAAAAATCAGGGTGTCTTCTAAATTGAATAAGATCATAATACTAGCATTTAATTGAAATACTTTATTTCTGTGTCTGTCCAGGCTGTGCTTTTCTTAACTATTGTTTAGGGAGAATAAGGTAGGAGCATCTGTATTACAGCTGCTGTTCAAATAGAGCAATGCCTTTATCGTAGACAAAACATTGGCACAATTGTTTTAATTTATTTGTTTATGAGGAGCCAGAAATAAGGCGGCTTTATATTCTTTTGAAGTGGGAAGATTTTCTTCATTTTCTTGATATTTAAAAAAAAAGGTTGTCCAGAGGGTATTTCATAAACTAGGTTAGACAACTATCCAGCAGCTTTTTTATTTCTGTGATATGAAGAAGGAGATTCTTCTCTTTCTGTCATCATTTCTTGAGTTTGATATGAGAGTTCTTATGAATAGTTTCCATGAAGATGCTGTGATATATTTAGAAGAACTTGCTGCATTTATTAGTAAGTGTGCAGAGGAAAAACTGTTTTATTTTTAAATAATTGGAAGTGGAATCTGTTCTTTTTTCCCTAATTTTCCTAATGAGTAGTTTTAACCTCTTTTTGTCTTCAGCTGTTACATTTGAATCAAATACATCTGTTTTTAAATCAACTTCTGTAACAAGAAGTTCTTCTAATGAGCTCAATTTAGAATTAGGGTTTGCTCAATCTTCATTACATTTAAAGTTTTTAAAATGACTGTAAGGAAGTGCATAAAAAAAGAGCATCTAGCCATTTTTATCTTTTGAGCTCAGAACCAGTATTTTCAAGTATTGATACTTCCTCACCCTTTTCTCTGACTGAGCTATTTATTACTTAAACAAAGGCTGACAGCAAAGCTCAGTCTATAATATGTAAATCCTTGTGGAAAAATGGTGCCAAAAAACTGTGAAAAAATGGGTCCAGGCAGCTGCGTCACAAGGTTTGACCACTTTGGGCTGGGGTGCCAGGAGATTTGAGACAGATGTTTTCAGACATGCGGCATGCCTAAAACATTTCCAGGGGTCGAGCTACAAATAGTGACTTAATAAGTGCAGAAACAGGAAAAGTATGCAGGAGGACACAAGAGTTTATTCACCCCTAGGTGCACAGCCAGCCTCTTTACATTACATCTGCCTGTCAGGGTTGGCTGTTTAAGCTGTCATGCCCTTGGTATTGCTCTTTGTCTGCCTGTGAATAAAGTGCAGCATTGTGATTACTAATCCCACTCCAGTGACTTGACTTTAAATGTGGTTTTGGAGCGGATCCCGGAGTTCTGTTTGCTAAGCTTCCTACTCCTGTTTCAGAGACACCACTGGAGATCTATGAGAGCGAGCGCTGCAGACTGCCCTCCTCCTGTAGACCTGTCGCCTTCTTCTCCCCCCCACGCCTTTTTTTTCTCCAAAACCTTTTGAAGGAAATCAATGGATACCAAAGTTATCTGTTTATTTTTCTTTTTTTCTTTGCCTCGGCTGACAGTGGGGAATCACACTGGTCGCATCAAGGTGGTCTTTACACCCAGCATCTGTAAAGTGACTTGCACCAAAGGCAACTGTCAGAACAACTGTGAGAAGGGAAATACCACCACCCTCATTAGTGAAAACGGCCACGCTGCTGACACGCTGACAGCCACTAACTTCCGAGTAGGTAAGTACCCTGAAACTGTATTTGTCCTTAGCTGTCCTCTCAACTAACAGAGGGAGGAGATGTTTTGTTATTAATACCAGTTGTGCATCTGTTATTCTTTGTTTGGAGGGCTGTGCTGAGTGAGAACTATTGTATGTTAGACAAGCTTTCTGGTATCCTTCGGAAATGTTCCCAAAAGTTCCTTTTGTGTCATAGAAGCAGACTCCCATACTTTTCATCTGAATATTCAGCTGCAGGACTACAGCATGAAAAGCTGCAGGCAGCTTTTAGTAAAATTCATCCCTCAGAGTTTGTGTTGGTAAATAAAGAAAATGTCAAGTTCTGTTTCCTCTTTTTGCTTGTCGAATAGGTATCAATTGCACATAAAATCTAGCTAACAGTGAATCTGTCTTAAAAAAAAATTGTTCAGGAGTTCCTTAAAACTGCAATCCTTTTTAAAAACACATCAGATTAAAAGTTTTTCTTACTGCTGAGAGTAAATCAGATTTCATATTTGTCATTTTAGAAATGGAAATAATGTTAAGTCCAGTTGAAGTTATTGAAGCCATTAATTTCCCTGTTAATGTTTATTCTTTCTGCTTGCTCAGTAAGAGTTTCAGCAGTATGCCATTCTAAACCCTACAACTGCTTGACTGTGTTGAAACAAATCCTGAAAGCTATCTAGGATAATGGTTAGCATAGTTTAACTGTACACTATATGATATTGGTAGGAATTTGCAAGTATTACCTAAACACTTTTAAAGTTGTTGCTTCACATTATGATATCCTTAACTGCTCTTGGAAAGTATTTTGTTGTTATCCTGAAAATATTATACTATAGTTTTCTAAAAAAACTTTTCGTATTAACTGTCTTGCCAATCTGTACTAAAGAATGCCAGATATGAACATGGTAATTTTAGTCTCTGTCTACTATAAACATAATGTCAGGCAGTGCTGAGACTGGCCAATACTGCCCTTTTGAAAGTGCTCTATATTTCAGGCTCTGAGGGAGGGAAGAAAGCTATTCCAAATTATTCTTCTTTTCTTTTGGACAGACAATACAAAGAGCAGTTCCTTCTCTTGACACTCCTCCTAGCCTATCAGACTGTGGGTGAAAGCTTTTGAAATTAATAACACATTTCCTGATATTATACAGGTTTGTAAAAATACATATGTTTTGGACTAATGATAATAAAATCAGTGTTTTAAAAGAGCAGTACAGCACAGTTTAGGTTTGTTTATGGTTGTTCTGAGGCATTTGAAAAGAAAAGGAGTTTTTTAAAGGAACAGTTAGTTAAAGGCTTTAAACTTGTGTTTGATTTACCAATCTTTTGGCAAGTAAGTTTTTTGTTTAGTTTTCTGACTACTGTGAAAGGATAGGGTTATTCTCCTCTCCTTTCATTTGACCTAATTTTTAATTGAAATTATGAAATGCTGAGAATGGGCAGTCATGTAATTTGTCTGCTATGTAAATCTGTGCTGTAACACGACCTTCTCTCAACTTGAAAACTTGGAGAGTGGAAATCGACCTGTGAAGACGTGTTCCACACCTTCCTTCCTGGCCTCAGGCCATGCAGCTCGTGATGCACTGTACAATAGGCTGCTAGAAATATTCAACCAAAGCAACTTATGGTAGTATTTGATGGGAAGATAAGGGAGTGCTATGTTTAAAAATGTGTAAAAACAAGTCACTACACATGTATAGAGATTTTTAACCTGCCTGTAGCTGTCTTCTCTATTACCTTTAAAAGACCAAATCCATTCATCGCAGCTCTACATATCATTTTTACAGAAGAGGAATAAGACAGTGGTCTAAACTGTGACTTCAAGGCTCTCCAGTTAAAAATAAAAATGCTGAGTGAATTTAACTTCTTAATAGCCAACAAGGAGAGGTACTGCACCTGTAGACTGAGTTTTTTCACTGATTGCAGATTTTTAGGAGATTTTGTATCAGGGTTTAAAATATATACTACTGAAATAACTTTTATATCTGTTTTCTAAGTAGTCCTCTCATTAGCTTAAGCTTATTCTGATAGAGATGTCTCCTGATACATAAAGTGGAACTATTTTGTGTCTTCTGACATAATTTATTTTTGTTATATTTTTACCATCTCTATTATATTTTACCTGTGCTTTTTGCTTTCAAGTCCTTATTCTAAACTTGTTTACTTACTGTTTATCCAAAAATGCAGTAATTCTTATTCTGATTATTTAACATTGTAAACATGTAACCATGAAACAGAATGTTGTGCTAGAAAACACATATTTAAAGCAAGGAACTGCATTTTTTCCAGTATGTGGTTTTTTAAAAATATTTGTTCTTCCGAAAACCAGAAAAGATAAATTCATGTGCCCTATTTGGAAAAATAACTTTTGTTACTAATAATAGATACCTACTATGAGTGGTGAAATTGGGAAACTGCTTTAGGTTGTTAGATTTAAATGCACTTCTGTATCATTCTACCATACAAGATAATTTAGATTCTCTGATGACAGATTGCAGTTAGACACCACTTTGCTTTGTTCTTAATAACATGTTATTTCTAATAATGAACCAGAGTAAAATTTTATATTTATGTTCTGTCTAAACTTTGTGCTGAACTTTGTAAACACTTATTTTACGAGAGAATAAGTTGTAGTGCCTGTACTGAAGCTACTCAGGTTTTTCCATAGGTAATTTCAGATTCTTAAACTTTGCTCGGCTTGTCATTTCAGTACTTGGTACCAGTCAGTCCAGACAAGAAACAACTCCAGTTTTATGAAGATTTTATAAGTTATGGATAAGCCATTAAAAACAAAAACCCACAAGAAGAAACAGATTGGGGGAAATGTAGCTGTTCAGGTAGCTGAGGTTTTGGCTGTTCTTGTGAAGAGCTCTAGCATTTCAATTGAAGGTGATGAAAGCTTGGTATTTAAAAAGGAGGTTCGCTTTGATTGCCAGTCTGATTCAGTGAAACTTTGGGAGTTTTTGCAGTTTCATTTTGTGAATGAGATATGTTGCACAGTTAAACTAACCAACCTTCAATATTTCATTGGCTTGGAGAATGAAAGCATTTAATCTGAGCAGAAACTTCTGCTGAATAGATGATTCTCATTATTCTATTGGATTGTTGCATGTGCTGTTTGTGTGGTATTTCAGTCCTGATATATCTACAGAGGCTTGTAAAACAGGGTCTATATATGTGCATAGGAAAGGATGCATATAGAATAACATCTGAGGTTTCTGTCCCATTCACTGTTGATGATACTCAGTGATGTGTTCTGTTTCTCCTCAAAATTATTCCGCATTCCAAAATACCTATTTTTGAAAGGAATTTTCTCTCTGTAAGGAATGGGAGGACAATGACTAATTTGTAACTGTAAAATGAAGCAGTAAGGAATTAGTAAGTGCCCAAATTAATGTTCTTCATGCTCTTTAATTTTTCCCTATTGTGCATATGTATATAATTATAGGTTTACATTCTCTTTTTTTTCCCACAGGATCCCCACCTTGTTCATTGCACAGGAAAGACAGAACTTAGTAAAGGAAGCAGTCATTTAACACTTAAGTTTATATTCATTGTTCATTTGCAGCCCTGCATATCATTTAAAGCAGTTCATTCAAACTGTTATAAATGAGAAGTTAGAAAGAGTTGCATGCTATTCAGTGGAAATGCATATCTTTCTGTAGAAATTTTATGTCTGAACACTTGTCAGTATCTCTGTCAAAGAGGGAAATGGGAGCATTCTGCAGATGCAAACCAAGGAGAGTTTAGGAATTTCTTCCCGAGACCACAGGAGACAATCGTGGCAGAGGTGGTGATAGAATATTGCTCTGCTACTCCCCATTATGTCACTCTTCAAAGCTCATCAGTACCTCTTCTTTTAACATTCCCTTCACCTTTTCTTCTGATCCCTCTTCATATAGCCTGCATGGTTATCCTTCCTCCTGGCTTTGATGTGTACAACTGTAGTTTACTCCAACTGTTATTAGGCATGATGGGAGTATTTTGTTGTGTAACTTTCCCTTGAAAGAAGGGCACATTTTTAGGCACCCTTTATTTCTTTTTTCATTGAATTTGAGAGCAAGTTAGTGTGTTTCTCCTACAGCTTCACTGGTCTTTGTAGGGAATTTTTGTGAGGTTGAGAACGAAGTCAGATGTGTGTGTTGTGGCCTGCAGTCTATGTGAGCCATTCTTCCTTGAGACTAGAAGAGAATGGGAAGAAGTTTATCGATACTGCTTTTTCTCTTATCATCTCAAGGTCCATTTGTCTCTGGTCCTACATTAACAGAATAATAAGGATCTGCTGGAAATCATGGTGTGGTGTCATGGTGTCCAAAGTGAAAATGCATGTGGTCCTTCCTATTTTGAAGCACCAAATACTTCAATTATTCAATTATAAATTTTAAAACCTTCAGCAGTGATCACAGTGATCCGCGTAACCTATATCCTGTTGCAATAATACTTAAATTATATTGCCTATTGAATTTTGGCACTTTCCTTAGTGGAGTTTTGCATCAAAAAATGCTACTGTTTTATCTGTAGAAATGTTTTGGATAATTGAGGTTGTCCAAAAGTTTCCAATTATGTAGAGAGAGAAACTTCCAAGAAACACCATAAATGTTTTGCTTAAATTTTATTCAGTCTTCTTTTGAAAGTAACGAAAGAAAATTTGACCAATATATTTTAAAACAATATTCAAAGGGTTATTCAAAGGGAATTTAGTAAAAAGACTCACAATATAATTATTGTTCTAACAGAATTTCCTGTCTAGGAAGAGCATAATACTTTAGAACTGTGAAAATGTAAAGCAGTTATTTTATGAAATGCCTGTAGAATTTCTGGATTTTATTTGCATGTACATGATCGTTTCTCTCAATGCTGTAGAAGTTAACATTGCTTCTTATTTAAGCACTTCCTGTCTTGTGTTGATTAAAAATGGCAATGACCTGTAAGCAAGCCAGCCCATTTTTATCTGTATTTTTTTTGTATGACAGAAAATGCAAGAGCAATGAATGGTGTTTTCTGGCTGCCATTTGCTATGTAATTAAGTTGTTGTTTCTTTGCTCCATATGATACATACTGCACGTATGCTGCTACAGTAAGAGGTAGTGTAAAACGATGACATTTGAGGAAGGTTTATCAATACTGTTTGGTATGAAAAGGCTTTTATTTTAAGTAATATTGGAGGGCAAATTTGATGACACATAAAGGCTTGTGTGCCAGGGAAGGCAGACTGAAAGACAAAAAGATTGTAGAAATATGTGTGTTTGTGAGATTTTACACACTCTTCTGGCAGCTTGTGAGGTGTGCACCATTCAGTTTTCCACCCTTTATATTATTTTGTTGTACTGGGTTTAGTAAGAGACATGTTAGAGGAGGTGCTTTTTTCTCTAGGATGAAGTGGTGTTTACTACTCAGTGAATGGTGTCAGCCTGGGTAGGTGACCATAGGATCCTTGTAACCTGTGCCCCAGCAGAACACTATTTCTATGACTTGAGCTGAGACTTAGCAGATGTAGCTTCTCAGCTGGAGGATTTAAAATAATTGATTACGAATGTCATGTGGAGATTTTTGAATTCCTTTTGGTAGCATAACTGAGGAGAATTGATTTTTTAAAATGCTTTGGTTTCCAGCTTGATTATGTTCCATCAGACAACCTAATTGATGAGGAGTTTATTCCTGGAATAACTGCCTAGCTCAAAACCCGCATAGGATAATTCACGGTCTGTTTTTAGTAGTGTATTCTTTGTGGGTATGAGTGAAGCGTTACTTTGAAATATCCTTGGGTTTTGCACTTGAACTTGCCATAGTATCATCATTTTCTGAAGTAGCTAAGATGTAAGAACCTTGCTATTATCAGTTTAGTCCTTTCACTCTCTCTATAGTGGCTACCTTCTAGCCTTATTTGGTAAAAGTTTTGTTTCTACTGTTCCTGCAGTAATTATCATTTCCGCTCTGTCAGGCTTTATTGTTTTATGCTCTTTTTGCTGCCAGATGAAATATTATTTTTTTTTTCTAACAGACACTGGCAGACACTTGAAAATTTCAAAATTCTTGGACAATTTGTTTAAAAGATTAACTTTTTAAACTTTCTGCAACAGTAATCAAGCAAGTTGGTCTGTTTGTCAGTGTCTCTAAAAAAAAAAAAAAAGAAAAAAAAAACAAGAAAAAGATCAGGACATTAGAGTTCACTGTTTTAGCTGGTAATTTGAAATTTAATCTGTATAAATTATGGCCGTGCTTGAAATAGTTATTCATGCAGCAGCATTGTAACAGCTGTAGCAAAATGAAGGCCAAGTATTTTTCCTTAGACACTGGACTGAGTGGCTAAGATAGAAAGACAGACAAATAATGGTGGAACTGTCTTATGAATTGTATACATTCTCTGCCTTTTAGAAGATAATAGGGAAAAAAAGTTTTCCACAGCCTGAAGAGCCAATGCAGAACAGTTTCAAAGGAACCACTTATCATGAGCATCAATTGAATAGTTATTCCTTTTTTCCAACCTCCCTTTGTTCTTCAAATTTAAGCAGAGGGGATAATGAATTCATGTTCTTACAATCCAGGTAGAGAGTATAGGCTTTGCTAATCTGAACCACTGGTGGACTAAAATTCTACCCTGTAATGTCAATGTACTACTCTGTAGTCTGAGCAGCATGCAGGGTTTTAATGCATTTTCAATTATTGGCCATCTATACTCAATTTACAAAGAAAAATTTTATCTTAAGTATTTTGTTGTTGTTATCCACATCTGTTCGGAAGGAATGCTTTCTTTCCCCCATGTATTTATCAGTGCATGTCATCGACAAATAGTTCTGGTTTCTACCATACAGCTTACAGCATTTGTGAGCTCTTTCTTCATAATCTTAAAATAATTATTCAAATTTGACATCTTTCCCTCTGATTCTAACAGAAGCCAGATGCTAATTTAAAGAAAATATATTGTTCAGCCAGATAATTTCAATGAGGTTGGACTTAGACAACCTGTTAGCAACTCATTTCCACTCCCTTGCTCACCTTAAGGACTTCAGACCATCACTGCAAAGCAAAAGTCCATCTGCTCTCAAAGCACTCACCAAACTGTGTATTATAGAGAACACAGTTTTTGGATGTGCAGTCATAGGAAAAACCACAAATGGAAATGGTACAAAATCCACACCTGCAGCCATTCAGAAACACATGGAGTATGTTTCCCTCAAAGTTAAAGTAAAACAGAACACAAAGCTAAAATGCATAATGCTTTATTTTTACTGTGTATGGTTTTAATTTATAGGGATTAGTTTATGTATATCGGACTTGAAGTACTGTAAAAAGAGAACTAAGAGTGTATTTATTTGAATGATTACGTTGTTGCATATTCAAATAAACACACTACCTTGTACAGCTATAATTTTGTTATTGCTAAACCAAATGTCTTTGCGCATACCTCACTGAAAATCAAGTATATGCCAACTTTGGCTTAAAAAGGAATAAAATTGCCTTTGAATTATGCAAGCTCAGAAGAGTCTGACAAATTTTTTTACTGCTTAAAATATGTCATTTATCATGGATAGCTTTCTTAGCAAATGAGTTTGTATTTAATATGTCCTTTTGGACATAACATAATCAGAATGAAGCAAGCAGCTATCACTGCTCTACTGATCACAGTCTTTACCTGTTCAGCCTCTCTCTACCATCTATTCTCTTTTTATATAGTTTGCTCCAGATAATTCCCCTGTTCTGCACAGTGTAGCCTGTATAACTTTCACCTATTCCTTCCACCTATAATTAGTTCTTAGATTTGAGTATCACTACAATAAAGAGGCCTGTTTTGTAATGTAAATACACAGAGATTTCTGGATCTTTCTTTTGGAACATGCATTGTATCTTCATTATGGACATATTTAAATTCTTTGAGATTTCTGTCTATTCATAACAAACCTAAACTGTTGAAAGGGAACTATAAACTTTCAACCAGGGATTTACAAATGTGAATCAAATTGAAGTCCATGGGAATTTTCAACTTTTTTTTTCCACAAACCTCTTGTGGAAAAAAGTCTGAGGGATGCCAGTCAATGAACAGAAGGAAAAATTGGATATTTGCTGCTTGCACAGGAAGAGGATTGAGTTCTCCAGTCACGGAGAATATTTCTCATCTGTATTTTTTTCAGCCAAATACTTTTTTAATTTGTCATATTGGTTGTATTTTCAGTTTAATTTAAAGATGTTAAGCTGAGTTATGAAGTAAAATTTTTGTATTTGACGTTACTTGGATATTTCAAGTGTAGGGCAGCTTTAAGCAACTTTTCATATTCAAATTTAGGCAGTGGACTCCAAACTTTTCTTGATCACACATCCCTTTCAGTAAAAATTTTTGAGCATGCAGCCTCAATATTTTTTTAATTTATTTATTTCTAAAGTATATACATGTACTACTGTATATATCATATATATATATGTTATAAAGCATACACAAAATAGAAATTAAAAATGTATGAGATGAAGATGAAATAAACTCTATTTTGAAAGCTGATTTTATTTATAAATGGTACAAAAGATACTTTTTTCCAGTATCCCAGTAGATTGTCTTGCACATCACCTGGGGTACGAACGCCCTTCTTTGGAAAATTCTGGTATAGAGAACCAAAGGAGTCCAGCCTTGCAACATAAGCTATAATACTAGCTTCCTGCAGTTAGTGTGTGTCCATCATTTCTCTTTTACATACATACATTGATTATATTAAATTCAGCCTGTTATGTTAGTTGCTATATATGTAGGTGCTAGGGCACCTTTTTTCATCTAATTGGAAGTTACATGGGTGCAAGAATGCCTACTGGGACAATGGAGGCAAAGGGATTTCTTTTCAGCTCACAAGGTCAGGTACAACACTGAGGTTTGAAGCTCGGTCAAGGGGGTTGTGCGTAGCTCAGGGCAGTTGGGCGCATGGTTTAATTGCTTGGAACTTGACAGGACCAGAGTGCTGGCTGTATTTTAGGTTTACTCATTTTGTGCAACAATTTAAACAGCTATTACGTGTTGTTAAAAGAACCACAATGAGAAGTGTTGAAGTTATGTGTTTTTCAATGGATTTCCAAGCGTACATTCTCTCTTCCTTCTCATTAGTACTGACTTTGCTCCTTTCCTCCTTCAGAACTCCAAGATTTGAGTCTCTTGCTTTTTACTGGTCTCCTATGACCTAATTTATTACTCAAACTCTGAATAATATAATTCCCAATATTCTCATATTGTGTCACCTCCTCAAGGTCAACTCCCTAGAAAACCTTCCAATTTCTTGTGATGTAGCAAGTGCTTGAAAATCTTAGATAGTTTATGTTTTTCATGTTTTTTAACTAGTCCAGGAAGGTCTGGCTTATGAGCTATTATTTGTATGTTAATGGGTATCCACTTGAAAGAGTCTATTCATACTTTATTCTTCCTGTAAACTTTTTCACTCAAAAATGAGCACTGTGTCAAAGTTACAGTAATCAGAGAGCAGTCTCCTGATGCTTGGAAATTATGAAAATTTTATAAGGACTAGAGTTTTTGTGGCTTTTCTTTTTCTATTCTAAACATAGTATTGTTATTGCAGGATGTCTTATGGTATGGGATGCAATGGGTCCGTGTTCATAGACCCATTGGATCTAAAATTGGGTGTTCATCCCACCCACCCAATCTTACTGAGGTGCCCGAGTCAGATGATGGGACACACCTTTATGGCAGGTTGTCCTCTGGATGGTCTGAATGGCCTGCTGGGTAAGCCTGTCTTCACTGAGAGAGTGGGAAACCTCAGGTAACAACACTCCTAGCTTAGAAGGATCAAGAGACACACAAGGTTAAATGGGATGAATATTTATTATTCTGTTGCCAGAAATTATAGTGGTTGCTGTCCCTGGCCAGCAGCAGCTTTGCCACTTCTGTGGTCTTCAGAGCCTTTGCCTAACAGAGGCACGACCACATTGCTCAAATGTTTCTCAGGACATTTTGCCATTTTGTCTGATGGTAACCAGGTAGTTTGATGTCTAAGAGCAGCCCTTTTCTCTGCCTTATACTACTAGATATTACTTTTTTATTCCATGCAAAGGTCCAGTACGTTTTTTTAGAAACAGCCTAATAGGAGAATGGTGTCGGAACTGAGGATCAGTTCAGTGACTTTGTGAGATTGTGACAGTGCATTAGTAATAACAGCTCAGTGTCATTATGGTCAAGTTACTCATTAATCCTATAGTTCTTAAAGGTGTGTAATGCTGCTCAACTGACATGAGAAGGGAAGAGTACAGCCAGGAAGGATCCTGTAGCAATAAAGATGCTTGGAGTTCATTGTTATCTGTCCTTCTGTTGAATTCTTGCACTCTGATGAAAGCTCTGATCTGCACTCTGATACATTACAACATTAACTAATACATGTTAGTATTATACATGCTCAGGCACACGTATGCTGTGGAGAAGAATAAGAGCCTTAAAAGCACTGGGAAGGTGCTGATCGTTCATCAGACACTGGCCATCTTGATTTCAGTGTTCCCACTTTGACAGCGACAATTATTCAGGACTGCTTGAAATGATACCTATAAAGTCTTTATACTGCAACATACTATTTTGCAATCTGTTTACATTTTGTATTCTGCAGGAAATTATGTAAGAATGATGGTATAAAGTGTTTCTAACTTACTACACTTTCAAACCCACCCTTCCCTAGAGATTTTATTTCAGTTGCATGTGTCTTGCACAAAGAGGAAAATTACTATCAACACACTGTAGAAATATAAAGAAATTGCTTAAGTAGCTTTTCTATATGTGTTAGTGTCATTATCAAAGGTCTGACACTGGCCATTTGTAATTATTATTGTAGCATTGTATGTAGCATTAATTATATAAACAGCAAGCAGGTTTTCTTCCTTAGTATAATATTCCAGGCCTAACTCTTGTTATACTGACTATATCAGGATCAGCCCTAATAAAATCAGTGGTTCACCAAATATGATCAGGGTAGGAGTGAGTCATCTCTTAACACTCTGTCTGTCCCCTTTCCTCTAAAAATAGTGTCTGATTCGTCTCAGATATTGAGAGTATTAGAAACAGATTTAGCAGAGAATGACTGAGAGCATCATGCTGGCTAGTAAGCCATAAATCCTCCTGACAATAATTTCTCAACTACCATAATTTTTGCTATACCCTTTTATATTGAGTAACCTCAGCTCCGGGCCATTTTCCATGACAGGGCATGCCTTTTTCTGATAACATGTGAATAGTCTAATACTCTATCTCAGTCGTCCTATTCATACCACACTGTAACACTTTAACAGGTTTTTTGGCAGCTGTTCGTCATATGGTGCTCATTTCAGTCACCTACGCTCAGGCCTGCAGTTGCATTTGACACATCTGAGGATATCTGGCTTATCATGTGAGCTTGGAATTATGTGATACAGGTTCTATGAGATTCCTGTGCCCTTTGGAGCCATGTTGAGGAATGGCTGAAATACCTGGGGGCATATCAGGTGTCTCTTGGTTGATTTTGTTTACACATCTTCAAGTCACCAACATCCAACTTTTCTTCCTGAGGTGTTTTAAAGTACTGAGTTTAAAACTGAGGAAGACATATGACTAGTACAGTGAAATTAGTTCTTGGTGTCAGGATCTTCCATAGTTAACAATGTAGTCTCCATTAAAGAACGACTGATATCCCACTATTGATGTGCTTTTGTAATGAAAAACTGAGACACAGTGGGAAAAGCACGTAGAGTGAGACCGCTTAAATGTCAGCATCCGCGTATGAGGTGCGTGTTGAAACTTACCTTACAGGCAATGGAGACAGAAATTTGTTCAACTCACTCTAATACAGATGCAGAGAACAAAGGCAATACCTACTTGACTCTGTTTTTCCTTGGATGAGATCTCACAGCTTTCCATGCCCACTGACAACAGCATTCCTCCCCTTTCTTCCCAGTAGACCATTCTTTTCTAGTGTATACCTAATTTGTTACCTTTACTGCACCTTATTTACAGTGAGTTGACACTAGTATTAAGTGCTGCTAATCACTGGACAGTCTTTCAGCAGCAAACATAAAACTCAGTTGCTTGTGGAGATAATGATCATTCCAGAAGCAGATCCTGTACTTGCCAGCTGAGTTAGAGAATGAATTTTAAATTGAAAGTTTGCTGTTGGAAGATATGAAAATGTAACATGCCTGAAGATGTAGCTGATCTGATTTTGTGATGCTTTCTTCTACTTGCCTTCCTTGGTAACTGCCATGTAGTGCTGCATTAAGTAGACATTCCTCCAGATAGGTTTTAAGGTACTACGTTATTTGTTAAAGCTTTATGTTGATAGCAGTACATGGAGGAGTTTGAGAAGAACCAGTGAAGTACAGTTTCGTTTAAAGAGATACATCTTCCAAAAACATGAAGAGAATAGCTAGACTGCATTCCAGCAATGAGTTTTCTTTTTTCAGTGTTTCCTTTCTGTTTATTTTAAATGCGTTATTCCAAATCTGTAATAGAACTTAAGAAAACCAACTGCTGTAGTTCCTGGTTTTGAAACTATGTTATCAACATGTGTACTGCAAAGAAAATGCATGTTTGTCTATGAAAAATTGTAGAAAGCTTATTTTGTAAAATGGTATATGACTGCAGCCTGAAAACAGTCATGGCTACAAGAGGCACATAGTATATCTGTAAAGTTTTTCTTCACAAATGTAAACATGCAGCAACTTTAAAATAACTGAACTCACAAATCATCAAATAGCCGTAGGCATGAGGACAGCTGTTGAGCTTCTTTAGTGCAATCTCTTTTTTTTTTTTTAATTTAATTTTTGTTATGTGTGTGGCAGTGTGGCATTTCATGGAGTAAGGAGACTGACAAAAAGAAAAGGCTAATTTTTTTTTCTGTTGAGAGGAAGAATCCTTCTAGGGCAAGAGCGGTTCCCCATGATTCTTGACAGCATATTTTAAAGTGTAAGTTTTGCCTGACCATCTGACTTTAGTTACTACTGCTACCTTTTCTACTCAGTGATACTCTACTTTATTCAGTTGTGAGACTAGATTCAAGCTAAGAACAGTGCTTTGAATACAATCCTCAAAGCGACCTGAATTTTTCTTTAAGTTTTGCTATATGATCTTTTCTCAGTAAGGATTCTTTGACAAGTGAAAAATAGAATTGCTTAGGAGAAAAAAGAAATATGGAAAAGTGTGAAAAGATTGGAATTGCTTTTGGAAGTATTCAGACATGATTCAGCAAGGAAAAAGGAAGAAACCAACTGGATTTTGTAATGATGACTGGGACATGGAGGGATCATTGATGACAAATGGAAAGGAAGAAAGTAGTGATAAGTATAAATTAAGAGTTATTAAATACAGAAAGTTGTTAAGCATAGCTAAAGAATTCACAGAATAATCTTCCAGGGTAGACATTTAATATCATATGAGAAGAAGCCCAGGGCTGGTACAGGAGATAACACGACAGACACATTTATAAAATTATTACTGCTGATAGAATAAAAGCAGAAGGATTCAATAACTATTTGCTTTGTGTGTCCAACACACATGCATCATACAAAAATGATAACTTCCTGGAATGTTAGTGATTGGAAACACTGGGCAAGACATTGTTTCAAAGTAGATAAAGGTACCATCTAGTACATGAGCTGTTAAGTTTAAGGTAGTGATCTTGATAAAGAAGTCAAAAGGATGACATCTCATGCTTTGAGAATTATATAATCCAGTTTTAAAAGCCCCATATTCTCATAATTTTTAGTTAGGGTGCACTTTGCAGCAAAAAAACCCACCCAACATTTAAAGACTCATGTATCCTTGTTAATAGTTTCTGGATAAAGAAGCAGCTTTATATAAGAGGAAGATGTGTACACCTGTATGTACACACCTGTAGGGCATGTATGCAGATCTCCTTACTCTGCGATTTTTAGGGACAACCTGCTGCTGCTTCGGTCCTTTTGGTAGAGCCAAATGTGGTTGCAGTTGGATTAGAGTGGAGCAAAGACAGTTGTTGCTTGAATGCGATTCATTCTCTTCCACTATAATTCCTTATTACTTGAGTTCATCCTTGGACTCTGATATTTGCTTGCATCTTAAATGTTAACAGTCTTGAAATGTCATATGTACTCAACTGCAGACCAATAAAATGACCCCTGCAATGCAGCTTAGCATTAATATTATTTTGTGGGAAGGGGAGATGTTAATAATAAGTGATCGTATATAATTCCTGAGAGATGTCATCATTCTGCATTTATCCCTAGTGTTGTGGTTTTGTGGTTTATTTGGTTTTTTGTTTTTGTTTTTAAATGTGCATGATCCAGACAGACACCACAAAGCTTGTTTATTTTGGCAATAAATTGGTTTCCTTGTCTGGATAAACAGAAGTACTTATGACCCCATTCCCAAATGGGGTTGCATTACTTTGTTAAAGATCCCATGGTAATAATATTTTAAATATATACAACAAATTATTATGAAGTCAACGATGATGTTAATTCACTATAGCTGTGAACCCAGTTTAGTAGCTTTATATTTTTCTTACCGTACCATTAGGTTTGAGGTAGCTTCCTGTTCAAAATTTTTCCCTGCAGTGTTTCAGATTGTATTTCTTTCCAGAGGAAACAACTGAAGTGCTCTCAGTATCATGTTCAGCCTTTTAAGATGACTTCTGTTAATGTATTGCAGCTTTCAGAATAAAACTTGATAAGATCCTTTTTATAATATTTACACATCTACTGATAAACAGCGTGAAGGTAACAGTATAAGGGATCACATTCGATATAGTTCCTCTATCATTTTCTGGTCAGAAATCTGACATAATGGAACATGTAACCTTGAATGGCATAAAGTAGATTTTTTTCCACTTGTGATCATTTTTAATTGTTTTATTTCTTTCTCACTGAAAAAATGTGAATGTTAATGGACACAATTTATTGCATTTTTTTACAAGATTAAGACTTGGGAGTTCACATGCAAAAGAACATACATAACAGCTTTAAATATATTAAGTTCATGATAGTTATAACTATAGAAGTACAGAATAAGGAGCAAGAAAATCCTGGGGGTATATAAACAAAGTAGATTTTGGTATTCTTGTTCACAAATGGTATTCACCAAATCTGATAAAAGCAGCCTCCAATAATAAAGGAATGCACTTTGAAGTAAAGATGTTATTTGAAGTATGCCCCTTACCTATGCTATTATCTGGCATTCCGACTAATTTGCAATTATTCATTTTAAAATTACATATTTAAATTTTTACCATTTCAGGGGAATCTATGTTTGTGTAAAATAATTTAAAACTACTTAAATTAGTAATAATCCAAATGAAGCTATTTCCTAGAGAGATTCTATACGAAACCCTTTTCATTGTATTTTTTACTTTGTATCTTTTTGGTGTACCCAAATGAGAACATGTCAGGGTTCTACCCACTTTCCAGCAACACTCTTACTTTTTATAGACATCTTTCAAACTACAATTGCATGTTATGCATATTATAGGGTATTAATCTACCTTAGTTTGTGCCTTATACTTAAGGCGTTGTTTATACTCAAGATTGCGTTTAACAAAGGAAACCAGAGAAGAGCTTCAAAACATTTTTCCTTTCTTGTTGAGTATTAGAGATTTCTTTTAAAAGTGCTGTGACAGGCAGGCTCATCTTTGTAGTACTGCCATTTGTCACATACTTTGACTGCTCTCTCAGCAGTAGCAGAGAGTAGCCATTTCTACAAGATTACTGATGTCTGGAACCAAATGTGGTAACCAGGGATTTGTGGGTGGTAACTAAGTTATTCACGTGAACAGGGCATCACTTTCCTGTTTTCAGTGGTGAGCAGTATTTTTTCATCTGCTGCTGGAGCTCATACCATCAGATTTACTTCTAAAAATGTTTTGATTGTCGCAATAGAATGTTTCTCTTAAAAGTTGTCAAAATACAAATACTGGATAAATTCAGAAATTAATAAGGAGCTGCTATACTATTAAATTGTGCCCACTTAAAGCTTCTTTTCTTTTCTCTCTCTCCTTTCCAAAGTATAAGTTTGTAATATTAAGAAAATCTTACTGAAAAAAAAAGAAATTAATAATTTGTTTACTTAACTTGCAACTTTTTTACGTAACACCTCTGAATTACACCCATCTGAAGAGAAAACAGTTTAGGATGAAGTAGTTAGAAAACTGAGGGACAACAAGAAAGACATGTGTCAAAAAAAAAATCAACAAAAAAAGCCAAAAATAAAGAAAAAAAAAAAACCAAACCAAAACTAGTAGATGAACAGGGCAGAGTCTAAACTGGAGGATAACATCATTGCTGTAGTTCATGCCTCTGTGCCTTTGTGAGTTACTGTTAGAGTTTCTGCAATTAGTAGAAAAAAGTTTGGAGTGATTGTGCAGATCTATACGTAGCACCTCTCGTTTCAACTCTTAACTGAAATCTATGGTGTTTAGAGGTACTATCTTACAAGGCTGTTACAAGGATGTGCTTCCCCTCAGTGAACATCAGCTCTTCTTTCCTGTGAAAAATTGTGTCTGGTAGAACTGTGTGCTAGTGCCTGCGCTTTCTATGAGTTTAGTAACATTGTGGATGAAAGATGCCGAAGCAGCTGTGGAGCATGTAGTAATGCTGGATAGCTGTGTAGTAATCAGAGACTAAATTAATCTGCTGATTTGTGATGCATCCATCAGTGGAAATACTGTAATGTAATGAGCAGTTTCAGGTTTTCCTTGGAGAGCCTGTTGATGTAATTGAATACTTCTTACACTTGAATAGTTGATAGTGTGTAAGTAGAAAAAGCAAAGAGTGGTGAGGCAAAGCAAGACAGAAACTTGTATGTTCCCTGAGGTGTAAAAGAAAAGGAATTCAGAGCATTGCATGAGGAAAATTGGAAAACTCATCTTCGTTTTTTTCAACACTGGTTACAGAAAGGGAGTTTCCATCAATCCTAAGGGCTTGTTTGGGTAAGCATGGGCTATTTTTTAAGGATTAGAAGGATTTAAGTGCTTGGAATTTGTTTTGTTGCACATTATTTTGATTAAATGAAAACATTCGGATTTGATTAAATTAGTTTATCTGGAACTGTTCAAGGTTGTTTGAATATCTTGAAAACAAATTAGATGATGTAATTACATGGACAAATTGTATATGAGTGGTTTCCTAGCTTTTTTGTTGATGATTTCATGCCCTATTCTTATGTTTCCAACCTATAGCTGTGGCAGCTTTATCAGGATTTGTGTTGCAAGTGTTCTCCTCTTTCTGTGTGTTCAGTCTTTCAGATAATCCCTGTGAGGGCATCTCCACGCACCTTCTCTGCTTGGCTCATTTTGAACTGTGATACCCACCAAGCTGTGCCAGGATGGGGGGAATTAAGGCCTCTGGATGCCAGAGAAATGAAAGCTTGCTATTACCAACTAATTGTCCAAGGATGAGAAGAATACTTAAAATGTTTGTGCTTCCTTGAACCTGATAGAGGATTTCACACCATAATGGATATTTTTATTTCCTTTTCTTTTTTTTTTTTTTACTTGTCAGAGGAAATGGCAAAAGCCCAGTGAGAATCAGACTCCAGTGAGCCCTTTGTCTGAATGTCAGTTGAGAACATATGGGCAAACCCAGTGCAAACCCAGCATCTTCTAATGGTCTCCCCCAGCACAGGGGTCTGGGTTTTGTCAGGAGTGTCCCCTTTGCCTCTGGAAGCATTCAGACATTCTGTCTGTTTAAGTTCTTTAATCTCAATGACAAAACAAAACAAAGCAAAAAAAACTTTAATCAGAAGTTTAGCTGTTCAAACATACCCTGGATTTATATCCTGCTCCTATCTTAAGTGATCTTTTCCCCATGGTCTCTGTTAACCTGAGATTCCCAGAACCTTGTAGATTGTAAAGTAGAAAGGAAAGCAGCATTTCCTTTCTCTGCCTTTTTGGAGGCTTAGTCCACTTCAGCTCACTTTTCTCAAATGGTCTGTGTAATTCAGCTCTGTGTGAAATTGTGTGCCTGTGATTTCCAGCACTAGTGTCATAGCCCTTTCTCCTGGCCATAAACTGCTTGAGGAAGCATCACAATTACTGTGCATGTGTGTGCTTATTATGCCTATTTAAAATTATCAGGTATTTATTTCAGCTTGTTTCATTCTTCATTTGCCATTTGAGATTACCAAGTTTTCAATTTATCCTGGCGATTACATCCCATTTGTTTTTATGTGACTGAGTATAACTTACAGCTGTATATTTCAGAATTTTAAATTTTTTAATACAGAATTTTATATTGTCAGAATAGATTTAATGTGTTCTCATTTAAAGTTTATTCCTCATACATTAGGCTAGACATTCAAGAAGTGTAAATCAATATATCTGTATACATAAATCAGTTGAACAAGTGATTTGTACCACGTTAATATGGGCAGCTTGGAATTTTTATTTTCTGTTATATGTAGTTAGTGAGAAAGTAATCATTCCTTGTTATTTACCTCACACTAGACTTATTTCAATAACATTTGTTTGCACTTATTTGCCCAAGTTATTTGTGTGTTTATCCACAGCAAACAGTTATGAAAAGGGACATGAATGGAGTCTTTTCTGTTGGTATCCTCCTTCTCAGTATTTTTAGCACAGACTTTTGTTTGCTTGAACACAAATTTTTTTATGTGCCTGTTCATTACTTGGTGGCTCCTGCAGGATAGGAAAGCCTGAAGAGTACCCTGTAATGTAGGGATAGCCACATGACATGATCTTCCAGATTGCTGACTGCTTCATAGGAACAGTGGGTTGGAACAAATTAATTTATTTTGGTGGAAATTGTGGGTATATTTGTGTTGTTTAAAAGGTGCATTTTGCATGTTGCCTTGAGGTGAGAGAGGGAGGGAAGAAAATCTATGGCTTCTTACATAGGCTTCTTACATTCCAGGAACTCCTCAGTGAGATGATTTCTGTTTGCCTTTGTTTCACTGTTCTTTCAAACACCAAATTGCTGACCCCTTAATGTTCCTCTACACTGTTTCACTGTGTGATGCTACTTTTGCAGAAAAAGCACCTTAGCTGACAGCCTTGCTCAGACAGGTCTTTTCGAGTATCTAAAATTCTCCGTGTGTTGTTACCATTGCAGTAAACCTGCTTATTTCTGGCTGCTCAGGGAGAAATGGTACCAGAGAGTGAGGTAGCTGTCACACTTTAATTACCGGTGGGGTCAAAATTCCTTCATTTTGTCTGAAGTAACAGCTATTCTTCAAGGATATCTTTTATACACTCAGATAAAGTCCCAACAGTGTCGGGACACAAAAAAGTGAGGCCTGCACTGGCACGGACAGTCTTCCAAAGTCCAGTAGGCCTTTCAGTGCAGTGCTACAGCTTGAAGTACTTTCAGTCAGTTTATATGAAATGAAAATACGAGATAAGAAGAATATTAAATATACATTTAGAGAACACAGTGGAAAGAGAGTTCTGGTGGTTTACGTTTGTGCGTGGACCTGTCTGGTGATCAGGCAGCGCCGTTCCTGTCAATGCAATTTGAGGGTGCTCTGCGATGAGCCGGGCTGATCGCCCTGTTTCTGGAGCAGTCTTCCTGGGCCAAGGGAATTACGTAGCTGGGTTGGAACTCCTTGGGCTGCTGAACATCCTGCTTTGTCATCTTGCAACACATAACACACAGGTTCCTTTTCCAATACTGACATTTATGGGTATTAATAATAGCAGTTGTCCAGAGATTACACCATTTGGAATAATAAGCACTAAGCTCCTAATAATTCAATATTGACTGAGCAATACCAATCCAACAAAATGCCATAATTACTCTCAAGTCAAGATTATTTTTTTTTTTCAGTCAGATTCTTATCTTAAAGCTGACAAATGGATCCTGTATGCTATTTCTCAAAAAATTTTTGATTTCTGAGAAAATGACCTTAGTTTGTCTTGAACAAAAGCTTATGGTAATTTTCCTGTTGTTTTTACATCATTTAGTTCTTGAAAATGTTGACAGCTCAGCCAGGTGATGGTTGATTATACAGTCCCCTATCATATTTTTAGAAAGTGCTGAACCATGCCTATTATTGTTCGTATCTCTGAGTTAAGAAATTTTTTTCATTTGATGTTGACATTTTTCATGTTTCATCTGATAGTTTATATTGCTGTAAATGTGCAAGTACTAGCTGGCACAGAAGTAATTACCCTTGTTGTATTGGAGTTAAAATATAACTTTGGAATTTGTCTCTGAAATAATTTGAGTAGAATCTCTCAATATTTTTATGATCTTCATGAGTGCGCACACGAATTGACTTCTTTGAGCGATAAAAGTTAAGCAAAAATCTGGATACTCAGTAAGAATTGGGTTTGCAGAGACTAGCCAAGGCTTATAGCAAAAATGGAAAATTTATCCCCAGTGCTGTCTACTCTTCAGTTAGTTTTTCCCCAGTCTTCTAGGGAGGTGTTGGTGGTCCAGGATTTTCAGAAATGGGAGGCTGACTGAATAAGGATACCTGTACTGAAGTGTGACTAAGAGAATGCAGCCAGATACCATATTAATTTAGCATCTTACTTAATAGCATAATGAGGTAAAATAGCTGGGATTTTTAAGGGAAGAACATGCTTACTGTGTGTGTCATGGAGAGAACATATTAACCAGGCAGAGGTCACAAGGAGGGAAAGGGAAGTGGTTCTGCCCCAAGGCAATCAAAAGTGCATGTCAGACGGACAGTCATTCCTCAGATGTTGGCCCAAAGGATCCTGGCCCTGTTCCTTTCCTCCTCAGCTTCTTTGTGATATGTGGTCAGATAATACTAAAGCTAAAGTCATTAACAAAATTTTTCTTTCTCTTTTCATTTCAGTTATTTGCCATCTTCCATGCATGAATGGAGGCCAGTGCAGTTCTAGAGATAAATGCCAGTGCCCTCCTAATTACACTGGTAAACTTTGTCAGATCCCTGTGCAAACTGCTAATACTCCAAAACTGTACCATCACCCACAACAGGGGAACAAGCCTGTAGGATCACAAATTATCCACTCTACTCATACTTTACCACTGACGATGTCTGGACAGCAGGGTGTAAAAGGTAACTTTTCTCTTGATAGATTTATTTTATTTTGCAGTTCATTTTATTATTTAATTTTTTGTATCCAGTCAGTAATGATAGTGATCTTTCTACACGGTTTGAATCTTGACATCACAACTCGAATCATGGGCTCACCAGAATGACTGGAAAGTATTTTGCTCAGTGACTGAAATAATAGGAAATAATAGTGCTATTGAAAAGAGTTTATAAGTAAATTTACTTCACTTTACAGTGGAATTTAATGCAGATTGCAGAGTCAAAGGATAAGGCAGGGGCCTTCTTGCAGGAGTGTCGACCTGTTCAAAAAGAGAACGACCGTGGCTAAACGAAGTTCATGAATTGCATAAATACCTAGGGAGAAAATTGCAGGTGATTCCATGGTTCCTAGTGGAGGGAAGAGACAATGCTTTTCAATGTAAAAAAATTATAACTAATGTAAAACTGAAAATACAATCCATGTTTATTCTTTATTATATCATTTGGTAGAGTTCTATAAGTTAATTTTGTGCTGAGGATAGCTATGATATAATTCAGTTAAATAGAAGATTCTTTCCAGGTCATACAACAATACCATAGGGAAAAAAACCACGGTAAAGATTTTCGACTGCTAATTCTGTGACGGCAGCAGAGGATCAGAAACAAGTAAAGTTGTTATGTTAATCAAATTTTGCTCAGTCAAAGCAAGTTCGGTCAGATTCTGCTTTTCATTCCCCCTAGTGCCTTTTTGTGAGGTGACAAAGTTCTGATGACCTTGAAGAGAAGTGTTGAATTTGTTTCCTGTGTGTCCTATGACTCTTGGTAACATTTAGGCTGGGTGAGATCCTGTCCATATGGAACAACTGCTGCAATTCAGTTTCACAGCATGTGAATTTTTTGTTTGAAAGGCCAGTTTGATTTTTTTTTTTGCCTTATTTCTTGCCGAGGGTAATTTTACCTCTTCAAGATTGATACCTCTGAATAAAAACAAAATATATGGGGGAAAGATGTGAGGTGGTTCAGTTGTTGGCAATTAGTTCATGAACAACTTTGCTAAAAGAGGCAAAACTATTTATATGTTTGTGATAAAGATAATCCAGTGTAGTAATTCTGTTTTCAGATGGGGACATAGCTGTGAGGGAAGTGAATCTATGATTCTAAGTGTTGACAGTATCCATCTGGAAACACAGTGTTTTATAAATGCTTTTAATGCTGCTCTGTCTTTTCAATTGATTTATTTTCTAGACTGCCACGCAGCCTATTGGGAAATAGTTTCCAGTGACATGTTGGAGTATCAGTCCCTAAAGCTCCCCAGGACTTTTCTGACTTTTAAAGGGGAAAGGGAGAAGAGTCAGAAAAATAAGAGAATATAATTACCTAAACATTTCACAGAGCAGAAATTTATTTCTGTGACTACTTACTTCCAGCTCAAATTATTTTAGGCAATGTGGTTGACCGTTAAAAAAAAAATAAATTAAGACATAGTTGTTTTTCAGATTTAGAGTTGCTATCTTAAAACACACAGCAGGTTTCTCATTGCTAGAGTCTGACCTTTTGAATATATTGTTTTCCTGACCCTCAAGACCTCACCAGAACCATAAGCAGTCAAAATGCCTTTTCTTCTTTTTCCATGCCCAAATGAGGATGTTAGATTGTGGAGAGAGGAGTGTTTCATTTCTTTCAAGGAAAGAATGAAACAATTCACCCTGAAATGGCTGGCAGAAGTCAAAGTTAATCGGCACATCTAGACAGTGACACGAGACCTGGAGAGGATTGTGGTGATAACAGTACATGAGAGGACACAACCTAAAGTTGATATTTTCAGCATCTGAACATCTCTAGGGGAGTTGACAGATTAAAGCAGAGCAATTTAGTGATTTCTTTTGAAGGCTAATACATTCTTTAGATTTATCAGGTGGAGAAACTAGTTTGAGGGATCCCTTTTCATACATAAAAATGTTTGATAGTAAGTCTGGGTGAATTTTGTTATTTTCACATCGAGAGGATACTGTCTTGTCTTGCCCTGCAAAACCAGTCTTATAGCCTGAGAAGGGTCTTACTGCTTCTTCTTGTAAATGAATCTTTTCCTTCTGAGTTTACCTGTAAAAGAACTTAGTTACCATAAATTTTGCTTGAAGGTTGTTTTCTGCTAGAAGCAAGATCTGAAGAGCCGTTAAGGCTCCACAGCCATATTTTACTGACTTTATTCCTGATTTTTCTGTCTGCAATGAAACAGTGCAGTGCAGAGTAAAAATAAGTTTATTTTTTAAGGAATTCCTACATCAGCCCAATTAATAATGAAAATGTGCTTAGAGAAACAAAAAGAATATGAAAAACCAGAATTAATTTCTACAAAATAATTTTAAAGCAGCTGAAATAAATGAAATGTACTTCCTGCGAAATGGAATATGAGGTTGAAATTTGTAAATAAGAACTGAAAATGTCTAATAAAGTTCCAAAGAGCAGTCTGGCCGTCCGGAGGCAAGGAGACAATTCATAAAACTCAGCAATGCAGTGTGTGTTACAAAGAAAATATGACAACTGATATTTGTTGGTTCTTGATGTTTGGAAGGGGTGTTACATCAAATGGATTGTCTGGCCTGGAGGAGACTGTTGTATCTGCTGACAGGAGAGACCCAGCCAGACACAGTAAATGCTAACTATGTTTTGTTACACAGCTTACAAACTATAAAAATTTTTACACACCATCCTTCCACATTGCCCTACGCCACTCCCCCAAACAATAAATTGAGTTACATGTTTAAAGGGCATTTTGTGTTTCAATGAAAAGAGAAGTGAGGCTTGTAAACAGTTCTGTGTGCATTATGTTGACTGGAGGGTGTCAATCTATATACTCAGACTTAAAACTACAACTGTAGTTAAGAAATTAAAGTATCTGAAAAACATTTCCTCCCTCTTTATCTGCCAAGTCCTGAACTCAGTTCAGGGAAGGGAGTGGTGGTTTTAGATGGTTGAGGTGCTGGCAACTGTTGCAGGGGCAAACTCAGGACTTGGCAGGTATATAAAGGTGAAGGGATGAAAACTGAAGCTTTTTCTGTGTTCCAGAGAAAGATGATGGATCTGAAAAAGAAAATAAAGCTTACTATATACCCAAAAATAACCCAGTGGAGTTTGAATTCTGGAACTTTGAATGGGATTCTTATTACACAGTATAACCACAAATATTTATGTCACACCAGCCAATTTGGACATCCATGTTATGTAGCAGTCTTTACAATCCTATAATGTTGATTTTCCTGGGTGAAGAGTTTTCATTTCCTTGTTAATGAGACTCTATGCATTCTTTCAGCCTTCCCTCTAAACCCCACATTTGGGCTTATTGCAGTCACTTTAAGGCACTCTGTAAAAACTCTAAGGTACAAAATAGAAATGTCTTAGAGGTGCCCAGGATATCTTTTTTGACATATTTTATTACCAATTCTTCTTATGTGTTTTTCCTTCAATTATTTTAGTGAAGTTCCCTCCTAACATAGTGAATATCCATGTGAAACATCCCCCTGAAGCCTCAGTTCAGATCCATCAAGTTTCAAGAATTGACAGCACGTCAACAGGACAAAAAGCAAAAGTACCTCAGCCAGGACATCCACAGGTCTCTTACCAAGGTCTTCCATATCAGAAGACCCAGAAGGGACACACTACTTACACAAATCAACAACCCATTCCTCATATGTTTCCTGTTTCAGTTAAAACTCAGCTTGGACGCTGCTTCCAGGAGACTATTGGGACACAGGTAAGAAACTTTTGCTGTGTCTTTTGAGATAGGTAGCTTTAAAACAGTATTATAAAAGGATGAATATTTTTTCCACCAATTGCTGGAAAAGGACACATTTGGTATTCTTTTCCAAAAGAAAATTCTTTTGGGAATGTAAAAATTTTACAAAATGGCATTTTTCTGAACCTCCTTCTCTTTAAAGGTAATAGTCTTTATTTCCTGTGAGCTTGGATCCCTGATATTCTCATTTTCTAGCCATAACTTCTCCAATAAAACAACGTGACTCTAAATCCTAGTTCCATCTCTCCTAATTAAACAACTAAGGTTACACCATCTTCCACAGCTTGTGCAGTACTTTGCTTTAATGAGTCTTTTTGCATGTGCATCTCAACAATGAGTGTTTTTCAAGGAGTTACCGGTTTCATGGAAATTCCTATTCATGTAAATTCATGTAAAACTTCATGTTTTACAGTATTGTAGGCTTATGTTTTGAATCTGTTGAAATGTGACCACTGACTGGGCTAGAAAAATTATGAAATCCAATAGAGTGTTTGCTAGATGCAAATGCAAGAGCATTAAAACCTTAATTAAGTTTAAAAGAATACGATCACATCGTGATTTTACATATGACTATTCAAAATTGTGTATCTTCTTTCAGTGCTTTATTAAGCACACAGTGTTATCTTATTTGCATATTTGCACATATATGTAAATATACAGAGAGAAAAAAACAGGTATGTGATGTAAAAAAATTAATAAGACCCTGTTATTTATTGTGTATCACCTTGCTGAAATTTAACTTTTCAGTCCAAGTTATTTTTGTGCTTAATGCGTGCCTCAGGCTGAATTTTTTTAAAGAAAGTTCACAAAAATCACTGGTTTTAAGGGATGAGGTTAGAGAAGGAATATGTTGTTTTACTCAGGCTAAAAAAAATAATTATTACTATTCCACTGAAGATTTGTATCATCTGTATGCTTTGAAGCAGAAACTTAAATTTATCATGAAGGTCACTCTGCTTTTTGTCCCTCCAGGATCATGCACCCAAATTTAGCCCATTTTCAAGCATCTAAAATATATATATATTTCTAACGTATTCCATATATTTTGTTACATTTTAGCAGCAGAGCTCTCTAAAGGTTTCATCTGCAGAGAGCATGGCCTGCCTTCCCCTCAAAGGGACAATACCCTGTGATTGCATTCACAATCATCTGTGAAATGCTAGACTGGAGCAAAACATCCTTTACGAGTGTTTCTTCGAGCTGTCAGCGAATGCTGTGGTGCTCAATGTTAGTACTGACAGCAAGGACATTTTCTGAACTTATCATGGCTCCTGGGCAGCACAAATGAAAAAGAGGGATGAGGCCTCACTCATAGTGGAGCAAGGAGCTTTGGAGAAGGTCAGTGATAGGAGACAGTTAGGAGCAGAAGCAGGATGGAATCAAGCAGTACGTGGCAGATCCCAAGGTAATGATTTTAGTTTCCTTCTGGAACCTTAAACTGAAATCACAGTTCCCTACTCAGTCATTCTGTGCCAGCTCCAAAGAACGGACTTTTTCCTGTAGAGTATTTTTCTCTTCTCCTTTCAATGACTGGCTTGTGCACAGTATCATAGCATTCTTACTGGTGACATAATTAACTCTGGTTTCAGGAGTCGTTGCTGTGGAATTAAAGATTCCCAAACCTGCTGATGCTAGGCCATCATGTGGGGGTGTTTTAAAAGAATTGATTCTGAAAAAGGCCGTGGAAGAAGATTTACATGTTATCATGCCCCAGAAATGTTTCTAGAAGACTACAGTTAAGTTTGAGTATGGAACATTGACGGATAGTGTTCACTAATTGCTAAATGCTTGCTTTGTGATTAAGGTGTTTATTTAAACTGATGAGCTCTTCATGGTTGTCTGTTTCAGGAATAGTAAAACCTTGAATTTGTTCTTTGGCCAGGTTGAAGCACATGTTCAAATGAAAATAGATTTTACATGAAAAAAGAAGCACTGCTTGCACTCATATGTAGGGGAATACAAAATTTGTTTCTCAATCATAGACTTGGCAGGGTGCTGCATCTTTTATCTCTTGCCTGTTATGCTGGATAAATTTCCTTCCTGTTCTTTTGGCTGCATGCATGGGTGAGGTATTTCAAATTGTGTGTCTGAAACTTGTAGTGTGCTATGCATGCCTCTCACATTACATGGTTTTAAAATTGAAGTTACTTATTGATCACCAGAAGACCATAATTTGTTCCTATTAAAGGGGGAGAAAAGGGGAAGTATGCTTGCATTGCCTTCATGCCTGACTTGGGATACTACTAAATGGTCAGTTTCTAGTTTTCTTAATGTTTTCTTCAGTATTCCCTTGGAAAAATGTGTACTTGCAGTGCTCTCAAGAAAGGGTAGTGCCTCCTAGTTTAGAATAATACATGTTCTCTTTTTCACAATTTCATTGACCCTTTTGGTCTCAGTCTTGGAGAAGAGTATAATAACAGTTTTAGAAGCCTTTTTTTATTTAATTTAATGGTTCAATTTAGAATTGGAATTGTAGAGTAGAGTGGCATTTTGTAGAGATGTAAGATCTTGCCATAAATAAAGATTTAAGTGACTCATTTACCTACCAAATTTGAACCTGAAATGTTATTATGTTTTTCCAGTCAGGCAATGCATATTAATTTTTGTGGGTTAAATATACCTTGAACTGTGAAAGCACTTTTTTTTTTCTCTTGTACATAGATCTATTCTAAAAGAATTTGCTTCTTTGATATTTGCTTTACTAAATATGAGGGCTCTCTTTATTTTTTCAGACAAGCTGCTGAACTGAGCCTTCCTTATTAGTAGCAATGTGTTACAAGTCCTTTCTGCAGTTTATGCTGGATAATTTTGGTATTCTTACTTTTTTTTTTTTTCCCAACAATCATCAGTGTTCATACATTTTTTTGCAGGGTGGATTATATATTTGGCTTCAAAAATGTTTTGTTAAATATCCTAGAATCAGAGGTGACTTTACTGTCTATAGAGCAAATTGATGGAAGTATATGTGTGTGGCCTCTTCTAGGCAGATCAACCAAGTTAACAAAGACTTTGCTGAACTTGCTTTCAGTTCAGGCTAAAAGCACAGGATAAAAACAGTATCAAAGTCTCTGCTGTGGTTTTCTGTGTGTGTCTGTGTATAACCTCTACCATTCTGTTTCTCTCTAACTTCTATGTTTTCTCTGTCTTCTTTCTTGAATTTCAACTGTTCTTTAAATAACAACTCCTCTAATTTTTAATGCTTTGGTTTTTTTCACAACCTTCTGTGGAATATTTTTCATCTCCCAACACATTTTTCCTCACCCCACCTTAGTTAAATTCCTTTAATGTGTCTGACTTAAAAAAGGTAGTCCTGCAAAAGCAGTAGGATAGTTACTATACTCAAATCCTGTGACAGCTAAAGGTGTATTTTCTGCAGCGTATTTCTAACAGAAAGCATACTGTTGAAGTTAGCGACTGGAGCTTCTCTGAACCAAAGGTTGGAAGGCATTATGGTAGTTGAAGAACCTGGTCATATTCCGAGGCTTCCAGTCACCCCTAATTAACAATGTAGAAATTCTTTTCAACCACCTGTTTGCTTAGTTGTCTTTACTGTCTTAAGTGACTATAACCAAAGGCAGCAACCATGAGAAAAGGATAGTAAAAGATGCGTGAAAAGATGTCAGTCTACAAGCTTAGAATGAGAGAGAGAGAGGGGAAGGTTGAGGGGTTCTGGAGTAATGAAATTTTAGAGTTGAATTCAAATAGATAAATGAAGATGTATGTATGCATTACTTAATTGTGACTTTTCTGGAGTGTCCTCAGCACCAAGAAATAAAGTGGAAAAAGGAACTGGAGAAGCAGTATCAGTATTACAAATTTTTTTAAGTAGTGTAGGAAGCAAATGGTGTTCTTGATGGCTCTGTTTTCTTCTCAAGTCAGTTCGCTTTCCTGGCTGCCTCTCTTTTCTCCGGGTGGAACACTTAGCAATTATTTTTTCTCTGAGAGATGTTAGGTTGACTGCTCCAGGGTGGTTTACCATGTTACGTGGTAGCTTACTATGTTATGTCGCATACAAAAGTTGTGGTTCATCAAATGCTTCCCTAGTACCAAAAAAGGTTTTTTGAAGAGTATATTATAAACTAGTGGTTAAGCTGCGGGCCGGAAACTTAGTGTTGTCATAAAAGCAGAGGGAACAAACATCTACCTAAACTTGCACCTTGTGATACATATAAAATGATATTGAGAAAATAGGCACTTGAAATTGAGAAACTGGTAAAATGTCAGGAATAGGACAAAAAATCCTACTTAAGATGGAGAACAGTAGACTTGTGGGGAGCATTGCATGTTATGGTGCCTTCAAAAGTTGGAGGCTGGGCATGGTGTCCTACAAGGTCCTTTACAGCCATGTAGTCCTGTGTTTCTGAAATCCTAGGAGTTGATCATCCTAGACCACTGATTGTCTAAATCCTATTTAAAAAGCAAGCAAATGAGAAAGATTGTTTCTCTTCTTTAATTCCTCCTCTTTAGCTGCTTTTCATTTCAGCCAGGCCAGGTGCAGGGTCCTGGGATGTGGCAATTCCAGGCACAAATGCAGTTTGGGCAGAGAATGGCTAGAAAGCAGCCCTGAGGAGAAGGGCTTGGGAGTGCTTGTAGATGAGAAGCTCAACATGGGCTGGCAGTGCGCACTGGCAGCCCAGAGAGCCAGTGGCATCTTGGTCTGCATCAAGAGAAGTGTGGCCAGCAGGTCTCGGGAGGTGACTCTACCCCTCTACTCTGCGCTCGTGAGACCCCACCTGGAGTACAGTGTTCAACTTTGGAGTCCTCAACACAGGAAGGACATGAACCTGTTGGAACGGGTCCAGCAGAGGACCACAAAGATGATCCAAGGCATGGAGCACCTCCCCTATGGAGACAGGCTGAGAGAGCTGGGGTCGTTCAGCCTGGAGAAGAGAAGGCTCTGGGGAAACCTTATAACAGCCTGTCAATATCTGAAGGGAGCCTACAGGAGAGCCAGAGAGGGACTCTGTCAGGAAGTGTAGTGGCAGGACAAGGGGCAATCATTTTAAATTGGAAGAGGGGAGATGTAGATTAGACATCAAAAAGAAATTCTTTACAGTGAGGGTGGTGAGGCACTAGAACAGGTTGTCCAGAGAAGCTGTGGCTGCCCCATCCTTGGGGGTGTTCAAGGCCAGGCTGGATGGGGCTTTGAGCAACCTGTTCTAGTGGGAGGTGTCCCTGCCCATGGCAGGGGGGTTAGAACTTGATGATCTTTAAGGTCCCTTCCAACTCAAACAATTCTGTGATTCTATGATTTTAATTCTAGTAAAAATGCCTTTATTATGACACAGAATGTCTTTATATTTCACAAAATACTTTAACAGTTTCAGTGGTTCACCTAGTAAAGATTGTGTTGGCAATCTTGAGCCATGTCAATTTCACATATAATTATTCTGCATTTAAATCAAGAAAAGAATGCAGATGCCTACTATCTGTCAAAGTTCATATGAAGAGAATTAGGCACTGGTTCCAACCCCTCCCATCCCCCAAGACCACTTTAAAGTGTCTACTAAGTATATTCATGTGTTTTCCTATGGTTACTATATTTCAGTATTTTGGCTTTAAAAAGTCTTTTTTTTCCTGAAAATTAGCTAGGTCTCTTTTTTCCTTAACTGTAAAGAGGGAGGCTGCTTTTTTTTTTTTTTTTTTTTTTTTTGTCTTTTGGCAAAGCAGCAAGAAATTGGAGAATCTGGTATTTCCAAATTTCTCTGAAGCATGCTCTTTCTGACTTGATTCACAAGTGATGCTATTCTCTTCAGCAGTTATTTTTGAGTGTCAGTTTTACTGAAGGGAGACCTTTGGTGATCTCGACGAGGCCCTGGGCAACCTGGTCTAGTTGGAGGTGTCCCTGTGACTGCTGGGGGCTCGGACTAAATGACCTTTGAAGGTTCCTTCCGGCCCAGATGATTCTATGA
>BJBW01001682.1:164116-240924 GCA_004320125.1 Scolopax mira | reverse complement strand
GACCCTCCTGCTTTTTCAAAAGAATAAAAAAGGATAATCCTCAGCAACCCTTCCCTCCTCCCCACTTCAAGCCACTTTAGAAACTTCTGCCAAGAGCCTGTCTCTCTGGTACCACAGCCAGCTAACAACAGACTGCGGCTGAGACCAGATGTCCTCTCATCTTTATCTGTACATCTGCAGGCTGCAAGGCCTGGAAGCTCCTCTTCTTTGTGCCACCGTGATACTCATCTCATCCCAGGCCTATGGGTTGAGAAAAATGACATTAAAATGCAACCTGCCAGCACTGACTGGACTGACTGGTTAAGTCAATGTAGAAATTGGAAGTGTGATTGCAGAAAGTCACACCGGGTAGGCCAAATGCCAAGTGATGTCTTGAGGAGTGAGCATTTTACAGCAGCTGCCTTCTTTTCTCCTGGTAGTCCTGTCTGGCTTCTTCACAAGAACATGAAGTAACTCCATGCAGCTCGCCATCCCTTGACAGCCATCTAAGAGCACAACACAGGTTTTAAGCAGGTACCTTGGTGCATTCCATTTTCCATGTCTTCTCACATAAAGGATGCAGCTCATGATTCGGCCCAGTTGCTGTAGAGAAAGTTTTTTAAATGATCAGTTAAAAGATTTAGGCTAAGGACGCATCACTCTTTCTGTTACTGTACAGAAAATTTGATCACATATTGTCTCAGCGTGAGAAACACTCCTCACAATCTTATTCGCTCTCAAGATCTTATTTTGATAGGAAATATCAGTCATTGTGAAAAAAAAAATTATCTTTAAACTAACAGCAATTTCCTGAGGCAGCTAAAAGTGCCTTTTAGTTTGCTGGAGATTTACATACCTATTTCTCCTAGTTATACAAACCATTCTTCCATTAGCAGGAGCCCATCTATTATTCTAGGCGCCTTTTCTCCGCATCAAAATTGACAAGCTGACACCTAGTATAACAGTGGGTTGCTTACATGCTCATAAAATAAAAAATACACAGACTTTCTCCTTCTTACCAGCACTCTCCTTTCTCCTCTCTCCTTAAATTTCTCTTCCTCTCATGCCTGCAAAGAAACCTGGGTCTGTGCATCACAAATATCATTCCAGCAAAACATACAAACAATCCATAGGAAGTAGCCCTGGACTATTTTCTCTTTGCTGCAGCCAGGCCATCATAAAATGGTGGAAAAGATGGCTTGAAAACTTTACTCTCTTGCTATATGTGATTTGTGTATCACAAAGCAGAGAGAACTTCAGAGATGCCACAAAATCCCAGGAACCTCCTCTGCACCATCTCTTGGCACCAGCCAAAGTGTGTATGCACTGGTCCAGGAAGAAGAAGACAACACCAGATAAGGTCTCTCTCTGCAAATGAAGAGTCTGACCCTTTTTTTTGGTGGTGTTTCTTCACTCCATTGTCCATTTAACATGTCTCATCCACACAAAGAGGCAGCTTCACTATTTTCTTGGAGTCCTTCCCAGCACATTGGCTGCAATTCTCTGCTCTGTTTTTGTTCCCGTGTTTTGAGCCGATGACGTGCCCCCCTGCTCTTCATCAGAAACAACTTTTGTCATCCTATTTGATGGGGGAACCACGCGATCCTTTGCCTCACTGGAGTTAAAAGACTTTGTGACTTGGATCAGTTCCTCCCACTGTCCCATGGCTGATACAAACAGGGAGTGCATTCACTTCCCTGAGTTTTAGGCTCCTACTGCATGTCCGGCTCATTCACCTTCCTGACAGTTAATTGAGTTTCCTCCCTGCATGCCGCAAAAGCAAATGACACAATGACAGAAGGCACACAAGAAAAAGCACAGAAATTGTCTATTGATCCTGAGGCTTTCAGAAATACATATGTGCAGAAGCAAGGAGAAAGCATTTCCTCTTCTAACCTTCTCTGGAGCTGAGAGCAAGCACATTGTCCATGAAGGAAATACAGGCACCGCAAGTTTAATATCCCACTATTGTCATGCCGTGGGGAAGCAGCAGATTTGAAGTATTCTTGTTCATTCTTTCTGAATACTTTGTTGAGCCCTCTCTCTCTAGACGTTCACCTGCAGCTGGCAATAAGCTGAAAGCAGACCCGCTTGGGCAATCTCAGCAAGATTTGCCATGTGAGCACAGTTGAGTTTCGGGACCAATTTCCAGCTCTTTCACTCAACTGTTCCTCTCTCCGCATGACTGGATGTTCCCTCTCAGAAATGACTCATTACAGAGGCATTTTACATTTTGGGGGTCAGATACAGCTGTTCATTATGTGTGTATAAACCGCTTAGCACAATGGGCTGTGATCCCCGTGGGTTGGCTGTAGGCTGCCCTCCAAAGCAAACATATAACACCACCACACATCCCTCCATCTCACATAAGAACCTGTGAATTTCTTTGGCACCAGACCACGTTGAAGTGCAAAGCTCCAGTGTTTTAAAATGCCTCTGAATTTGGCCATGCAGCTTCACGAAACCTCCACACATATGCACTTTGAGTACACAGCTTGATCAGATTCATATACAGTGAGGAGGAAAAGGAAAACTGTCAGGGAGAAAGTTATAACTGTGTCCAGGACATCATAGACATATTTTATTTATAAATATATATATGGGATGTGCAGCAGCTGAAGGACTGTTCTGCCATGGTGAAGACTGCTGCTGGCCCAACCTATGCCAAGTCAGGAACGCAGAGCTTAGTTGCCTTTGAGGATGTCCATGCAAGGCTGCAGGTGGGGGCTTGGTAGATGTCCTCTTCCCCTGGACCAGACTGGAGGGGTCAGGGAGTAGTGGGGAACACTTCCCTCTCAATAAAGCACTGTATGAAGCTCTGAGGAGACTGCATTCCAGTACCACTATGCGCATGGTTCTTCCTAAACTGATTACTGAACGTACTCTGCTACCTTGCATATACCTAAAAGCTTCAGGGAAAAAAATAGTATTTTTGTTCATTTACAGCCCAGGAAAGTTCAGCACTGAGCAGTGATGCATTGTCTTGGACACTGTTCATCCTCCACCTCCAACACCACAGCATTTCCATATTGTTCGTAAAGTGAGATGCACAAAGAAGGTGCTCATTACTGAAGACACCCAAAAAGAGTGATGCAATGCTTTTGCTGAACCAAGTCAGGTTTAAGTTGGCCAGAGAAAACTCAACAATGCCATTCTTATCAAGTGCTTAAGGATCACTTCTCTCCTGAAAACAGGATTCAGCCTTACAAGTTGTTTAACAATTTTCCTTTTATTTTTCTTAAGAGCACAAAAAGTAACTTGTCTTTTTACAGCTGACTACTGTACAAGTTTTAAAACAAAAAGGTTTTTTTGAAATGAAGCATCAGAACATGAAACTCCAAACCCACTGAAATACTGAGTTAATGCAATAAAGCTGGAAACTCTTTCCGCTCTTTCTTCTAAATAAGCGTTCAGTGAAATAGACACGGTCCTGGAGCACCCCAAGCCTGGGACAGAACTGTCCTCTCCAACCAGAGCTTTGCCAGGGGACAGTTCTGTCACTGTGTTTCCATCATCTTCCCTTGCCAGTAACACCACTCTAATTGTCTTTTACATTTACATGCACAGGCTTTTCATCTCCCAGGACCCAAGAGTATTTTTGAGATTGTAAATAAAGAGATAAGCTCCCCCTGCCCCGTTGAAAGCAGCCCCCTCTGCCCTGGATTTCTGCAGTTCATTAAAAGCTGTCAGCACTGCAGAGCCCTCCCCGTGGGGGCACCGGGATGAAGGGCAACATGAAGCTGAGACCACCGATAGCATTCGTGGAGGAAAGGTATGATGATATGAAATCTCCAAGAAAGCAGAACCATTAAAACAAAAGTAGAATTAAGCAAGACCTTAACTTAAAAATACAAGGTGTGGGTTAAAAAAGAGTTAAAGAGTATGAATTTTCATTTGGAGCAAATGATGTTCTTGGAATATATGAAACATCTATTACCAGACACCAATTCCTACCATATGGCATATGCATTACTTTCTCTTCTAAACACACTTGCAGTTGCAGGCTCATACCTCGCATTCAGCTGTCGTATTGTGACAGAAAAGTCCACTTTGATGAAACGCATCAGTCTGGCAAGTTGAAGGTGTTCAGATGGTGTTATGGAAGTTCACTGAGACTCTCTGTTCTTGTTAAATCTGTGTCTAAGTACGACAACACGCAGGCTGCAGTGTATCTGAGAGGAGTGAACATCTCCAGCCAAATTATCACTAGGATTAGGCAAACTAATTCAACTCAGATAAGTTCTTCAAATCTTTACTAAAGCTCAGAGTAAGCTTTCAATGAGGATTTATTTTGGCAGGTCTCAGTCTCTTCTATCTCATGATCCTATGTTGCAATGGAAAAGAAAGATTTCAAGACTTTTTCCTGGCCATTAAAATAGGAGAGAGGCCTCTCAAATTCATTTGCAATTTGCAGGTTGAAAACATCTGATCTGTATGATCCAGTTGTTTTACATCTCTTACCCTCAACAAGAAAATGCCTTGCAATATTTTCAGTGCAGCTGGAAGCAAAGACTGGTGAATTTTGCATCTGAAGATACATCCAGTTTAACCACTTTGACCAGATAAAATTAATAAGGGTAGAAGCGAAGAAGAAAACAAATCACAGAAGTTTTGGACAACAGAGATCCAGCTCTGAGCAGGTGTTTTTGCTAATTGAAAATACCACATCCAAATGTGTCTCTTAGTCACTAAGTTTGGCCCATCTATACAGAAAAGATCTTGTGTGGTTTTGTCTGGATCGTGCCTCTAAATCTGCTAAGTACTTGTCCTTCATTAATACAATCAGTCTTGTCAAGGATCCCTGTTACACTGATACCAGATTCACAGTTTTGATGTGACCTCATGAGGTTTAATTTCCTTCCTCCCTGACAGCAAGATCACAATTATTGAGGTATTAGCTGACATGCACCGACTGATTAAATCTAAAATAAATACTAATTGCAGGAACGTCATTAAAAAAGAGAGACAGTATCTGACTCTTGGTTAGATGCAAGCAAAGATCCACCCGTAGTTAAAAACAAACCCCAACTTTGTGATGGGTTTGATGGGGCAGCTTGTTCTTGCTAACAGTGCAAGGCTGTGAAAAAGGGGAGCCTGAAATCTATGTGATGGCACAAGTCGTCTGGTTCCTGTCTCTGTGGGGCAACACTCCAAACACATGCACATCTACTGTACAGCACAGCTGAATGAACTGCTGATGTCCAAGTCCTCTGCTGCTCAGTCCATCACATGCTACATCCCTCATGTACTGATACCAGGTCTATAAGGACAATATTCACCTTACAGGTTCTGCCTCTACTTGGCTCTACTTCTGTACCAGGGTGGGCACAGGATGAAAGGCACGAGCATAATTCAATGTCATTTTTAGACTTGTTTCCTCACCTTAAGTCTTGCTGTATCCTTATGACCTTTTATGTGTAAACATCAAGAGGTACCAGTCAGGAATGAAAGAAATTCTAGCACCTCTGACAGTTTGCATCTGGGTTTGGCTCGTTTTTTTTCCTGAAGCTTTTTCTTGTCTTTCAGTACGGAGCTTAAACCCATGTTCCTTTTTCCCTAAAACTGATCCAGCCACTTACGGGATTCTCAGTGAGATCATTCAGGAAATATTTCCAGTTGGAGGTCTTTGCTTGGGGAATTTTTTTTTTTATTATTATTGATTTTGTCCTGTGCTTGGCATCAGTTACAGGTGCTTTTCCTATTTTGGGTGGAAAGGATATTAAGCAGTATTCCTAAAGGTCCTTTTGGCCCTGTTTTTTTTGTTTTTGTTTTTTTTTTTTTAATTTGCCAAAAAAGCTTTTGATGGAACATCCTCCCCTGGCCCCCAGTCTGACAGGATTCCCTGACCTGCATAACGCTGTCCAGATTGAAGCATGAGAAACATTTCGAAAATGAACTATGCTGAAGTCTGGGAGTTATTAGCTGCCAAGAAATCCCAAAAGCTTTTAAACCTTGTTTGCAGCTGCAGAGTAGGAAACCTAGGTGCTATTCATAGAGGAATTCAACAGGAACTGTAAATTCAAGGCAACTTGCTGCTAAAATACAAAGGTAAAGAATTAAAACAGACTTAAGAAGAGAGCAACCCAAGCCATCACAGCGCCAAAGTGACTGATTGAAAAGGAAGCTTGAAAAATTTCAGTATGCCTAGCTGGGATATAAAATTCAGACTTGAGGTAAAGCAGCACATTCCATAAAAACACATGTCCTTTGCGGTGATTGTAGATCAGGTCTGAAAGAGGAGGCTGAAGAGCTCGTAAGCCCTCCAGGATGGGAGATTTTTGTTGGGCACCTGACGTGGGGGAAGTAGGGGAGGCTCGGGGCAAAGACCAGACTCAAACATCATCTTTGTCAACAGTCAACAAACATCTTTGTCAAGGAGCCAAACGCTTCTCCAGCCCCAGTCAGTACACTTAATTTGCTGTAACATCAGCAAACTACCCATTCCTCATTAAAAAAAAGAAGGAAATGAGGGTAAACATTGTGGCTTCACAACCAAGAAGGGTTTTCAAAGAATACTGCGCACAGTCAAAAGATTATGTCAATTTCATAGATGGTGTTCATCAGCCAAGTGATGGCCATTCCCTTGGGGGTGTTCTCCCAGCCCAGACACAACCTGAGGACGGGCACAACCACTGGTGAGTTACAGCTGGTCAACTTTCCTCCTCCAGTACAAACCCCTGGCCAGGGAAAGGCATGTGTGATCCTCTCTCCCCACTCTCCTGCACGCAGAGGAGCCAGCAGCTCCAGTCAGCAAGGTAATAAACCGCAAACACCTTTTAGGGAATGATCTCATCCTGAACAAAAGTTAAATAAAATAACTTGATAAATCACTGCTCCCCTGAGTGCACAAGCACACAAAGCAGTAGAGTCCTCCTGCACGCTGAAGTGAGCAGCTGCTTCCCTTTTTGAGGCATTTGTAGGGGAAAAGGAGCTTGATTTTCAGACAGTGCCGTAAGTGCAACCTCTGAAAAAAATCAGGTCCCCTCAAGTTGCCTTATGTTCAGTCCCTTCAGTAAAAGCAGCCCAAATGAACTTATCACTTGTCACCATCTTTTCCAAGGACTCCAGAAGGAGAAGCAACTCTCTCAAGGCAGGAGAATACTTTTGCACACCTGGCTTGTACTACTTTAAGGAAAATTACTCTCAAGAGCTAATTAAAATGCATGATTTCCCCCCTCTAGCTGTATAGATTAATCTATTTCATTTTCAAAATCTCATTTTTTTCCCATCACTTCAAGTATTCAGAAGAGATTACATTACTACAATCACAACTTGGCCTCAGTCCCAGAATATAGAGATGAAGAGAGAAAAGGCTTTTGTTGAGCACACATAAACACACGCACACACACACACTCAACCCAAGCAGCCAGCATAAGCAGTTGGTATTTTAGAAAAAAAAAAAAGAAAACGCTTTAATCAGCTAATTGGGGAGGGGGTGAGGCAGGACGATATCTAAATTCTTATGACAGAAGTGAAAGATTTCTAGCGGAATGTAGAGTCAATATGAGAGAAGAAAGACCAGGGAATCTGATGGAGAATTATGAAGCTTTTTTTTTTTTTTTTAAAAAAATAAACAGGGAACAGCACAGATCTTGGTCTCACAGAATGGAATGGAAGGGACAATTTTTACAGCAGTGTCACAGGGCAGTTCAGGGCAATATTGCATCCAGGTGAAATCAAGGCTGCTGGACCAGCCAGACCTTCCAGAAAATCTGAAGCCCAAAGAGGTTAAAAAACTACTAATATAGTAGCTAGTTAAGCTCTACTGCAGTGAAAGAGTTGCAAGGAAAAAAAAAATAATGAGAAAATCTACACTGCACATCAAGAATCTTCATTAGAGTGCAGTTCCTCAGATTTCCCCCGGAAGAAACTAATCCCTTGAGGTGAAGGCACCAGATTTTAGGCCAGTTTTGCCAAGGTACTTTCTTTAAAATTAATGTAGTCACTGGGAAGCTCACATGGTTAAACGAGAGCAGAACTGCTGTCCCTACAGGACGCCTCCTCCCAGTGCTGCCTTCCCCCCTCCCCTGCTGCAGATGTTTGGGGAGGGGGGAGAGGCCACGCCGTGGTTCCACGTCTATTAAAGTCACATCTGTTGTACTCCCAGGTTCCATGGCAGGACAGATTTGATCTGGATCAAGCACAAACACATTTCTGTTGAATTAGCCCAAGCACGTGACACGACGTGCTCCGGTTTTAACTTAGTTGGCCACATTATGTCAGCCTGAAGATGATGGGCAGTACTGAACCTGCCATCAAGGTTGCCAGGATAAAGTTATGTCACCAAAACAGTTGAATGCATTTGAACCAGCTTGTGAATCGATACCAGATCAGGACTTTGCATTGCAGGGAACAAGCTCTTTTGATCCAGTGCCGGGCACCTTAAATCCAGATGCTTGCAAAAGCAGGGTCTAAACCCTAAGCCTGTGTGTGCAAGGCAGTAACCATTCTCAAAAAAGAAAAAAAAACCAACACAAAACAAACCAGCATCTAGAATTTAAGAAAACAAATTGGAGTTAGATCTAAGTTTTATAAGAGTCTCCCTTTTTCCTGCTGAATCAGGGCTGGTCCCCTGCTGGCACAGGTTAAGACAGGGATGCTGATGCCTGAGACACTGCTGTGTCCTGCCACCGCAGCTCCCCATGAGCCTACAGCCAACGGGCTGTGCTGGGGTGGAGGCAGCATCTCAGACCAGCAAAAACAAACAAATAAATTTAATTTTTATATTTCATCGGAAGGATTTGGGTTTTTAAATTATATATTTAGCGAAAACACAAATAATTCATGAGTGTTTTCAAATACATGAATAATTCAAGCTGGAACCGAAATAGCTAAATCATCAGGGCCATCATCCTCATAGAGGCATCTAGGATAGGTTATTTCAAGTACATTTCACTGCAGACTGGCACGTGCACAAATTCAGTAATAAGCAGCTGCATCCATGCCTTTTAGCCCCCACAAAACCCAACTAGTCACAATATCCCAGACTCAGGACGCCAGACCAATAGTTGAGATGTATCTGAGCCCTAATTGAGCTATGGGTTTAAGAGTAGGGACAGATCCAGTCTGAAATCCCATTTTATAGCTCCCCAAACCACATCTGAACCATGTGGTACGTGTGTGGCATTTAAGAACAAATTATCTGAACACCATACAACTGTTCAGTAATAGCTAACTCCCAACTCCAGCAACCAGCATTCTTGCATGCATATTTGTGGCTGACATTGTGTAGACTTTGAGGCATGTATATTTGTTAATTTGAATTCTGTGCATTTTGTGGGCAGTGAGGGTGTAATACTAAAACCATAACTTCATTGTGAAAAAGTTTTGCACTTTTTTATGCTTGTATATATATGGAAATCTGGAATGAGCTGGACAGTCAGACACAAGAACAAGAGAAGATCAGCTTTTAAAGTACCTTTTAGTGAGAGTTTCCTTTATTTTGAAGCTAAGTGCTTCTTTTTTTATATAAACTATTTTTCTAATCTTGTTTTCAAAACTTGCTTTTAACTTCCAGTTGCATTTTTACTGAAAACTGCATTTTACATTTCATTTATCCTACTCCATCCAATACCATCACGTAAGGCCACTCCTGATTTACTGAAACTGAAATCCTATCGATATTTTTTCAGGTAGTCAAGAACATATTTAGCTCCTGAAAGAGACGTAATTTTATCATTTCGGTTTTAAGCATAAAGTCTTTGCCAAAAAACAGCCCCTGCCTTGACATTTCACTTATTACTAATTTAATGCACAATGCCAGAACTGTATTCCAGTGTATGCATCATCCTACCTCCAGCCTCCCCCTTGGTCTGGTCTTACACCACGCCTGGTCAGCCTCATGCCAGGAAGAAATTCAAAACTCAAACCCAGAGAACTGCAAATTCAGCATCAGCTTAAAAGCTAGTAGCTGTTGTCACCTCACGCTCTGCAAACACTAACACCAGAAGAAAAGCAAGCGAATCTGACAAAGAGCTCTGTACAGAAACACAGTATTTCTTCACTCAAAGAGCTCAGCTAGGACCAGGAATGTCTTAACCACCACAGTGCATAATGATACAGTAGAGAGTCTCAGTCTAGGAAAATGGAGTTAAGCGTTTCTGGCTACAAGCTTTTTGGTAAAGGACAATATTCTGCTTACTGAAGTCTCGGTGAATTATCTTCTAGATACATCTTCTAGATGCTCCTGGCACAGGGTGACGTTGGTGCTTCAGATTGGCAGCACCCTCCCATCACCATCATGTCTGCAGCCAGAGCCCTGGCCAATCAGTGTAACTTTTAGAAAGTAATAATTAAAGTAAATAGCTGGCCTGTATCCCCTCCTGTATCCCAATGCAAAGGAAAGCTGTCTGGGATGGGTTAAAGAGCAGTTCTATAGGCAGAGATGATGTTGAGAGAAAGAAAAACTTCTTGGAAAGGAGCTATAAGCATAATGATTTGTTAAGAACAAATGAAGGAGCTACGTTACGGTATTAACTTACATAGTTATATCTGATGGCATTTTATATTCCCTGCTTATCACCCCAGCTATGACTCGGCTTTGGAAAAACTTGGGGTTCAGAACCAGAAAAACATTACATGGCAAATGACTAACACTAAGCATGCTGGAGCCACATCTTCTCTAACCCTCTGATCTTGGGAAATATAATGGCTCATTCATCTTCTCTCTCTTTTTTTCAATTTTGTAGGAATTCTCCCATTGTAACGAGCCTTTGACCTAACCTCCATTTCTTCTAATGCTGCCTGACATCTTCCCATCATATGTTAACAGTGTGTGTCTTCAGTGAAAAGCAAACCATTGCTAGTGCTCTCAGGCCCCAAAGAAAAGCAATGTGGAGGAAAAAAGAAAGAGAAACCTCGACCTCACTGGTTCTTCCCAGCGATCTGTTGCTCCAGCAACTCAAAGTCAAACAATGATGTCAAGAAGACAGAGCCGGCCACTTTAAACCCTGCGTCCGGTTGCCACAGCAACTAGTTTTTAAAGTAAGTGATGCAGAGACTTTTTCTTTTCTCAGTAGTCAAAAAGAAAAAAAAAAAAAAAGGGACAAAATGAGAGTAAAGGATGTTTACCTGGGGCTGGGGATGTTGGTTTAGGGGGCTGTGCTGTAGCACCCTGGTGAAGGGCCAGGGCAGGGAGGAGGAGGATGCTGTTCCCTCCCAGTGGAGCAGAGCAGCTGCTTGGAAACGAATTGCTTTGCTCTTCCTTTCACCAAAGGAAATGCCAGAGAAGCAAACTCTGCTGCCAGATGCCACATGGACACCAAATGTTCTCCACCGGCTCACACCAGCCCACGCTGCCCAGGCACCGAGGGGAGGGAACGCGCCGTCTCACTTTCATCCCTCCTGCCCCGAGCTCCCTCAGCTGTCACAGCCCCATCTGTCCCACAAGCCATTGGCCTCACTGGGCAGCTTACAGGCTTCAAACAAGGAGGACAGGTGCTGGGGAGCGTGGGGAGGTCCTTTGGCCACCCCTGAGCAGGAGCCCTTTTCCAGCCCCCGCTCCCCTCTGGCCCTTTCCCCAGCCGCCTGGATAGCTCTTTTGTTTGGGACCATCAGTTTGTGGCTTCCCAAGAGCTGAAATCCATGGCAAAAAGGCACAGCTTTGCAATTTCATTCCAAAAAAATAAATCTCCCATCCCTCTGCATCTCAAGGGCTAAGAAGAGAGAGGGGGCGAGAGCTGTTTGTGTTCCTGGGGGGACAGGACCTCTCCCTTTTTGGAGGTTATAGACAATGCTTTCACTGGCCACATAACTTCTTTGAACTTGGAGTATGTTCCTTCCCAGAGCAGCCATCCACATGGAGCTGGTGCAAAACAGAGCTGGGAGGTGGGAAACAACCTTTGTCCACGCTCCCTGCTTGGAAGGACCTCTCTAAGCCCACCAGCCACACCACAGACCTCCTAAGGAGCCACAGATCCCCACATGCCTGCGAGGAACGATGTGATTAACTCTTCCACTGATTCATTCTTATCCATTTATCTAATACAAACCATTTCTTACTCCATTAGACTCTTGCCCTCACTGAGTAATCCCTGGTTGTATCATGCTTTGGAATTAGTCTGCAAGGTCCTCAGGGCAGGGATCATGCTTTGGAAGGTGCCTCACAGACTTTAGGCCATTGCTAAATTAATAAGAACGTAATAAAAGTATTAGAGAGCTCTACCGAGGGAGGCATTGTTATGCCCCAGAGGCAGCATATCTGGTTAACAACCCTGAAAAGAAATGCCAACAACATTAGCCTCTGCCCCTACATCCCTCTGCCTAATGTAAAATTAAATAGCTACAAATTACCTATCTATTTTTCTATCTGCCTAGGCAATTAGCCCATGCTCATTACTGGACATATGGGGATACATCCAAGCACGCAGGCACTCATTGAGACGGGAGACACAACATGCAACATGGCACAAGTGGATTCTCCCAGGCCTCTCCTCCATTGTAAAATATACCATTAAACACATCGGGCCATCAGCGAAGGTCAGAAAAAAGTCTGCTTCCACCTAGGAGAGGGGAAAAGTCTGCAAAATCTGGCAAGAAAGGTATCCAAAGAGCAAACCAAGGAACAATGGTGGCAAACAGGGTGCGAAAGCGCTGTCGAAGCGCGGGCAGGACAGAGACGAGCAGCCAGGAATGTTTATTCATATGGGAAAGACAAACACCAAACCATAAGCAAATGTGGCTCAGCACATTTATTTGCAATTAAGGCTCATGCATACATCTCCTTGAATAGGAGGTGCACCTCCTGATTAGTGAGCCTATTGCTAATGGTGCACTGTCAAGAATAAATCAACAGAATTGAGCAATGGGACATCTAAGCATCATGACAAATATCCTGGAAAAAAATTCAACCCAAGGTTCTCCAGTCAGGAGCAGTGAATAGAACCCCCCCTTATGCTCCAGCACTGATTTGGGCACCATAGCAGCATCCCCCTCCCCAACACTATCACTCCATTAAGTGAAGAATGCTGTATCGAATGCGCTTTAATCCAGTTAAGTTCAAACCCTCCGTTTTGCAGTTTGACAGTAATGTTATCTTTTTATTCAGTGCAGGATCAGAGGTCTGATGAAACCTCGCGTTGCCAACATAAAAGTGGAAGGAGCTTTAGCTAATCCCAAGGAAAATGAAGTCCACCTCTTTCTCCCCGCACCCCTCCTGCAAAGAAAGAAAATGCAAACCCCACATTTGACTCTGTTGGAAGAGAAAATTCCCTGCTGTCCTCAGATGGTTAAAACATGCAGCTTTAGAGGGCTGCATAAGGAATAGCAATTACATACCCTTCACCTCTTGCCAGCTTGGGGGCTTTTTTTTTTTTTTTGGTGGGGTTTTTTTCTAAATCTTTCAGCCAGTCTTTTTTGCAGTCCTTATTCTGGGGGAAAAATCCTCGCCATCCATGAGAAAGGGTGGTTTATCAGGGTGGGGGGAAGAAAACAGGAGAAGGGAGTTCACAGGCTGCCTCCATGTCATTTAAAGAAAAAAAAAAAAAAAAAAGGAAAGAAAAAAGGGAGAGAAATAAAGCCCAGGTCTGCAGTGGAGTTTGCCTGGCCATATTAAAAGAGCAGGTGTTGTACTGAGTTAATTTATCTGGGAGGAGACCTGAGCAAATCCCAGCAGCCCCGCTGAGAAAAAAAAGCTTTGTGCGCTGACACAAAGCTTCCCCCCCCCCCGCAGCATTTCTCTTGCTGTCTTCCCTTCCCTCCTCTTCAGCTTCTCCTAATTGCAGGGCTAATGTCCTCTGACAAGTGCCTCAGATGGTCCAACAACAGCCCTATCAACCAACCCTCCCTGCCTGACTCCCCATCCCTGATTATTATTATTATTTTCACAGCATCCATCCCTGCAAAGCCCAGGCTGCTCTTGATTACTTTCTAACACAACCACGTCTGCTGAGGCACGGCAAAATACTCCATTCACCATGCTGAGGACACAGTTGCTTGGCCGTTATGACATTGCTGCAATGTCTGGCACAAGGAACAGTGCAAAGGGGGCTCCAAAGATTCCTCTTTTGAGGCTGCAAACCCAGGACCCACATCAAAGCCGGCTGCTTGTCTGATGTTTGCTTTGAATGATGATGTCTGAGGGAGGGGGCCTATCTGCCTGCCATGCCATGAATATGTGCATTATTGGCATCGCCTCCAGCCTCGCCACAAGCTGTGTGTCAATTAAAATGTGGATCTGGAGAGCAGCAAGCCCAGGCAAGTAAAGATGGGAAAGAAGGTTTTTATTTATAAAGCTACTAAAATAGGTGGATGGACTTCCTCTGAGGTGGAAGAGAACAAAGTCTTCTGTTGACAATGAGAAGAGGTCCAGGTTCAACAAGCATAGTCATAGCATTTCTCACTCCCAAATTCATGCCCAGAAAAATGACATTTCCCTGGGATCTTGGGCTTTTACACAGAAATCACTATTTCCATCAGGCCACAGCATCCATCCTTGCTGCTGACCACTTACACAAAGCACAAAACATAGAGCAAATGTTCTTCTTCTATTAGTAGGATTTTTTTTCTGGGACCAGAGGCCAGCGTGGCAGCTTAAGGGAAGCCAGCACTTTCAATATCTGCTTTCCCAGTGGCATGAAGTGCTACATCTTCTCTACTGCCCATACCATTGCTAGTGCCACAGCAAGGCGGGTGCAACGGGAAGAGAGAGGGAACATCCTCTCATGCTTGGTCTCAACAGCTGCAGAAGGTGCATGCCAGGCTGCTCTAATAACTTCACATCCATACCAGCTGTGTCAACACCCACATTGGCCAGACCACAGCAAGCTGCAGCCACCACCAACCACAGGGAGGATGTGCAGAAGGAGACAAACAGGGTGGGAACAGGCATTCCTTGTCCATCCTCAACTGCACCCACCCCTTCATGCTGCAGGGACAGGCAATTTGTAACAGAACCCAACCTAGGTTGGACGGGTTGCTTCAAGATCATCCAGTCCAACCAGTGGAAGAAAAAAAACCAAAAAAACCCCAACACTCCACACAAAAAACCCCCACACAAACCCCACACACCACACCCAAAACAACACCAATCCACTACTAATCCATATCCCTGAGCACCATGTCAACTCTCCTCTTGAACACCTCCAGGGATGGTGCCTCAACCACCTCCCTGGGCAGCCCATTCCAATGCCTGACAACCCTTTCAATAAAAAAATGTTTCCTAATATCTAACCTGAACCTCCCCTGGCACAACTTGAAGCCATTACCCCTTGTCCTATCATCTATGACCTGGGAGAAGAGACTGATCCCCACCTCTCCACAGCCTCCTTTCAGGGAGTTGTAGAGAGCGACAAGGTCTCCCCTCCGTCTTCTCTTCCCCCAGACTGAACAACCCCAGCTCCCTCAGCCTCTCCTCATAAGGCTTGTGCTCTAGACCCCTCACCAACATTGTTGTCCCGGTGGTTTGGAGAGAAAGAAGCAGCCCATCAGACCAGAGTTACTCTGCACTGAGTTAGTCGGACTGAAATCAGGCTTTGTTTGTCAGGAGCAGAAGGTTCTGTTGTGCCTCTGGGAGGGAAAGGAAAATTTCAGGATACCAGCAAGCAGCAAAGGGTATCCCATTAAAAAAAAAATATAGTCAGAGGTTTACATTCATTGCACAGTGAAGTTAAAATAAAAGACACCCCTTTAAGATACAGGGAAAGGAAAAGCATCCTGAGGAGAAGAGGGAGGAGCTGTGGGAAGTGATGAGAGCAGCTGCAGAGGAATTCCAGGGGGACAGATAGACAGGCAGTCACAAAGTCTGTTAATTATTTAAAAAATAAACTAACACAGAAAAGGGCGTCCTGGGGAGGCGGGGGAGGCAGAACCTCAGGGTACCCATCAATTATACACAAACCAGCTCAGGGACACTGCAAATAAGGGTCCTGTGGGCATCCTCATGGCAAGGTCAGCAGAAGCTGGCCCCATCCCTCCACTCGTGACACAGCACGGTACCTTTGTGACCCTTCATTACCCCTGGTTTGGCAACTTGAGTTGAAATCCACAAGAGGAAAACAAAGAAACACAAAGGCAGGGCTTGGCAATGGCCTGTGTTCATAATTGCACTGGAACAGGGTTTTCACCTGGCACCACCATGGCACACAGTGACCCGGCCAGCTTGGGAGCCTCCCTCCTCAGTTGTGAAACAGTCACCACAACAAGCAGTTGGGCGTTAAGAAGAAGCAAACTCCATCCAGGTTGCTGCTTCCAGATCAGGGTAAGCAAAGCAAGGAGGTAGGAGATCCAGGAAATAAACCTGTCCCTGAACGATAGGTTTTATCTACTGGAGCTGGGGCTGATATAGAGCAGCATCTTCAGAGCTGCAGATCCCCAGTTTTCAATGAGATCAGGTCACACACACCACCCCTGGGGACTACACAACAGGATTGTTCTTAGCTGAATGGCCACCTACACAGTTTGGTTTTCAGATCATTCTTTCCAAGAGTTCCATTAACAGACAACAACCAAAACACAAAGTTTAAGTGGCAAAAGTACTTCTTACCACTTTTAATATTTTCTTATAACTTGAGCCTTGAATTTATATCCCGACATCTTAAGTAAAGCTCTGGTCCAGAAAGTCTGAAGCTTAAGAAGGGAAGAACCATCTCAGATTCAGCAGTGGTAATCCTGCATCCCGTGTCCACTTTTGTTGTTTCTTGTTATGATGAGAAATTGTAAAATATTCACTAGAAACCAAGAGCCCTAACTTGCCTTATGGACACCATCAAATAACCATTAAACAATAACAGCTTTGGCTGACAAACGGGCGAAGCTCCAATTCAAGTTTTCAGCCTGCAAGTACGAAGAACCATGGCCTGTTAGAAAACCTTAACCCAACCAGGTCATCCCAATTCCTCCTGCTCCTCTACTCTTGGTTTATACACCAACTAATGTCTTTTCTTTGCATTGAGCTCCTCCTTAAAACATTGAGAAACATGCAGCTTGCAAGCAAGAGGGGTGATGTGTGTTTGATAGAAACCACCCATATAAATGAAACCACAATTTTCACGATAAATCGGCAAATGGGCAAACATGCAGAAAGTGTATCTGCCATAATGATTTGTTTAAAATAAACAAATCCAGCTGTGGTAAAATAATGAGTTCTCTGGAAATACACACACAAATTCTGGCTATTTCATTATGAACATATTAAATCTAGTCCCTCAATTCCAGCTCTTGATGATAATTAAATACACATAAATGTACTGCAGTGAATTTGCTCCTGGTAATTTGCATAGCAGAAAATAATTATTCTGGCAATTAGATACGGTACAACGTGCTGCTTCTTTACGTGCACCACAAATTTCTTCTGATGCGTTTGCGTCATCCTTTAAGCAGTTAATGGAGGCCCCGTTCCTATTAATAGCACGATACAGTGGGTTCATGGTGGCTTGGCCTCACGTGTTTGGAGCTCTGCTTCATTAATGTGTTTGGGATAACTTTTGTTGCTAGGGGTGGTGCTGCAAACTTCTCACTGCCTTTAAACAGCCAGCTCCTTTGCTGGAAATAGAGTGTTTTCCATTTGTTATTTATTATATTGGTCATTTGTCCAATTGTGCTTGCCTTGTCCTGTGATTAACCAAACAGTGCCGGGACAACCTTCAGTTCAAGGAAACTGATCAGTTCGTTCCCCTCCTGCCCAGCCCATTTGTCCTGTCACATATGGGGATGATGCATTTCTGGCACAGACCTGCATCCATTTAGGTGAGACTCCTCATCCCAGCCTAAGTTGCGTAGTCCCCAGTCATCACCAGGAGCCAAGGGAAGGATCAGGTAGAATAGGAGCATCAAGGAAAACAAAGCCACGGAGCAGATTTGCAGGGCTGAGTTTTGTACCGCCAGAAAGCCCAGCCTATTCTTCTCTAAAGGTATTTCTCTTTGAACATTGGTCATAAAAGCCTGTGAGAAAGCCTTCTCTCCCTCTTGAGGCTGCTTCCTGAGCTACAGCTGGCCACGCCAGCAGCCTTCCCTGCATTTCAGCCCCGAGCCTGTGCTAAAAGGCAGGAGGTGCCTCACCTTACTGCCAGCACCTCCTGATCTCCAGAGAGTATCACTGCTCAAATATTTAGAGACAGCAGATGATAAATTTTGATGAATCAAATCAAGAACTTTGATAACGATTTGAGAACTGCTTTTTTTTTTTGCTGTCCACATCTTACAATAAAGGAAGAGAGCCCAGGAAAATGTCAGAGCCAAAGCAGACAACAAAGAATGTGTCCGAGAGGTGGGACCATCACCATGGGTAGCTTCTCTCCCTGCCCCAACAGCTCCTGGTCCTCAATTCCTGGCAGCCTCAGAGCAGTTTCTGCTGGTGCTGCTGCTACCCTCACCCTGATGCCCTGCATTGCTCCAGCTCCTCAGGTCTCACCCAAAGTAATTTCTCTCTCCCCTGAGCAAGCCTCCCTTATTGTTGTCCCTCACGCTGATTTTAATTGAGGTTTAGTCTGCTTGAACAAGCTGATGAGAGAAAAGGTGTCCCAGAAGCAAGGGTGATTGCCTGGGCAGGGGAAAGTCACATGTGATTCTCACCTCTGCCACTGACTTCTCATCTAGCCGCAGGCATGCTATTTCATCTCTTGCTGTCCACCACTGCCTTCTTCAAAGCAAATGTTCAGACATATCTGTTAAAGACTGGAAACACTTTGAACATGATGTTAGCCACCAGCCACTTCAGAAAATCTTGTCCATTACAACTGGATGTTTACCCTTAGGTGATATGGCAGTTCTACCAACATCCTGCATTGAACTCTGTGTCCTTCAGCAGATGGTGGGTTTCACCCTCCCTTCCCAAGGGTCATGCTCAACACTGCAGTCTGACCCAGCTCACGTGGCCACATGCCACGTGGCACAGCCCACCCTGCAGATGGGCTGCAATTCTCCCCAAGCCCACCTGGAGGTCAGGCAGAGCAGAAGGGGTGGGATATGGCCACCCAACAGTCTCCAGCACTGAGACCCACTGGCAGCTTCTAGGAAGTGAAAAAGGAAGGGGGAAAATGCAACAAAAAACAAGAATAAAAAGTCTTATAGTCCAGAGCACAATTAGGAAGAACTTAACCTTTTTTCTCAGGGTTAGTCTTTTTTTCTTTTTCTCTTTTTGGCCTGGCTTACGGCTGCCTGTAGCTCCCTTCACTGGTTGCCTAGCAGGGCTAGCATTCATGGCAATCTGAGGTACACCATGGATGCTCCCTGGAAGCAGCCTGCTATTTCCTACCCCAATGTCTTTTATTTTGGTCAGTGTCACTGCTCGAAGAGCAACAATAGCACTTTATTTCCATGGCACTCATCTTCAGATAATCTAGTGACAGCCTTGCCTTACCTTCAGCTATGTTGTGCCCTAGATGAATACCACACGTACAAAATAATTCAAAACAAATCAAGGAGGCTAAACTTGTTAATCCTTCAATTCTGCAAGGCCGAAGGGTTATTTTACAAAGCACAAACACTCAGGCTACACAGTTCTGCTCAAGTGCCCTGTAACAGTCAAGAACAGCTGAAGCAATTAGCAATGCCCCATCTCTTCCAAAAGCCACAAACTCCAGGGAAGGAATCAATAGGAAAGCCTTACAATACAGAGCCCTTAGCTAAAGACACGTTTTGGGGATAAAGCTTTTAAAAGGCAGGGGATAAGATGCTAGACTTAGGAAAGGGCTGAACCCTTGCATATGTGGCCATGCCATAGACCTGGGGCTCCCATGTGTAAGATGTAAGATATTTGTTTCCTTCAAAAAATCATCTGAAGTCCACTGATAAAACAGGTTAAATAAGAACTACACCTCCGAGTTATTTTTACCATCCATTTATTTAAGGGAGTAGCTTTAACACTGGAAGATGTACCAGAACAGACACGGGGAACAATGTTTCTGCAAACTTCCAGCCACAAGCATTGCACGTGCAGGAGTTCTGGCTGGAGATGAACCTGGTTAGTTTTTGAATGGGATTTGTGACATGTCCACTTGTCCAGGCAGGAGGTGCAGTTTCCTGACTCTTCCTGTCCCACATCTCTAGAAAACTGTACTTTTTACAAACAGGAAAGGGAAAAAGTTCTCATAAACTTGCTGCATGGAGAGTCAGTTCAATCTCTCAAACACATTGCGTGTATTCTTGTTAACAGAATTTGAGTGCAGGTTTCCAAAACATTGTCTGAAAGGTGAAGCCAACCCAGAGCTTTCAAATTTAGAAATGTCACCTCCACAATTCTGTATTTCACCTGAGAAGATGTTTGTGATTTGTTTATGCCTTTCATGATCATATGAGCACCTAACACCTCAGTCACATAAAGACTCAGGACAGGACTTAAAAAGATATTCTGATTATAAAACTGATTTATTGTTTACTCTCACAAGCCTTAGTTGTTACTTCCACTGAAGTCAATGGGAGTTTTGCCATCGACTTCAATAGGGTGGAGCAGAGCCAGGGACTTTTGTCTGTTAATTCCTTGTGGATCATTTACAGCTTTCCAAGCACCACTGCAAAAATAAACTTCAGATTTTTAAAAAACCACACCACACACAACAAAAAACAACTGGAGTTAAAATGTGTATAAATACCCAAAGAGAACCACTGGCATAATATCTCTCTAGTATTTCAGAATAGCTCATTATTTACTCATTAAATCAGGAAACAACAGCTCCATTTTTCAGGATTAGCAGCATGTGCATTTCTCTCATCAGGGATCAAACGATCCACGATCCCAGGTATATCATTTGCTCTTGAATATAGAATCAAGTCTTAATATAACAAGCTGGACTCAGGGCACAGAGTTATGGCCAGAAGTGGGCTTAGTAAGTGACATTGCTCTGGAGGTGCCAAGCACAGACATCTGGACATGGGAGGGGAGTGTCTCTACCTGGTACCTCTCTGGTGCACGTCAGTTGGCCAACCCTAGATGCCCAAGTCTTGAGGAGGGAGAACAAGCAGGCTACAGGGGACAACCAGCCACATTAAGTCAGAAATTCAGTGAGCCAAAATAGGGATAGAGGGTAAAAACTCAAGCACCCTCGTTTTCTTCCACTTCTAAAGCACCTCTCCTATCTCAAATAGCACACTGCCAAAACTCAATGTTAGGATTGAGTTTGAGCATTTTTGCACCACGTTGTCACATATTTTCAGACAGAACGCTTTTGAAACTAAATATTTTCCCTGCAGAAGCATGCAAAGTGTCACGCTCTTGCAAACTTCCACCACCCAGCTGCTCAAAGAGTGAAAAACTGCAGCCCTGGACTAAACCAGGGCAATGCTCCTGGATGAACCTCCACCTTCTTAGTGAAGCCATTCTCATGTCAACTGCTTGGGAAAAGCAAGGCTAAGACAAAGGGGAGCTGAAAGCCTGGGGCTTGAATTGAAACTATAAAAGGAACAAAAGTAGAAGCAACAAAACTCTAAGGACTCTTTTGGCACCCAGGGAGGAAGCTTAAAATACAGCCAGGGCTTCTCAGCCTTTTTCACCCTATCTTCGTCTGAAAAAAAAAAAAAAAGAAAGGAAAAAAGACAGCTCTCAGAAACAAATCTCTTTCTGTGTAAACTGTTGCCAGAGCCTGAGAGAATAAGCCAGCGTTTCTGTGCCAGCCCATTCACATGGCCAGGTGAAAAGAAACTCATTCCTTTACAGCCTGTGCTGCCCCACACAACATCTGCTGAGAAAGTGGGATGGGAAACACCAAAAAGGGGAGAAGAGAACAGCCGAGGCCTTCAGGTTAGAAGGGCAGCCTGTTCCCACCAGGGAGCCCCCTCTTTCACTTGCAGACAACTGCTGCATTTGACATTTCAATGGGAACTGAGGCAGAGCAGGAGGGAGGGCGATGGAGGAGGGGGGAGAGCACACATAAAGGCACCAGAATGAGAAAAGAGAGGAGACAAAAATTCTGCATCGCTTTCATTTCTGCCTTCGCGGGTTTTTTCCCCATAATACGGCAGTCAGGAGAAAAAGGGGACTTTCTTTTAAAATTAGATGGACAAGCAGAGGGTTGGCGTTGTTAAAAAACTTCTTTGGGCTGAATCAATTTTATGGGGCTTACAGGGCAAAATTCTTTATTTTTTGTCATCCCCTCTTTTTGTTTGTGTTTTCAATGAGGAGGAAAAAGGATTTACATAAAATAAACAAAAAAGAATGAATAGCAGCAAACCCTGCCATGGGCACCAACAGTGAATGCTTTTTAGAAGAGTTACACGAATATTGTTTCAGTGTTCAGCATCGTCTGAGGGTCCGACACAGACACATTCATCCTGGGGAGTAATTCTGGAGTCCCGATCACTTCATACAAGTCCCTCAATGAGGGCTGCATGCTTTTTAAAATCCGCTTTATAGAAACTTTCATCCAAACACATCAGAGTATTTTGCGAAGGCTTCAAAGCTGCCCTATGCCATAAAAGGGTATTATCTCCATCTTACAGAACAGGAAACTGAGGCCCAGAGGGAATCACACAGACAGCATCCAGAAATGAATCACTAGTGAAGCCTGGAATAAAACTGGTTCCCTGGAGCACCGTGTTCATCTGCAGCGAATGCAGACATGGCCTTGGCTAAGCAGAGTCTCTCCACTGGGTTTTACATCAAGCCCAAATATGCAAACCAAAACCAATACAAACAAGGCTCAAAACAAAACACTGCATTCATATCTACAACCAATAGACACGCGTTCATAGTCACAGTCCGTGTACTGGGAAGCACAGAGGAACTTTTCAGCATTTGGTGAGAAAGTAAGTGAATGGTTTAGGTGGGAGAGATGACAGAGGAGAGCCCAGGAACAGCTTCCTTGAAGGCAGCGCAGGAATACGAAGGGTCTCCTCAGAAGAGTGAGGAGCATCTTGGGTTCAGCTTCTACAAATCAAAATGGGAAATTAGATATTACACTCACAGTGACTTTAGGTTTCCTTCTTTCTCAGTAAGGATTCCCATTAATTCCCTTCACAGTCCGTAAGGGAGGCAACCAACCAAAAAAGCTTGCAAGATTAACACCACACTCAACATTCAACACACACCATCCAACAGTCTGGGGTGCCTTGCTATTTGCTTGAGAACAGGGTCACACACAGAAGAGAATCTCCAAAAAGCCATAAAACCCTGAATGTCTGAGCTATAACTCAACTCAGGAGTAAGGATTAAGAGGTTAAAAAGCTTTGTGTTCAGCTGGAATCAGTCTAGAAAGAGTTCAGCATCACTTACCCTTTTGTGTGTCAAAAATTGCCAATCTTTGATCTTTCTTGGCTGCTGTGAGTCAACATGACTTCCTTTCCATCTCTGCTCCCCACCACACACAAACCAGTGGGTTCCTGGCTAAGACTTTGCCCTGGGACAGATTTAAGGGTGATCAAATAAAGCCACAGGTGCTTCTCAGTAACACCAGCCAGTCTGGCACACATCACATCATGATGAGGAAGAGCAACCTGCACCTTCCTCCTACCGACCCAGCTTCATGGCTCTACCCAGGGCTCTCCAGCCTCCGCGGTATCTCTTGTCACTGTTACACAGAATGAGCATCCACAAACAGATAGGCCTGAAAAGTCCATCAGAAGGCACGGAGACAACTTGCTAAATGATTTTGGAGTGGTTTGGGAGGATGGTTGTTTTGTTTCAAGTCAGAAGGCTGTGTAAAAACAAACAAACATTTCTGCCACTGGGAAAAAATAAATGAAATCTCTGTTGATATTTCTTCATCTTTGCAGGTTAAAGCACAAATCCTATTTTAAAGGGATCCAGCACCATGGCATAGCAGGCACCAGAGCCCCATGCAATCCTAAAACCTCTCTATCACGCTTGAAGGAAATGACAAACAATTTCCACTCCATCTTTTCCTTCCCCCAAGTCCCCAGTAAGAGCGAAAGGGAGTTTACCTCTGCTGGAAAGGAGCCTAGTGCACTTTCCAAAATTGCAGGGAAAGCTTCAGTCCATCTTCTGAAAAATCCCGTTTTTTTTACACTGGAAGAACATCGGAGAGCAAGATCTCACCACTTTTTCCAGTACCGAAATGGGTGGGAGGATTTGCTGCCTGTCCAGACTCACCACCAAAATAGGGATGCACGGGAGCATCCTAAGGCTTAAATCCGGATGAGTGCAGGATGATCCAGGCTGTCCCTACCACTGACACCCCCAGCCAGGGTGATGCTGGGTTTTCAGCAAGGAGCTCTTGGCATCCCTGAACTGTGTGGTTCAATTTTCTATATCTGCAAAACAGGAATAAAAATTGCACCTATAAGCTAAGCACATTGACACCCCAGGTGAACAGCAAAGCTGCAAAGTGTTCCTTGTAAGAGGTTAAATCCCTTCCAGGTGCCTCACAACCAGCTGACAGGGAGCAGACAGCAACGAATAGAGAGGGACTGCTTTTTCTTCTTTCTTTTAAAGTTGCCCTTATTATTGCAGTATTGGCAACAGTAACATAAGTTAAGGAATCACAGAATCACAAAATTGCCTAGGTTGGTAGGGACCTTTAAGATCATGTAGTCCAACTATAAAAAAAAACCAAACCCAAAACCAAAAAAAACCACAACAAACCAACACTAAACCATATTCCCAAGCACCATGTCTACTCGTCTTTTGAATGTCTTCAGGGATGATACTTCAACCACTTCCCTGGACAGCCCATTCCAATGCTTGATAACCCTTTCAGTGAAGAATTTTTTCCTAATATCCAACCTGAACCTCTCCTGGTGCAACTTGTTTCCTCTTGTCCTATTGCCTGTGACTTGGGAGAAGAGTCCACCCCCCACCTGTCTACACCTTCCTTTCAGGTAGTTGTAGAGAGCAATAAGATCTCCCCTCAGCCTCCTCTTCTCTAGACTGAACAAGTTGAGCTCCCTGAGCCTCTCCTCATAAAAATTTACAATTTATTCCCCTCCCCACCCTTTAACCCCCTGGAGAAGTGACTAATTGAGTGCCAACAGAGCAGAGCCAACGAGGCTCTTGCAGCCTCTGCGGCAGATGACAAGGACACATCCATCCACCTCTTCCCCTGTGGGACTAAAGCCACCTCCCAGTGCCGGGTGCTGAGAGGTTTCACCATTTTGGCTGCCACATTTTCTAACACATACTCAGAACCAGATATCTGCGGGGTAACAGTGAGTAATGCACTGGCTGCTATCTGCCGTGCTGAAAGGGAGATAAGAGTCAGTCAGAGATAGTCCCGCTTCCCAAATTAGGTAGTGAAACTATCAGGCCCTTGGAAAAATAACACCATGAGCCCCTCCCCACCATCACCTTTCTACACACAGATAAGTGCCGAGCTTTGGTAACACAACATTGGCCGTAGTGTTAGTACTAGGGTACTGTGTCCAATTCTGGGCTCCCCAGTTCAAGAAGGAGAGGGAACTGCTGGAGAGGGTACAGCAGAGGGCTACACATATGATTAGGGGCCTGGAGCATCTCTCTTACAAGGAGAGGCTGAGGGACTTGTGTCTTTTTAGTCTAGAGAAGAGAAGGCTGAGGGGGGATCTGATCAATGCTTATAAACACTTAAAGGGAGGGTGTCAAGAGGATAGGGCTGGCCTTTTTTCAGTGGTGCCCAGTGACAGGACAAGAGGAAACGGGCACAAAATTGAATGTAAGAAGTTCTACCTAAACATGAGGAGGAAATTCTTTACTTTAAGGGTGGCAGAGCACTGGAATAAGCTGTCCAGGGAGGTGGTGGAGTCTCCTTCTCTGGTGACATTCAAAACCCACCTGGACATGTTCCTGTGCAACCGGCTCTAGGTTGTTTTGGCAGGGGGGTTGGACTAGACAAAGTCCCTTCCAACCCCATGTGATTCTGTCAGTCCCTGGTCTTTAAAAAGTCATGACCCACACAGATAAGATTATGAAATTAGTGTAGATTTAACATGACTTTTTCCATTCCAAAGCTCATGTGAATGAGCTTTTGGTTTTCTCCTCATTGCTGGACTATAAACGGGTCTTAAAACCAAAAACACGATCAAGAGAGAAGCTGCTGTTCCTACAGCAGTTGGATTTCAGTGAAATCTTTCAGGAAAGATTTCATGTGCAGAAAATGCACCTTGGTCCCAGCATCAACGTGTCTCTGTCAAAAGCATTCCTCAGGCTAAGTAAGGCATCTTCTCTGCCCTTGGCTCAAGCCAAGTTATTAAGCTCTAGTTCATACATATTCCCCCCCAAAATAACTGCCTCAGAATCACAGCAGTGTTTAAAGTCAGTTTTGTTTTATCTCAAAGCACTGTTGGATGATGAGTTTGCTCTGCTGCAGCAGTTGATCCATGTATTCACACTACCAATGCATAAAGGCCAATAACTTCTGGCAGAGGCAGGACAGGTACGTCGAATACCTGAACCCATCACTGCTATTTGCTTCAGGGTACCAGAGCCAAGTTCCAGAGATGTTTGGCCTCTACTTTGAAACCCCTCCCGGTGCCTGTGGTAGGGGATGGTAGCTGCACCATAGCAGGTAAGGTGGGGACCCCAGATGGTTCAGGCCAGTTGGTCACAGGCAACTGCATGGTGATGAGAAAGTTTTGGTTATGTCCATGGTGTTGTTCCCAGCACCCTCTTCCACAGCAAGGAACTTAGAGATGCCTCAGTGAGCATTGAGATGGGGCAGGTTTGTCTGGGGAGAAAAAAAAAAAAAAATTACCCTGAAAATGTCTCAGGTAGAATGGAAAATCACTAAAAACTTGACACTGAAACGGCTTCTTGGATTTGGCATTTTGGTGCTCTGTGCCCTTGTTGTCCCTCACCAGCTTTATTTGCCTTGGGCATAAAATACTGCAGATCTACACCTTCCAAAACCAACAGAGATGAAAGTGACCACGAAGTTGAGATCAGACTTCAGCCAAACCTTCCTGCAAGCACAGGAGCGTGTGTTGCACTGTAGTTCTGGTATTTGCCAGCTCCCAGAGCATGGACCATTTTTGTAGAGCTCTTCGCACCAGCTTAGCATCGTTTAATTTCCCATCCCAGAAGGAAAGCTCTGGTTTGCCAGGGTAACTCTGGGCAGAACCATGCCATTCGGAGACCCGTGAGCTGCAAGTGCTGAATTTGGAGCCTCCTCCATTTACCGTCCCCCAGTCACATTCTGAGAAATGAGGGGAAAAGAAATAATCAGAAAACAAATTTTAAATAAAAATTTAATTAAGTCATCTGTAAGATGCACAGGGGTAACTTACCTGCCTGCTGTTATAATTAGCAATTTTTCCAACTGAATATAAAGCAGATGAAAGCCCTGAAGGCTAAACTCTGCTAACTTCACCCCCCCCACTACCCACCAGTTCCACAAATAAATCTTGTGGCTTTGGAAATAGCTCCTTCCCCACCTCTAACCACAGGCTTGACAGTCCCCGCCAAGCCCCTCTATTTCATTACTTTCTGGATCTTTCATAGACATACAAATATGCAAACATAGGCAGACACATACAAAGCGCTGCCCACTTAGAAACGTGACAGGTAAAATTATTCCCTCCTTCTACAGCCCTCCTAATTGCCTCCCCTGGGCTCTTGCGAAGTGTAAACGTCATTGGCTAAATATTAAGTTCATGCAATGTCACCGTTATGCCTTTCATTAGAGCAATATCTGTCTCATAGCTCAGCGTATACGTTACTTCTAATTTCACTGTTCGGACCCACATGTAGTCTGAGACTTTCCAGTCCGGCTTTAAATCATTATGCCAATTTCCCGCAGTCACTTAAAGATAATTTTCTCAGGAACCACTTGAAAGATGATTGTGATTTTTAAAAAAAAAAAAAACAAAAAAACTTTTTTTTCTAAAACACATTTCATCCCGGCATGCATAGACATGCTTTCTCTGAAGAATTCTCTTAGAAATTTTTGGTAGTTCAAGACCTCATTCATCCATATCATCAAAAAATGAGTCACAATATAAGCGCTCTTAGAAAGTTTACAATACTTACCATTTTAAATCTCCACTGTTAGAGGTTTGTGATTACTCCATAGGATCTGCATTGGCGTTTTCTTTTTTTTTTAACCTTATTTTTTAAACAAAAGTGAATTTTCCCGTCACACAAGGATATTCTCCACAAGCTGCTGTTATTTATGTCTCCTGAAATTGAAATGGAGTATGCCACCTGCAAGGAACAATGATTTTAATTGGATTGCAGTAATTATCAAGAGATAGATAAGCAACAACAAAAAATAATTAGTCTCAGCAGTTCCTTGTTTGCAAATTGAGACCTGTAACACTTGCTTCTGAGCTCAGGATGCAAATCAGCTCTCCCCAAAGACCTTTTGAGTCCCATCCCCAGAATTGACAGGACCCTAAAGATTCTGTAGCCAGCAAAGAGACTGAAGAAGCTGCATGAGAACTGGACTTAATGAGAGAAAAATTCAAAAAGGAAAAGTTTGACAAATCTGACTTCTGCTAGCTGTGGATCGCTCTGAATACCGCAGAGACAAAGAAAGATTTATGGTGTTAATGTACAGAAAATTTCTATAGCCTGATAATTTGCAACAAAGTGAATTAACAAACAAAATTAACTGACTGATTTATAACAAAATGAACTCTCTTCAAATTGTTTGGATTAATGATAAGTAGAGAGCAACACAGTAGCTGGTTTCTGCTTTTTAAAGGTGCAGATAGTAGAAACAAAGCATGCAAACCCAGATGTTTAAACCTGGGCTCCTGAGTATATATTTGGGCATCTAACATCCCTGTTTTCATTTTCAATATGTTCTGAGCAGCTCTGAAAACCAGACCATACTCTTTGTGGCCAATCAAGGATTTTTTGGAAGCTTGAGATTTGAAAGGATATAACTTTCATTTTCATGAAATGTTGGAAATGAACCACTAAAATATCATAAAGCACCCACTGACTTCCCAATTGATTTCTTTCAACAGTTGAGTCTGTTGGTCACAGATTGAACAGGGAGTCAATAATTCCCATTTCTATTTCCAGCTCCATCAATAAGAATATTTGGGAGCATTTCTTCCAGGAAAGATCATCTTCAAGTCTTTCCATGCGGGACATCAATTTGTCAATGCTGGTTTATGGCAGTGAGGTGTTTGCATTAATAAGCTAAAGGCAGGATCCCCCGTAGCTCCATGCACAGGCTGGCTCTCTGGACAGTTATTGTCCAGCACCCACCACCACTAAGCTTGGCCATGGAGGATTCACAGAGTGCTCCAGCTGTCATAGGCCATCCTCTTTCAGACCATAAAACAGCACTTTGGTCACTACAATAGATCAGTTAGGATACAAGCAAGTTTAATAAGACCAGCTGCTACTTCTGTAATAGGTAGCTATGAATTTATATTCCTCCTTTGCATAAAATGCACAACCAATAATATGGAAGCACTTTTGCTCCCCCCAACAAATACCTAAAGCCAGTCAAAGGTGCAGGTATGTATACATTTATTCCAGCTGTGGGCTGCATCTGTAAATTAAATACCATTTTTTCTGGGTCTGATAGAAAAAAGAGCTAGAGAAAAATGTGTCAAAGGAGAAAAAAAAAAACCAAAAACAAACTAAAAAAACCAACAGTCAGGCAACGGCTAGTAAGTAAAAGCTGATTCTCACACAGGTGTCTTATTTCCCCTGAGGGCCACCTCTTGCTGTTTGCCCCCCCACCCACTCCAGATGCTACAACTCAAGAGGCAATGGGATGGGTTAATGCACTGATTGGAGCAAGCCATGTTCTCCCTGCTTCCTTCCCCCCTCCTCTTCCTCCCACTAGCAGAGGCAGGCCAGCCACTGACATGCCCGCAGCCACCAAGGGGTGTGCAAAGCCACTTCCATCCAACACACCTTGCCCCTTTCCCCATCCCCAACTGCATAACGATGCTTAAAATACCCACAGATGATGCTTTTCACTGAACGAAATTATGGGTGCTTGCAGGACACTGCAATTAGTGGCTTACCCCCCGCCAAGGATAATGAATGAAGGAGACACCCAGCACAGTGAAGGGAAGGCAGAAGTGAGGACAGGAATTTCAGCCTCAGGTGTTCAGGCACTTCGGGGTGAAAGAAACCCTCCTTGGTCTAAGCATCTGGAGCTTTGGTGAAGGTACGATTTGTCGAGACAAAGAGACAGACACAGCTAGATCCAACGTGTCTGTACTTGCTCCTTTCTTGAAAGCATCAGGGGAGCAGAAACCTTTCTGCAAGTTGGTCCCCATCCCCCAGCACAGGTTTTTCCTTTCCTTACTGCTGCAGTCACAAGTTGTCCACAGTGTCACAGCCCCACCAAACCGAGACAAACTGCTAAGGAACCTTCACGGAGAGACTTTCTTGTAATAAGGAGCTCTGGAGCATGTCCTTCCCTTCCCTTTTCAAAAGGAAGAGACAGAGCTGTACACTGATTTGGGAAAGCAGAGGCCCCGAAAAAAACAGCTAACTGCTTTTGGTTAGTAATGTGGAAACAGGAGCCTGGCCAGCTCTTACAAAATACACTTTTGACACTGATCTCCCAAACAGGAACAGACTTGTTCTGGCTGTACGTACGTGTACACACACCCACACGCACAGATGGGAGAGAAAAACTCAGATCTTCTGGGCTCCAGCCACCAGCACTAACCCAGCCTCCACCACTACAACCCACCACTGCGGCTGGTGGAGGATCAGCTCTGGACGATGCCTGAAGATCTGGAGAGCAAACTGCTGCTCCTGTCACTGATGCTGAAGGGGACCTGATCCCATGGGCTGCAACTGCTGGTAGGACCTGGAAAAGTAAGGAGGAAGAGATGAGAATCTACATCCATCAAACAAGGCAGCTAAATGGATTGCCCTTTTCAAGAGCTTTGAGTGCTCCAAGTGCAAACCTTTCAGAGTTTGTGACAATAAATTTCCCCCCATCCTATTAATAAAATATAATAGCAATTCTGAGAATAATGGCCTATTATCTAAAGTCTTAAAATGACAGAGCAATCATAAGGAAGGTGAAATATAGGGCTGGGGGAATCACTTCTGGGGTGCTTGCAACCTCCCTGCGTGGCACACAAGCAGAGCATGACAGATTCAGTGGTTTCTCAGACACAAAAACACCACCAAGAGCGGCTTAGATTTTTAAAAATCTATCCAATCCATGTTTTCAAATTGTCCTGAGCCCACATATGTCGACTGTTTGCACAGCTCAGAAAGATTACAGTGATCTGCCATCTAAGGCTGCAGAAGAGACAGGTTGGACCTACCGACCTCCTGCCCCTCCTACACTACAGCTGTCATGAGGTTTGCAGGCTCTGCCTCCTGAGAGCCACGGGACAGGTGGCAACGGGGACATCAAGGGCCACATGGCTCATGTTGGTCTCTGCCACTACTCGAGCAGGTGGGAAACACCATTGGTTAGTATTTTTCCCCATACAAGGAGCATAGAACAACTGAGTTTAACTAAAGGCTTAAAAAGATGTTGAGACCAAAAGTCACATCTGAGATTGTTGTTGCCATTGGGGTGGTTTTTTGGAAAAACTACTTTTTATTTTCAAATTTTTTGCTACCTTTTCAGGAATTTGAAATTTACAAAATGTTGTCCAAAAAGTTAACGCTTCTATTCTTTTTCCATTTCTTCTAATGATGCCATAATTCTTCCCTCTTCCCTTATCTTTTATCTTTCTCTCATGCTTATCCACAGGTAGAATTCTCCAAAACACTATCCCATTCAGTTGTACAACTACTGACACACAAAAAAGTCTCCTCTGATTCCTCCCTTGCATGCAGCCACTAATGCAAAAACTGCTTATGGCTTAATGATGCTCCTCCATGCTTCATTAGCTTTTATCAGTATGGAAATCAGGATTTGTTCTGAGTTCTGCAGACCTGTCATCAGAGATGGGCACAGGGGAGCAGGGAAGTTTCTGGCTTTCTCGGTGTCATCGGGCTTGTTGCCATTGATTTCGGGGGTGTCAGAGATGTCACCCATGGAGATTTTCAGCGATAGGCTGCTGATCCTGATCCAGCCCCAATTAGCAGCTGCCTGATAATTGTTGACATTGGAGAGCTATGAAGTAAATCGGGGGCCATGATCCAACGAACCGTAAAAATAAATCACAACCATAAAACTACGTCTGCGCTATAAAATTTCACACAACAATTGCCAGTAATAATTCCTGCTATTTACATATGCTACCTGCCTGGGGAGGGCTCTTGCTTCGATTCATAACAGAATCTGCCTTGGCCATCTTTAGGAGACGGTGAAGGGTTGAGCAGGCAGTGAACCCAACCCACACAATTACCCTGCCTTGCCCCTAATAGAACCCAAATCAAGGGTGAGATGTTGTGAGTAGATTAGTCATTACATCTCTGCCCATGTGGTCTTTCTAAAAGGCAGGTTTCAAGCACTTTTACACAGTTCCAGGAGTTGCAGCCCCTCCTCAAGCCCTACATGACTTTTTAAACGTGGTGCCAACTCCAAGGAATATCTTCAAATTTGTTTTTAGCATCTCTGAAATAAAGCAGAGTGACCCCACTCAAACAGACTTTTCCTTTGATTCACCTTTCCCATCACCTCATCTTCACTACTGCTTTAGCATGCATAAATACATTTTAAAAGAATGTATCTGCCAAAATAATTTCCAAATCAGAACCTCCTGAGTTATAATTGCCTTTTCCCAGAAAGCAGTATGTGACAACTCCCTTGAGTCAACCTGGGTTTATAAAAATTATTTTGATCTTTGCCAAACCCAGGCTGTGTCTGCTTCTTAATGAACCACCAGGCAGGGAACAACTTAATACTAATTTTAAAACTTCAGTACTGAAAGCCATGGAAATCTGGTCTTCTACCAGCTTTTCTGCAGATCCTGTGCAACTCGGTAGACTGAGGCACCAGAAAAGCTTTTAATGGTTTATTTAGGGTCCAGTCCTACACACCTTTACATATCAAACTCCCATTGCCTTTGAACTGCAGAGGAAAAGCCTGAAAGTTTTCTTAGTGCTACTGTAGCTTGTACAAAAGAGAAATTTTAATGCTTTCCTACCTCTCCCAAGCTTAATACATCACTGTTTGCAAAGAGCTGGAAGATCCCTACATAGAAAATGACAGAGTATAAAGTTATCATTTGCAAACAGCCTATTGATGTTTTCTCCAGAGCATCCAAATTAATACAATACCAAGCCCTTACCCATGTTCTACGTAATTAATTCAACACTCATATGACATTTCATTTAATCAAGACATATCATATCTTCTCTTTCAGCTGAAAGAAACACTGAAGTTATAATGAAAACAGGTCGATATATCCACCACCAGCATTTTTTTTCGTATTTCTGCTGGTCTCTGAAAGACAAAAAAAAAAAAAACTGATGCTTTTTCTTCTTGATCTGCTTGCTCCTTGTTTGATACTCCCAGGGATATGACAGACAGGCAGCGAACTTCTCAGAATGGAGAAATATTTCATTATATGTGTTCACAGCAGAATTGGCTCCTTTTTTTTTTTTTTCTCCACCTAAGAGTGTGTTTTCATGTAAATAAAAATAGAATTGTCAAAGGAGATCAGACCATCTGGCCCCACATCCTGACTCCAATGGGGATCAGCCCTAGCTGTTTCAGGGGAAGGTTTGTTCCCAATTCCCTTCTGTAACAAGCCAGTTTGCATCCTGAAACAGGAGACCTCCCCTCCAAGATTTTAAGATAGAATTTACAGCTCTTCAATTTAGTTAGTTAGTTATTTTACAAAAAAACCCCCTCCCAAATATTTTCCACTGTGCTTTCAGAAAGGTGCTGCAGCTCACGAGGAGTCAGCTTTTCTGGGCAGCAAAGGAGCTGGCTCTTGCACCCCACAAGTATTTACAGCCTCGTGTGACGTTTAACAGGGAAAAGCTTCATTTTATAGCAGATGCATCTATATTCACCACATCTTAGCCAAGATTTCATGAGATAGATAAGTCCAGCTGCCTTCGTGTTGGAGGTAAAATATCGCAGCCCCTTTCCCGGGGGGTTGCTGGGATTGCCATTCTGGTTTCTAATGAGGGAAGGAACTGGAACTCTGTAAACTTGCAACTTTGTCCGCTTCATGTAAATCAAAGCACAGCTGCAAAATTTGGGAACAGAAAAAATTGAAGAGGGGAAAAAAAAAAAAATATCTCCCACCACACACATCCAAAATATAAATACTCCTGGCTAGTAAATGTCACTTGACACTCTCACATCAAACCTGTCATCAGCTCCAGGTTTTAAAGGAAAACCACTGCTGGGGTTGGGTTCGCAAATCTGTCCCAGTACTAATTTACAAGTAACCCTTCCATATTAATTATTCCTAAGTATGCCACAACGACACATTAAATTTGCATGCAAAAGCCTAGTTAAAGTCTAAACAAGTCAAGACCTCTGAGAAAACACTGCACGTAAGAAATGTATTGTTTTCAATAACTACCTACTGCTGAGCTGGGGCACAGAACATATTTGGAAGCAGTAAAACTGCTGGAAAGGATTAAGAATATTTTGAAAACAATATGTTTGGGTCCTGCTAACATTGGAACAAATATGTATGAAGGTTGGTATAAGGTATTTTGCTTGGTTGTTTTTTTTAAATCAAATAAATGCAATTATATATTTGCCTAGTCTGCTGATCGCTGGAGGTGGGAGTTATCTCCACCTTGGTCGCAGCTGTAGCAAACGCATGGAAAATGCAGGTAGCAGAAACCATTCCAGTTCCCCAGAGGCCAAGCGGTTGCAGGGACAATCCATAGTTCAGTGAAGCCCTAAATCAGGTTAGCAAATGCTGGTCCTGTTGCAATTTTTGTGGACCTTCCCACAGTGCACCAGGTTCTACCTTATAACAGATACCATCGATGCTGAGCTAATTGCTTGCATATAAATGCATATTTGCACAGTGCCGTCAGTTGCAACTGATGTCACTTGCTGATTATCTTTCTCTTATTTTTTTCATCAATGGAAGCTTGTTTTTTTATTTGTGATTCATTCTGTAGCATTTATTATATGCCATGCCAGGTGTACTTTTAACACTTGCTTTATTGCCACAGACATGTTGTTTCAGATGGGGAGGGAAAGGTGTCTGGCTGAATTCACCCTTCCCACCCCATGGAATGTTGTTATTAATTATAACTTATGTGTCATATTAATCACATGAAATTATTATTTATAAAGCTATCAGTCACCCACATAACAGTTATAAAAGGATGAAATCCTACCATGCCCGGATGAACTGGAGTTCAGTATATTTTAGGTTCTCCATAATTAGCTGGCAAAGGTTTATTTTCAAGCAAGATGCTGTTTATTTTTACACTAGTAAGAAACAAACATCAGGAGTCAATGGGAGAAATATAGGGAGAATCACTTCTCTGGGAAATGGAGTGATCCCAGAGAAAAATTCTTGTCCTTAGCACTGTCACTGAAAGCAGCCATGTAGAGACAACTCATTGTTGAGAGACAACTCATATAACTGCTCATTATATCACACATCATACCAAAAAAAATGGAATGCCACACCAGTTTGGCCTCAACATACCATCCACCTTTGGGCATGTTATCACAAAGATGCTTCCCCAGGGCATGAAAACAGAGGTTCATACATAGGAGCTACACAAGACATAGGTTGGCAGGCGATGGGGAGGACCCATGGTATGTATTTCATGAGATGATCTCCAAGACAGGCTGCAGGAGATGGTGGGCTGATCAGATCTACCATTAGGTAGAGCTTTACCCAAGCCACAGCAATTTGGAAAGAAGGCGAGGGATGAAGGAGCCCACATCACAACCTGCCTGGCTTGCTGGTTCCCATCCCGCTTTTTTAGCCTTGCAAAATGGAAATACAGAGTGAAAAGCCTAAGCATGACAATAAGGGGACACTCAGAAACTGCTTACTAGGCTTCAAAAGCAAGCATTGGCTGAAAGCCAGGCTGTACCTGCAGTTTGTGGACAACAATAGACTCAATTCTCTGGGGACTGAAGAGGGCACAAAGCCTTTGACCCTCAGGTCACTGGTGCAAAACCCAGACGGATTTTGTGAATGATCAAAAGTGGTTCCCGCCCGACTGTTGTTTGCATCTTAAAGTAAAATAAATAGGAAAGCCTCAGCCCAACTCTTAGCTGCTCACAGCCTGACAGCCACCTTTCAGCACTCAACAGAAGGATTTCCAGCAGAGCCCTGCACCTTTGAGAAGACCAAAACCTACAGTCCAAGAGAGACACACTCTGGGGTCACCACACCCCAGCTCACTGCAGCCATCAGCAGCCACAGCCATGAAACACTTCCCTGGACTCAGCTTAATAACTACAGTAGGAGTCTGAAATCCATCATTGTAATCCTAAGGGAAAGAAATCCAGGGAAAGACTCCATCTAGTCAAGATGGAGCAGGATTGGGAAAGCAGGAGGATGTTTTGGACAGTCCCAGCCCGTGACACAGCCTTCATCCCACAATATCAGCAGGTTGAAACTTCCAGCACCTGCCTAAATAGAATCATAGAGTTGTTTAAGTTGGAAAATACCTTTAAGATCATCAAGTCCAACAATCAATAGGGGATACAAGGTGCCGGTTGCATCCTGGGAAACTGAATTCTCCATGAATATCACAAATTTAGGGCTTTTTGCAATAAACCTATACATCTACAGCCTACAGTTATTCTGAAACCAAAGGAAGAAAAACCCTTGCTGCTCTCCCAGCATGACCATGACTCATCCTTCAGAGAAAGGCGTGGACAATTAAGAGCATCTGTCACTAAAGTCAGTGACAAATGACTCTCTCCCATGGCTCTGAACACACATACACACTTTGGTCCACAGCTTTGGCAACTCTGGAGTGTTTGGGAAATATATTACTCTGCAGCAGCCTTCCCCTGACTTGTTTACCCAGCGAGTACACTTAATAAGGAACCTGTTAAAAACGACCGTGGTTGTAGAGCATTCCTGGTCTGTGGAGCAATCAGGCTGGATTACGGTGTTGATCGTTAATTACTGGGGAGGGAGGAGGAAGAAGGGCAGGCTTAAATTAAAAGCAAAACCAGAGTTCATTAGGCAAGTAGTAAACAGAGAATAAAGACAAAGGCACACAGTTCCTCCTTATAACCTGGGACCACGGGATCAGGGCTCTCATGCAGGTTCACAGTGCTGCCCTTGCTCAGTGGGTAACTTCACACTCCTGCTTCTCTCAACATCATGTTTTTTTGTCTAATGCTTATTATGGTAACTTTTTTGGTAAAGCATAAATAGACTGTCCCAAACCATCCATTTTGATGTCTCTCAGTAGGAGCATCCATACACGACCCCCTCCAAGAGGTGAGAACCAACCCTCACAGTGTGTCTGCTTTGGCCCATTCCCTTCTTAGCAGCATCACAACAGCAGCACTGAACTTTCAGACCACTGTACAAGAGTTGCAGCACCCCAACGCAGGGGATGCATCATCTGACCAACAGTCAGAACCACAGGAGTAATAGTCTGTACATTTGTGCCTAAACCTAGTCTATAGCAGCATATGCTGTTGAAGCGAAGCTCTACGAGCTCTCCTTAAATACTTCAATTGCTTGAGAAATTTATCCACCACTTTTTACCATCCTTGAAGTTGCCTTCAATACCTCTTTGACTCTAGAGATTTAGCACAGAATTAGACAAGCTCTGGGATGCAAGCACCCAGACATGGTCTCTACCAGCCAAGGTCTCATCCCCTTCCCATCACCCATTCCAGTGCTCTACCATCTGAACTCACTTGTTTTCAGCCCACACAGGTGCTGTGCAGGAAAGTCCCTGTGAGCAAAAAAATAAATGAAACCTTTTTCCCCAAAACCTTCCAGGAGGAAGGGCTGCAGAGCACAACAAACTTTTGGCACACCCAGGTCTTTAATGAGTGGCCAGTCCAGCAAGGACATTTGGCTGATGAGCAAGCTCAAGCTCACCTCTGGCCAACCCTTACACAGATGGAAAGCACTGACTCAAACCCAGGTTCCCTGACCACTTTTCCCCACCCATCCAAGGAACCCAGCCACTTTGTCATCCCCCTGGAGCCCTCCAGTATTCATTTCAAGCTTCCCACCCTGTTTTCCAAACCAAGCTGGACTCCTCCTGGCTACTTCCAACAAAAAATATAAAAAATCCTTCAGAAAGATTCCCAATATTGTAGCATCTAAAGCCAAATCTCAGTGAGTGTGCATGGTCCAGAACAGGACCCTCAGCCTTGCTAGATCTCATGAGACATCTTTGCTGCCAGACCCCAAGAGAAGCTGCAGTGCTCTTCAGGTCAATGCAGAGTGCCATTCCCTTGTACCACCTTCTCTCAGGATTGCAGGGAAGAGGAAGAAAAGAAAAAAAAAAAAGAAATCAACAAGAGCAAAAGCACAGACAGGTCTTTTGTCTCCAAGCTGCCTGTCATTGTGCAGCCAGATGTGAGCAGAGTTTAAAGGAAAGGATTTATAGGATTGCCTTGCCAGACCAGGCTCAGATGCCTTTTCCAAGCTTAGGGAAGACATAAGAAAAAAATCCGTTTCCTTGTCTGCTTTAACTCATGGAGGGAAAAAGAAGTTGACTTCAATTAATTTTGCCTGTAAACAAGCTGGACTCCCCGGGTAAGGACTCATCAAAACTTAACACAGGGTTGCCCAGAGCAAGGGGGAAAACTGATGGTAAGTCAGGTGAAACGGAGCCGACACCATTGTTTCTTACGGAGCCTTGCTTGCAAAATAACCCCAACTCACTGCACAGTCTTCCTCCCAGATACAGCCGTGCAGCCGCTGCCCACACGCACGTGTCAGCAGAGACAAATCTGAAGTGAAATTTAATGAATCCGGCTAATTCATTATTTGGAAGACTTATGTTTTGCAGTTTTGTTTCATCTCGATTACTTTTTTTTTCTTCCCAGCGCACCAGATGGCCAATACCACTCTCATTGCTAGGTACTAATCAGCCACTTCCATATGATATTTGCCATGAAGAATTAATACAATTAGGTCAGGATGTAAAGACATCATATTATTCATGGCAATAAGCCCAGATGTACTTTTTATTCTTCCTGCAACTGCTTGCAGCCCGGGTGAGGTCAGAATCCAGGTCCCTTTTCCCTGCAGTGAGCTGAGCTGCTCCGTGTCTCATCACACAGCACTTCTGCAGCTGCAGCTCTTGTTTCCCTTCCATGAGGGATACACAGTCAAATCCAGCTTCCAAAGGAAACCTTGCCAAGAGACATCCAAGCACAGGCTTAACAAAAGGATGATGCCCTTGTAAATATCTCTCACCTATATTTTATTTTATTTTTTCCAAGATGCATTTTTCCCTTCTTTTTCAGTCACTACAAAGGATGGGAGCACTATGAACTGGTGGAAAGTGCTGGACAAGCCCTCAGAGCTGGGAGCTCACAAGAGTGTAGGAGGGAGGTGATGCACTTACACACCCCATCATGGTGCTCCTCCCCGACTGCTCACCCAGAAGCGAAGAAGTGGATCAGCTATTTGTCACTGCTTCATCATTATTTTTAAAATCATCATTGACTTTTCCCTTCCTTTTATTTTTCATGTCTAAGTAATTGAAATATTAACAATTTTTCCTGCAGCAGGGGTTAGCCCAGAGGTTTGTTCTTGTCTTCCTCTCTCAGGGCACATTCCAAATTCTCACTCACCAGGAGTTGGATTTATTTTAAGGGTCCTCTTTCTCAAGGATTAAAGCTGTGAGCAGAGGTGGGATTTCCCAGTGACATATAGGAGATCAGGCTTTGAATCTTCACTCTGATAAAACCATTCATGAGGCACGACTTTGGCCAAGCTGCTTGGGGTTTTTTCCTGTGCCATAAATTCCTTATCCTTACCAAAGTTCAAGACAAAAATCAAAAGTCCTCTTTGTCCAGTGAGCACAGAGGCAAAGGTGGAGGCAGAAAGGTCCAAAACTGTAGGACAGGATGAAAGCCAACCTGGACCTGCTCCTGGGCAGCTGAGGAGCCAGAACGATTGGTGAGTCCCATGCAGGGCTTCTGTGTCATCCCCAGAGCTAATTTCCAAGCTAATTTCCAAGACACCACTTCTGTGTCCCATGGTGGTCACTATCCCAGCAGTCCTGCCCACAAGGCAAGCCACGCGATGACTCTGCTCTGCTTTCTCCAGCTACTTACAATTCAAGACATCTGCGTTTACTCCATGACCCATAACAGAGGGTTGTTTTCCCTGGAAGGGCTCCATCACTGCCTCTCTCCTGGTGCCTACCATGTGTCCATTTACTTTTTTTTTTTTTTAAGTAATTTTTTTTCCTCCCCAAGGTCTGCATGCTGCTATTTTCAGCACCTTTCCTGTGTGTGCTAGAGGCGATTCATGCTTTGGGACACCTGGCAAGGACTGCAAAAGTATTTCCTGTTGTTCAACAGAGATGCTTCTCCAGCAAAAAATGTAATAGTGCTTCAAAGACCCCATTCCCCACGTACAGCACAACACACAAGGCAGATACAGTACTCAAAAAAAAATTGGCTTTTGACAGCATGCAAAGAGAAAACCCTACTGAAAGGCAGAAAGCTTAACAAGTCAATCATCTGATCTACTGCAACACAATTTCTAAGGCAAAAACATACTCCTTGTTACTGCACTTCATGTTGTTACACAAGGGGAATAGGATCTTCTTGCCTGATTTCCTGATAGGATCTTACCAAAATTCCCTGGACATGGACTTAAACCCCAAACCTGTTTCTAAACAACCACATAGTCATCATAGCCAGTCCCATCTCCTGTTGTCATGCAACATGCATCAGGCAGGGTCCCTCTCAGGACTGCCAGCCCTCACTCCTGCTGCTCAATACCCTTTCATTTTTCTCCTGTGTGACAGCAGGATGACCGAGTTGTCATCTCATCACCTCCCTGTGGCAAGACACCAAGGGACACTAATTCACTGACCGGGACCAACCTCCTGAACTAGTGTCCCTCACATTCACGTAAATCCTTTCTCGTGCTCTCCCATTTCACTTTGTGATCCTGGGGGGTGGGGGGGGGGAGGAAGATTAGCGTAAAGTGATCATTATTATTAACAGCGTTATTATATAGTAGGGGAGATCAGAAGGCATAGGTAGCAATGGGTTCTAGGTGGAGCATGGGTGGATGGGACAAGGCAGGAAGAAAGGGCTTGCAAGGGCAGTGCCAGATCCTCACAACCCCTTCCATCATGGAAGATGTTTTTTCCCTTCACTTTTGCCCTGCAGTGAGATTTCTTCACCATCCCGACAGCCAGGAGGTGCTTGGCTGGGACTGGAGCCTGTTCAGGCTACACGGGGCCAAACCCCAAACCTGGATGTGTGTGCACCTCTCCTCTTCCCCGGGGGGCTAGAGGGGGTCAGCCCAGGAGAGCAGGGGGTGTGGGGCAAAAGGGGCTTTGAAGGCTGACAGCCTCAGGTGTGAGCGTGTGACTGCAGGCATTCCTGCAAAGCAGGAACAGGAGATTTGTTACCTGGAGAGGGCTGATGCCTGACGAGTGATGTCTTCATCCAGCTGTCCAAGAGGAGGTTATTCTGCCTGCAGGCAGCTCCTGCTTCAGCAGGGCCAAGAGCCCACATGCACGAGACTTTGTAAGGTCCTTTAAGACATCTATGAAAGAGCGAGAGGACCGAGGGAAAAGAAAAATATTAGCTGGGGAAAGGGTGCCTCTCCTGTTTCCTCATCAGCTGGTGGGGAGACCTGGAAGGCCTTGCAGAGCTCCTGCCTGCACGCTCCTCAGCATGGGACCTGCAGAAACGTGTTCCCCCTCCTAACAAACTCATGTCACCAGTCTGGCAGCCAGCCCTCTTAGGGGGGAATGCCGAGCAACCACAGCTCTGGAGAAAAAGACAGAGTGGGACATATGGTGTTTTCTGCATTTTTTTTTTAATTTCCAGAACATTTTTTTTTTCCCCAGCAGAAAGGCATTCTTCTAGATAGAGAAGTTTTCACTACTGGTTTTCTGAGGAACTCGTCAAAGACAATTAACAAGTACACCATGCTTTTCTAGATGAAAATCAGGAGGAGGATTTCAGAAGAGAATATTTGGGTATGCTGTGGTGAGGAGCAAAATCCCGAAGGAGATCCTTGTGCAGGAGAGGCTCCAAGGTATGACCCCATCCATACTGCTGGATGGTCCTGCAGCCTCAGAGAAATGAACACAAAGCTCTGTGCTCTGCTCCCCATATCTGTAAATCCAGACTGGTTCATTACCACTGCATTTTTAGAGTCAACACATGAGGTTTAATTTATTAGTGCCAATAAAAGCTTTTTGCATTCCAGGGTGGGAGTTTTCTGCAGCAGAAACCTCACTGCTGCCTTCTGCTGCCAAAGCACGCCTGTCACTTCTTGGTGTTCGCCAGACCACAGCAAGACACTTCCTGGGAAGCACCAAAATGTGATATTTTCATAGGATATAGTTCACTTTTCCTTCCTCTCACATGGATTTTAGGGTGCATAAAACACACCTCAGCAAACTCCACCTTCCCATCATGTAACCACAGCCACGAGGCTTAGCACCAGGCAGACCCAGCTCCTGCTGGTGAGGATGCAGCCCGAAACATGGCACCTTTACCTCAAATGGAAGCACGACCATTCCACCAGTGCTGAGGGGCTATTTCTCATCCCAGAGGAGGCCTGGACATTGCTGGGAACAAAATGACAGCTATGGATACTCCACAAGAATAATTGCATGGCCATCAGGTGGGAACGGTCTCTGTTCAGTCCTTACCCACCCTGGGTTTCAGTTAGGGCATCATCCTCCCACCTTTCCCCTGGCAAAGTGAGGGTCAGACAAGGAGCTCTAGGACACCAAGAGGGGGCAAGGAGACGGGCCAAAGACAAGTCAAGATAAGGGACATGCAAACAGGCACTCCCTGCCTGCTCCATTCAGGAACGCATTCAGGCATGGCTAATCCCCTTCTAGAAATACATTTCAAGTGCTATTTCTGAAGGTCCCCAAGGCAAGACAGCTTCAGCTATAAACCTCTTGGCTAAGGAAAGAGCGAAACCCAGCCCCACAGATTTATGTCCCCACATGAGGGCATGTCAGCCTACACTGGCTTCTAGAGTTTCACTTTTATGGCTCAGCAACATGGAGAACGGGAAAATGGATGACCCTGCATCTTGTCTGAAAGAGGCAAGGCCAGAGGGGTTTTTCCAGTCTATATTAGGGACAGGATTGCATTATGGGAAAGGGTAATACCTTGTGTTTGCACTCAGATTTACAACATCATGGGTGCTGGAAATCTGCCTTCTAGTTCATCCCACCAGCCATTGCCACCACATGGAGAGAAGCAGGGGACCAGAGCAGACTGTACAAGTACCAGCAGAAGAACAAAAGGAACCAGGGAGAGCCTTGTGCGCTACAACTGGATGCCAGTTACAGGTCGTCTTCTACCTCAAACATTCCCATTTCTCTTCCAGCAAATACATTTCCAGTTTATGCAGACTCCTCAAAGCCACATCTGGAGGCTCAAGCAACCCAGAGGAACCGAGGACTATTCACCCCTCAACCAAGCTCACCACAGGCCATGGCAGAGGGGTTAAAAGGCTTCACATATGGCTCTCATTGCTCTTCCTTTTATCCTGGTCATGCCCAGCAGGCAAAGGAGAGCTGGAAGAGGTGGGGAGAAGGAAAGGGGGGTGGGAGAGGGTTAAACTTGAGGGGAGGCAGGGAAATAGCCCGGCCATGGTTTTTTAGCACAGCCAGCAAGAAGGCTGCCTGCCCGCCTCAGGGGACTATTAAAGGACTATGGTGACTTTCATCTCCAGGTCACCAGTTCAAATCTGGTCCAAGTCAGGGACAACAAAGGTATTATGTGAAATTAATTGCTGGTCTCAAGTCCAATTCCTAGTACATGTGTGTCCATTTCAGTAAAACTTGCACCAGCTAAAGGCCACTTGAGCACAGGGACAGAGAAGTGAAGGGCAATGAAGCTCGTGCCTCATCCACAGATGGAAAGCTGCCTTCAGCAAAGGTCACTGTGATCAAACAGTGCTTGTTGTCCTGCTCTCTCCATTTCCAGAGGTATTGTTCTCACACCGCATATGCTTTTGTCAAGAAATAATTTCAAGATGTCTCAGATACACATATCCCAAGTCAATAATTCTGAGTAATGAGGAATCCCTAACATGATGCTGGAATCTTTCTTTCCCCAAAATAAAATGTTTGAGATAACAGGATGGAGTTGGATGGGGAGATTTACAGGGCAGGGACAGTCTTTTCATTCTGATTTGACAGAGCAGCTCCTCAGCCATGAGTGCAGGAATAACTGCAGACTGAAGAGCCATTCACTGTGTTGAGAATCAGTGCTCTCACTTCTCTTTTAAAGAAAGGAAATTAAAGTGTTTAATGCAAAGCCACTCATCAAGGTGTTTAAAAATAAAACAAAATACCAAAATATCTTTAAATTCACATTCATGGAAAACTGACTCAGCTGCTTTAACAGAGCAGGAAACCAACAGGTACAAACAAGAGGGGCCACAGAAAAATTGTCCATGTTGGCAATCCAACAGTTAGCACCAATTGTGCTCCAGATGGTACCTCCAAATCACCACATGGCACTGGGGGAAAACACGCCATGAACCTGCCTCAGTTGTTCCTGGAGTGTCTTTAGGGCTGTCAGAAAACAGCAGTGCTGGATACAAAAGCGCGTTTTGCAGCCTTCCTGGATAGTGTGCTCTCAGACAAGGGCTGGGCAATGCCTTCCAGAGCTCTTAGTATGTTTTCCACCTTCAAACTGGGAGCACGCAGCTCCCAGGCTGGAGCGGGCAGTTGAGGAAGGACAGCTCTCCAGTCCCTGGGACAAACCACCCTCCAACCGATGCTCACCCGTGATGCACACCAGCTCCCTCACACTAACCAGAAGCATTACCTCCTTTAATTTTTCAGTTAAAAATGACAGCAGATGGTCTCAGCTGGGAAATGTTGCTAGCCCCTGGAGTTACAGCTGCATCTCTTCTGACTGCTCACCTCTTCCAATTAGAAGCAAATCTGCCTCCTGTCAAGCAGCGGTTCATTCTGCCCCTCCAGCCCACCCCATGCTGGCTCCCATTTAAAAATAAAAGATTGCTTTTTCTGAGCTGCTTATTGCTGCCTGCACTGACAATAATTCTGTGGAAATTGGTCGTTGCCACCGCTGATGACCATTAGCATGCTGACCTGCTTTGACTTCGCCATCAGCTTTGAATATCAAATCAGTGATTAACGACTTCCAGTAATGACCCTGCCAGGAGCATCCCTGTGTTTCTCCAAGAAGGTACCCTCTGAACTGGATCATTACAGGAGCTTGTCATTTGTCAGCAATTTAAAAGCCGATAAGTCAGCAGTGCTCACTCAGGGCTGAGACTGTGCTGGTTTCCTTGATGTCTCTGTTGTATTTTTCCTTTTTCACCGGCAGAGGCAGATAAAATTCGTATGGTTATGGCCAGTCTTGTTTTGTTAACATCAGCTGATATATTAGTATGAGGTGAATCACTCTGCTTGCCCCCTTCTGATCCTCTTTTCAAAGGCATCTAATATTGACCATCTAAGGCTGCGATTCAAAAAAATACACCAAATCCAACATTTGTTGCCCAGTTATAGCTCAAAGACATGATAAAAAAAAGATGTAGAGTATCATACCAATTAAAAAAATTATTTTTCCAGCTCCAAGAATACTGGCAGATTAATTCTGACAGATCAGCTTGCATTCTGTGTTGCATTAAATAGCATCCAACTCCCTACATGGCTACTTCCCCAGCATACAAGGGTAAAGCCAGCGCAAGTTCTGTACTTGCCAACAGATGATCCAGATCAGATGTATCACTGACTGGTCCAACACATAAAACCAGTACTAATGAGTAGGAAAGTACAGCCTCAGAGGCAGGGTGCTGGGCAAGCTAGACCTTTGGTCTGCCCAGGTACCTTAGCTAGTCATAGAAGAATAAAGTTTATACAGTGCAACAAAGCCCAGGCCAGAAAACCAAATCAGAGGCAATATATCCACCCTAACAAAAACATCCAGTCAACCCTTTGATACTTTTACAAGGGCTTTCTAAAAAGCTCCCTGGAGCTGCATCAAGACCAAGCACTGCAAAGAGCAGGTGAGCCATGCTTGGAAGCTGCCTTCACATCTGCAAGTGCTTTATGGTCCTAGAGAGAAAAAGGGAGAGGAAGAGGAGATCCTCTAATGAGGTTATTACCAGTGCCTGGCACTGCAGCAAGGCTGTGCAATGCCTGCTGCACTCCTTCCTCCTACAGGAAAGGAAAACCCTTTGGGGGAAGGATATAAGGGCTCTGACTGACACACCAAAGGTACCATCTCTCAACAGGGAGTCAGGGCCGCGGGTTAATTTGGCAAGCAAAGGAAGAATTTCTAGGATTTTCAGCAAAATAAACAGCAAAGAGCCTCCACTAGCAGATGTGCTTTTGTGGTTAGTCTTGATTTATCTGGCAGAATGGAGCTAAATTAGACTTGTTGAATTGCATTTGGTGCGTGACCTCTCTGTGCCTCAGTTTCTTTCTTATTTGTGCAGGGTTAACTCTGACAGACTCAAGGACAACCAAAAGCTCCTATGGCCTTCAGACTCATCTAGTCCAACTGTGCAAGAGCTGTAATACTTAAGTCCCAGGAGGAACGAAACCATCTTATTTTAAGTCAAAACCTGTCATTCACAGAGACACATAGAAAAAACAGCACAACCTGCTCTTCCTGACCCCATTTCTTCATGCAACACTGACACAGAGCCTGATACTTCACACAGCAGCGAGTAGAGAGCTATCCCAAGCTCAGATAGGCATCACCCCAACACATGGATGAGCCGTATCTTACTGCAGGTCTCTGGGGACCCCACTTTCCAGCACACACCAGCCCCTGCAAGCCAACCAGACAGCTCGGCATCTTGCAGCTGCCAACAAGCAAGGAGGGAGCCAGAGCCACAGCTCTCCCTTCCCCATAGCCTGGGGCTTCCACCCATCACTCTCCCAGCCCCACTCCTTTGCTCGGGATGCACCGCAGCAGAAGCAGCTTTAGTTTTTCTTTACAAGTAGCTGAACAAGCAGAAACCCATCAGGAAACCCTGGCAAAGCTCCCTTCTCCTACATGCTCCGGGAAACCATCTTCCAAGGATTTTTGTTTGCTCCACCGCATCCTCATTTCTCCCCCACACAGCCCTTTTGGCTTTTGTTTTGCAGTCCTTCCACTTGCTTCACAACAAATTTCCAAATCGTAATAAGAGCCCCTCCCTGCCTCAAAAAAAGAAAATAAAATAAAAATCAATAACCAAAACCTTGCTCCTTTTAAGCAACAGCTATTTCCTTTTCCAACCTCCCTTTAGTAAGTTGAGTGAGGAACTCACTTCCTCCAAGGATCCAATCAGAGCTTCTTATCAATTAGGGTAATTGGCACCCAGCTGAGCCTGTCTCCCAGTTGGGACCCATTAACACTCAATTAAGACAACCCCAGGCCCTGCCCTTCCCCCCCATTACAGCTCTCCTTTCTATCAGGGCACAGGTCTGTGCACAAAATCCTCTGGAGGCCAAGGTTGTCCATCCATCGCGTGTCTGGAAAGGCACGGACAATGTTAATGAGTGTAATGAGCAGGCCATGTTCTCAGGGAGCTTTGCACATAGCCGTTCTAGCATTTGAGATCTGCAATTAGCCTTGTCCCCGTGTCACAGACAGGACAATCCCAGCTTTCTGAGGGAAAGGCAGAAATTTGGAAAGCCTGGGGTGCTCCCACAGAACTAGCTTGCTCTTGTTTGCATCAGGTGGGGGATCAGTCCCTGGTGCCTTCTGCTGTGTGCCAGGTCTGCTACCTCATTGTTTGTGAAAACAACACCTCCGCTTTTGATGGGCCTGGGGAGACCTAAGTCACCTTTTCAAGGTCTTTTTTTATTTATTTATTTTATCTAATCATAAGGGTCAGAAAGCAAATAACAGCAACCTGACATGCAAGAAACAAAAGAGCGTGATAATCTTCTTTAAACTTGTGGTTTCTTTAAAGCCTTGGTTCACCTTGGTGTGCTGTTTGCAGCTGATGCCCTGGGAAACTTTCATGCAGCTGGGTAAGGCAGGGAGCTGCCCCCTATGTCCTCTCCTCCACCACTTCCACAGGGTGCCCCAAGGCTGCAGCTCCTGTTCAACCATGTAGCCCTGAGGAACGGAGAAACTGTCCCTCCTCTCCCCTCTCCTTGCCATGAGCCATCTCCTCTCTTGAAGGTGTCAGCGTTGAGCTGAGCCCCCTCCAGCTGCTCCCCAAATACACTCTAAATCCCCTGTCAGACCAACAGGAAAATGGTGGATGGTCTTTCTGCCCGTAGGGTTTGATCTGCATCCACCCGCCTGCCCATTCCTTCAGGAGCTGTGTCTTGCTCAGTTGTACAGCCCTGAGCACAACAAAGCTGCCAGGGAGCAGGACAAGTTCCTTTCTTGCTCTCCTCAGTGATTTATTTCTATGCCACACATCTCCAAACAGCACACCAAGGTTTGGTCTAGTTTTAATATATACATTAAAATATCCATGTCTGTATTTCCATATGTATATAAAAGCAGGGGGACAGGGAAAGGGAAATTTGTCAGATGACCTAACAACTCAGAGCCAGCCAGAAAGCATTTCTTCTCCCATGTTTCTGAAAATAACCGGTGCACATTTGACTTTAAAGTAATAAATAGTACAGACATTTTCCAGCCATATTTATATCACTGTAGGAGGACGCAGCAGGAGACTAGGTTAGTGAACTAGTTTTTCTCTCTGCTGCTTGTCTTCTGGATGAAACTGAAGCAATACTTCCAGAAAAATCATCTGTTCCCAGCACAAATCCTTTTTTTTTTTTTCCCCTCTGCTCTCATCTGTTGTTCCAGGAGATTCAGGGATTTCACATCAGCATCAAGCAAGAGTTCCACCATCTCTCTGCCGTGGTCCAGCTCAGGGGAGAGGGAGGAACCGGCGTTGCCCTGAGAGATGGGGCTCTGCCTGATGCATCAATACCATCTGTCTTAGATGTCTGAAGTAATTTACTTCCAATTTTCAAGGTGTTTGAACTGATGATGCTAATTTATGTCCAGCATATTAGACTCCTAGGGATTCTTGTTGAGACTGACCTTCTGATCACTCTCTTATTTAAGCCTGAATGTATTCTGCTCGTGTTTTGGTGTCTACCATGTTACGCCTGAAGCTTGTAATGACGGTTACTACTGCTTTTGTGAGCAATATCCTAATTAACCATTTGTCCTGCAGTCCCAGATGCCAGACATCGCTGTGTCATCCTGCGACTCGTCAGTCACAGACAACCCACCCGTGTCCCTGATGCCTTGGTGTTTCTGGGGATGCTGTGGATGTACTCAGGGTGTCCCAGACCTCCTAAGCACAAGCAAAGGTGGATCATTAAGTCAGGGAGCTCGTTCATAGCAGACAGAATCTCTCTGATAAAATCCCTCTCAGTAATTTTGCACAAAGCTCTGGATCAGGAAGTGCTAACTCAGGTAAGGAGAAACACAGCACCTCACACAACAGACCTGAACTGGGCTTCCTGGGCTCCACTTTTTCCATCCTGTGCAAATAATAAGACTAAAGATACGACCACATCATCCTGGAAATAAGAATCTCCTGACATCTATAGCCATCCTCAATATTTATTTTTCAGCAATGTCAGGAAAGTCATTTAACTGTCCCATCTCTGGTTTCCCTCCTACCTACCTCCTACCTCCCTTTCCTTCCCTACCTTCCCTTCCCTATCTCCTACCACACAAATAATCATAGCAATTCAGGGTGACTGGCAGGGGACTGTGAGCAATGCACCCCACTTTTCTCTCTCCTACATCCACTGCTGAGCAGTCAGCGTGGGAGCCTGAATCCCCCTCCCGTGGCACATCTGAGACTTAACCCCTATTTATGGCAAAGCAGCAGCATCTTCTAAAAGTCATGTCCTAAAAGTGGACCAAATTGTCATCCAATATAGCCATAAAATAACACAAATCCTACATAAGGTCTCCTTCCATACATGTATTGGGCAGAGAGGAATATGCCTACCCTTCTTGGATGGGAGATAGAAAGTTATTTCTATTCTTCTCATTAAAGACATTTCAGTATTTTTTCAAAAAGAAATAGTTTCACCTATTACTGAAGTGCAGCTATTCCTAGGAAGAACTTGGCCAGGGATCTGGATGGAAATGCAGCACAGTTCCTCCCAAGGGAAGAAACAGGTGAAGGGGCCATCCATCACCACATCAAAGCAGAGCTGGCCTCTTTGTAGTGCCCATGAATGAGGCTTGTTTTGTCCTCCTAACAAGTGGGTCCTGGGTGGAAGATGGTCACATTGATTCTCCAGCCGGCTGCGGCAAAACCAATCAACTTGATGTCATCGACGGCTTTTGAGGCGTTGACTAAGGATCTCTGGAGGGCGAAGGGGACAATACAACCTGGAAAGCCCTCCTTCCTTTCAGCCTGCCCTGCGCTTCCCCTCTCGCCTTGTTCTCCCTCTCTCCTCTTTATTAAGCTGCTTTTGTGGGGCTTTCACCCATTCTCTCCAACAGTGAAAAAGTCCAAGTGAGTGAATCTCCTCCTCCTCTTTTTTTTTTTCCCTTCCTTCTCCTCCCTTTTCTATCATCCTTTTTCAAAGTAGTGCTTGCAAGGGATGGCAGGGCTTTCACTGTGTTGGGGTCCCTGCCATGCCGCTTTGTTGGCTGCCCCAGCATTGTGCTTCCCAAAGCAGTGCAGGTGCAGCAGGGTTTTGTCTGGGTGTTAAACACAGGCTAATTAGCCGGAGGGAGGGGATCCGGGATTGCAGTGGCAGCAGCATTCATTACACAGAGGGGATTCAGGTTCCACAGGAACCAGGATCTGCCCCCTTAGCGCAATCCCAGCTCATTTCTGCTCCCGCTGCAAGGCTGGAGAAACTTTGGGAGGCAGGATCACACCCCGCGTGGGTTCACTTGCCTCCTCTCCACTTGTATTTGCCACTATCCAGGGAGTCATCTCTGATGGGGAGAACAAATTGCCATCAGTTCTCCCACACCCCGGGAAGGGTGGAATGACACACTAGCTCAGGAAGCCATGGAAAAGCACAAAGCCTGGTAAAAGAAGAACAAATAATCTGCATGTAAAGTACCACAGACAGCCCCGGGCTAATGACTGAGGGTCTGCTCTGACTTCAGCAGCTTTCCTTTGCAAGCTCTCATGAAAATAAATCTCTAACACGCACCATATGCAGTTTATGCAGCACTCAGTCTGGATATTTATTTTGAAAGACAAGAGTCTTCGCTTGGTTTCACTTGTCACTAAAAGGGAGAAAGAAGAGGAATAAAGTCAGCAAAAATATAAATGCCTTGACCCAAACCCAGAACATCAATAGCAGCAGCTTCACCAAGTAACAAATAGGAGTTTCATCCCAGGTACTAAGGAGAATGTGCTCGCTCCAAGGTGTTTGGCACCAGTATCCTTTAGAATCACAGAATCACCTAGGTTGGAAGGGACCTTTTAAGATCATCTAGTCCAACCAATTAAAAAAAAACCCAAAACAACCACAAACAAACAAAAAAACCCCACACCAACGCCACACCACACCCAAAACAACACCAATCCACTACTAATCCATATCCCCAAGCACCATGTCAACTCATCTCATGAACACCTCCAGGGATGGTGCCTCAACCACCTCTCTGGGCAGCCCATTCCAATGCCTGACAACCTTTCAGAAAAGAAATATTTCCTAATATCTAACCTGAACCTCCCCTGGCACAACTTGAAGCCATTACCCCTTGTCCTATCATCTATGACTTGGGAGAAGAGACCGACCCCCACCTCTCTACACCCTCCTTTCAGGGAGTTGTAGAGAGTGACAAGGTCTCCCCTCAGTCTCCTCTTCTCCAGACTGAACAACCCCAGCTCCCTCAGCCTCTCCTCATGAGACTTGTAGACTTGAACACACGGCGAGCAAAACCCGTGAGCCAGGGCACAAACCTCCCAAAGCTGGTAGAAAGAAAATGAGAAGTTGTTGGGAGTTGAGGATTATACGTCCCCTTGGGTCCTCTGACCTCACATTTCCAAGAGTTAGAGTTGTTCCTTATTCACATCTCCCATTTGTGAGCCCAGCCAGGTCAGAGCAAATCCCATGTTGATTTAGCAGCGTTTTACATTTACTTTGGACTCGCTTTGTGCTGGTGTGAATAACTGCGTAAGTATCAGGCAATCAGGGGAGCAAAGATGTGCAAGTAAAGCAAAATAAACCACACAAAATCTGTACAGGAACAGTTCCAAAAAGCCAGTCGAGTATTTTTGATCTACTGAAATTATGCACCTACGCTAAGTCCCGCTCTAGGTAAAAGTTGCGATGACTCTGCCGCAGTTCAGCTCAAAATTAAACATCTCAGATTGTGTTTCCCCTGTCAAACGAAGGATAATTTTGCAAAGCCTGTGTTTGTGGGAGTTTTCCACAAAGGGTTTCAGGCAACATAAAATGTTCCTGGCACCATTTTCAGCTGTGTGTCCCAGAGACACTTAACTCTGTACTTAATTCAGGTTTAATAGGCTGCGATTATATTAAATAAATACCAGCTGAACTGATTATTTAATACATGGTTATAGCTGTTTAACAGCCATGCAATTGACTGTTACATCTCAATAAATGTATGTTTTTCATCGATCGCCTAGTATTTTATTTCGCATCCCATAATTTTCCTATATAGCTCTTGGACCTTCAAAGCATTGCTGGGGGTGGCCTCAGCCTGCCACACTCATCTCTGCAGCCACAGCAGGAACGTGCCCGAGGGCCCTTGCCTTTCCAGGGACTCATCACAGGTCAGGTCACTGCCACCAGCTCCCTTCCACCTCCTCCTTGCTTTTTTCAGGTGATGGGAAAAGCTTCTCCGCATCCTTCCTGGCCTTTCCTGACTTCTCCAGCCGCATCTCTCCACCCCGGCGCTGGCCTCCCCGCAGGAAGTCGGAGATCATTCTGCTCTCAACAGGCTGCAAAGAGCTTCAAGAGGCTCTAGAAATGTATAATCCGGATTTTCATACTTTGAAAAGTCATAGTTCCCTGCCCCTTGGTGCTTTCCAGCCGGTATTTGCTTGTTTTCCCCTGTGTTATTGGTTTGCCCGAAGCTCCTTTTACTCAACTAAGAGGCATCATTATTGCAGGGCTGTCAGGCGTTCAGGATGATCAGAAGATATATAAATAAGAAGTTGTTTCTAAAACCTGCCTCTATCTGCAACCCAGCGAACTGAATAACAAGCTGTTATTAAAAGCACATTTGTTGAGCTCCGACAACTGCACAGCGAACACACGCAGTTTCTGCTGCCGAGCTGTTTACCCCAACTAATCACTTCACTTCTCAAAAGACAGCGTCAAAATAAAAATGATACATACCAGCTTTTAATTACTTTCTGGTGTTACTACAAACAAAACGCGGTTTTAAGGGCTACATTTTACAAATGCCTGCCTTTATCTGAGCATCTGCAGAAACTGCGGGCAACACCGTCTCCGTGTATTGTAACAACTGAATTTCCAGGCTCTGGCAGGAATTTTAGGGCACGCAGTAAATAACGGGCTATTTGTCTGATTTGTGTACGTCAGTGTAAGGTCAGCGAGCCTGAAAATATAGATGTCATTTGAAAAGGGGCAGGGAAAAAGAAAGAAATAAATAAATAAAGCCAAACCAGGTTGTTTTTCACTATTTAGTGCTGTCCACTCTTTCAGAATAAAAAAGACAAACCCCTCCACATTCCTGGCTGTCGTGAGCTGCACTTTCCTATTCAGACCCCAGCCCACTGAAGCTGGTAGTTATAAATGCTCAAGAGCTAATAAACACTTCTCAGGAGTTCTCGCTGGAGAACCACATGGTAAGGAATAGACAATTCTTTGTTACCATCATATGTAGCCCTTTCCTTAAAATGCCCTGACACAATTTCTCAGGCAATAAATCAGCTTTCTTTTGCTGATGTGCTAAAGCCCATCTATGTACCATAAAAGCTGCCTTTTTTTTTTTTAACATATTCCATATCCCTGTGATGACCTTATTCACCAGCACACACGTGTGCATGCAAAAAGAAAATGCAGACCTTGCATTTCTGAGAAATCATTCTTTTTTTCAAGTTAATACTCCTCAGAGCAAGCAGAGAAGCCTCATCCTCATCTAGCCAGCATAACCTTAATTTGCTCTATATTTTCCTGACGCTGTCACAGCTCTGCACCATTCCATCATAGGGTAGAGGTATTAATTCACTATTTCCTGCATTATACAATCCCCACTTCCTTTCCAGTTTTCTCACTCTAATGATGCTATAATAAAAAACAGAGGTAATAATGAAATTGGAAAATAGTGTAATTTCTGGCTGGCAAAGGGAGCTGCTGGAATAGAGCACAGCTCTGGAAGCTGCTTTGCTACTTACTTATTAGCTGAAGGTTGTGAACAGCGTTTGAATGACTACTCATGGGCTGCCTCGAAAATCTGCCAAAGCAGCTTTTGGATGTCAAGACGACGCCTTGACTGGACGTTAAGAACAGCAGACCCAGGGCTGACTGATGGTCAAAGCCAGGTAGACCAAAGTATCAACAAGGCAAGGGGGTATTATACCCAATATTGACAGAGAAATAGGGCTTTTCTTGGGGTTGAGTCACAACCACTGTGTGGTCCAAAATGATGAGTTCTAGATGCAAGGCTTGGGTCTGCTCTTAAATTCCTCCTGCCCCAACCCCACTGGCTGGTACCGCCATATTGTGGGGCATGGATTTGCTTCTGGGGAGCTGCTCCCAATTACACCGGAATAAACAGGAGCTGAATCAGGACATTAAAATGAAGTTCTTAATGAGCAATTTGGAGATAACATTTCCTTTCAGCACACCCAGAGACACACCCTCCCCCTCTCAGCTGGTTTTCAACACTTTCATTCATGCACCTATGACAATCCATTACACCGATGCCTTTTCCCAAAAAGAAGTCCTTACGATACAGTTAAAGATACTGATCTTCTGGCTGGTTTCAGCTTCCAGAACTCCTAATACCAGGGGAAATGGCATTTCAAAAGCTGGGTGCTCTTGGGAAACATAGCAACATTCTTCAAGCCTTACCCATGGGCTGAACTTGTCATTGGAAAAGTTATCCAGGCAACCTGAAACGCAACAGCCTTGTCTGAGCTCTGGACAGAGGGTGCCTCAAAGTTGCACAGACAGTCACTGCAATGCAATCCGGATGTCACCAAAAGCAGAGAATTTGGTGATTTACAGAAAATCTGGGCATTTCCCCACCCACTGCATCCATCAGCACTCTTCAGACATATAACAGACACAGTAGCTTGGAACCAAGCAGAAAAAATGCCTTCCTGCTCCTACAGCATGGCCATAGAAGCAAACATGAAGAAAGGAACATTGTCCCCAGAGATGGTGACATGCTACAGAGATGGCTTCTCGGTCCATAACCAACTGAATGTGGAACAGAGAAACTTAACAGGTACTGGTGGAGAGCAGACCATGCAGAAGGCTGCCCATAGCTGCAAGGAAACCTGTTTTGAGTGCTCTGCTCCATGGGACCCTTAAACTGAACCCCTGAGCTCACTCTCATTTTCCATTAGCTCCCCCACTTGCCTAATTTTATACCTCACCTTCCACCACAGGGGAGGGTTCAGCTTCAGGACAGCCCTGGCCTCACCCTTCTCCAGAGGTAAGTGGGTTTTCGGAGGACAAGTCAACTCTTCAGCTCTGTAGAGAACAGGACAGAAGCACAAGATGTGGGAACTCATTTAGGAACACCAGCTGGACCATCCCTTGTGTCAGGATGGGATTAGCCCACACTGCCCGAAAGGAAAGGGCAGGCAGAGAGGATAGGAGGATGACAGCTCTCAGGCAAGCTTTGAGAGCTCACGCTGAATGGTCAGACCTGTATCTCATCCCGAGACACAAAATCCTCATGTGGGAGAAAGCAGGAGAGAATTACTGCTGCGCTCAGCCGCCCCCGATGAAACAGGAGCCTGCGCTGAGCCCTTTGGTCGGCACTGCCTCGCTAGGCTCCTGCAATTAAAGGCAGCCTTTTGGGGCAGTAAACAGCACCCAGCTGGTTGCAGCACAGCCCCGAGCAGTCAGGTTTCAGTGTCTGGAGCCTTTTAAAGCTTCACAAGCACGGACTTAGCAGGGAGCAGCATTTATGCAGGTGATGATGAACCGCAGCTGGGAGGAGGGAGGGGGTGGCCGGACAGATGGATGGAGTATGCAGTGTTGGATGGATCCAGAGACACCAGATCTCTCACTGGTCAAAAGGGGGCTGGAAATGAGATGCAGCCAACTCTGATTTCCCGCACAGGTGGAGTTGAGCTGGAAGGCTACATGCCTGGTGTTAATGCCAAAAAAAGTGTCATCATGCACCCCCTCTCCACAATAAGGGAGGAAAGAACATCCTGCACCCCATCATCCAGATCTCCTCACCTGGTGTCAGCACTCCCCAGAGGTTTGTGCACCTGCAGCAGAGGCTACAGGAGAGAATATTCCCTGTAACGGGAAGCAGATCCCAGACTGCATCAGGTACACAGTAAACAGGAACTCCCATCATCCCTCTTTCCTCCAAAGGGAATTCCACACTATCACTTCTGCTTTTGGATCCAATAGCTGTCACCTGAAACTGTCAGCATTCCCGAGCACAACCGTGAAGGGAAAGGCAGTTGCTTGATGGAGCGCTATTTAAAAATCTACCCAAACGCACGATGGATACAGTGTCTGGGTGTTTTGACCTTCAAACCCCCCCAGATCTTCCATAGACTGTAGTCAGATATGAGGGTGGTTTCATTTATTCAGGGTATGTGGGCAGAGATAGGTGTCTGTTGACTGATGGTATCAGGTTGCATAATTTGCTTTTAATTTATATCTGTCCTCCCAGAGAGTGTTTAATGGAGGGGGAATAAAACAGATCTGAAGATAAAACAATGGCTTCAGGGCAGGAGGGATGTACAGAACATACAGTCCTCTCCTGGCAACACAAGTCAGCCTCTGCTAAATACCTGAACAGGCATTAGCAGCACACATGGGCTCCTCCAAGGTATCAGTTAAGATTGGAAAGGTTATAGGTAACCTAAGTGGTTAGAGCCCAACTAGAACTGGTTTTGGAGCAGGTATTATGAAATGGAAAAATCTGGGATTGTACTAAACCATAAGCCTGGGCTAAAGAGATGCTCAGGGATGCCAAGGGTTGGGAGACCAGAGACAAGACAGGGGTACCACAACAAGAGTGAGGTCAGAGAGAGCCTCAGTCACAAAGGACTGTCCTGCAAACTCCTAGCTTTTTTGGGTAACCTGTACAACAAAGGCCAGCCTGGCACGGTAGAACGAGTTGTCTCAGCGAGGAGACAAGGGAAGCAGACACCATCTATTAGACCAAAGTGTCTGGGAGCAAGAACCCAGAACAACTACAGAAAATGGGACATTGCAAAGGCAAGAGCAACTGGTGGGATTGCCCAGCATCTCTGCCAGAAATGGAAATTGGCTAGTCCCAGGCCCAGTGAGATTGGTCTGAAACTGGTTCACCAGACAATCTTTTTCCAGACTTTGATTAATAAGACAACCCCTTCTCTTCACTTGTCAGCTGCAGAGTTTGTTGTGTTTCATTTACAGCTCCTTCTACTCTGCAAACACAAGAGCAGCTTGTGTTTGCAGAGATTGGCAGCCTGTGTTAATTAATCCTGAGATGTTGAAAGTTTTCTCAGCCTTTGCAGACAGTCACACCTGACCCCTACATCTGCAGAACGACGCCCTCTTTTAATGTACTTGTCACCAGATTTCATCACAGGAACGTGCTGTTTCCTTCCTCTGAGCTTGTCCTTTCTACACACAGCAGCAGAGCAGCTCACTTGCCTCCACACGAGGGGAGAGATACAGGCACTGCCCTGCACCCTTCACGTGTGTGGCCACCAGCCTGCATGGGCATGAGTGACACTAAATTTAATCACAACAGTAAACGATCTCTGCACTGCTGTCTCTTCAGCATCCCTGTCTGCTCCCCATAGCGCTGGTTGCAAACAGGAAAAGAAGCTCCACCTTCCCCATCCTGAGGCCCAATTATATTGCAGGGTTGATCAGCTGGCTGATTACCTCCTCTATAGCTTTTTAACAGCAGTGACTAACACGTCAAGTTTGTTACCTAGACTTAGGTTGTCCTTGTGCATAAAACAGCACTAGTGCATTTAACCCACCCGGATTCCCCGCTTGGCCAGTCAAGGCTTTCCTGGATTTGAGACTCAGTTTGCAACTGGCAAGAACCTATTTTGGACTGCAGCAAAGTACCAGATTATCATTCACTCACTGGATTAACTGGTCTGCATCCCAGTAAAGATGGGCCAGTATTAAAAAAGCCCTACCTAAACCAAATGTTCATCAAATCTGATTTCATTATAATGCCTCTGCTCACATCAAGGCTTAGACAGGATCCAAATGCTTATTTCCAGTGCAATAATAATTAGGGTAAACCAAACTATCTTAAAGAGTCAGGAAGAAATATCAAAAATTATTTTTAATAGGACTGCTGCTCACTCCAACCTGGTCCTGTGAGCAAAGCATGGGCAGCAAGGAAAAAAAATCCATCCCAACACCTGAACTTCTTTGTGCCTTCAATAACTAATTTGACTCACTACCAGCGAGGCCATAAGCAGAGCTCAAGGTGAGCCTGAGACCAGCAGAGAACTTGATCTCCAGAAAGAAACACTGCTTAGAAATAAACCAGAATAAAGAAACAGTAAGATCCAGAGCAGGATCAGTACCTTATGAATTCCCAGCAGGTGAACAAGCCAGCCAAGGGAGATGGTCCTGCAGGAAGATGGGCAGCTCAGGAATCCAGAATTACAATTGGAAATAGAGAGCAAAGTAGGATTTAACCAGAGATAGCCCAGAGACTGGACTAGACCGTGTGATAATGGTCCCTCTTCATCTTGCACTTGGTGAATGTTGGATCACAGCAGTGGGTCTCCAAAAGTGAAGAAGCCACTGGCTTTCAGGTTTGCTTCATACATGAGGAAGCCTTGGGAGAGATGGGATGCTGTAAGCCATGCTCTGTGGGAGATAAGGTGGATATTCAGCACTTTCATTCAGTTATTCAAATCTAGCTTGTTTGGGAAACCCTTAGAAACTTTCCCTGGGGTTTCACCACTAGTTACCTAGAAACCCAGACTGAGTTTTATGAGCAGAAAATATGTTGGGAGGCATGTTTGCCTCATCTGCTTTAAAAAGGAACTATTTTCCCCTTTTCCCCACCCAGCAATTTCATTAGCTGAGAACTATTTATGGGCTTTAACCAACCCTCTCTTCTTTGCAGCCTGGATTTCCCAGCCACAAGAGCATCCCAGCTCCTTTCACTTCCAGCATTATGGCCTCACGCAGAAGTAATCTGTACAAGCTTCTGTGGTATCTTCAGGGCTTTCTGTGAATAAGAAACCCTTTATGAGCCTAATACCTCTGCATGCTGTCCTGACACCTCAGAGAAACCTACTTGCAAGACGGATTTTTGCCTGGGGGGCAAATGGTTGTGGGGGGGAAGCCCTACCAAACCTACTGGGATTAAATTCCAGCCCATAATTGAACCCAGTGAGTTTTCCAGTTGATTGTCCTCTCCTTTTTGTCCGGGATCTTGCTGAGCTTTCTTTGCAGCCTGTTTGCTGAGTATCACAGAGCAAACAGCCCAGCGGCCAGCGCATTATCCCCACACACCGAGCAGGGCTTTTTCATTTCATTCATCATTTATAGGTTGCAGGAGCCACATTTCCCAAAGTTAGTGCATGGCCTTAACAAAGCAAAGGGGGCTCAGTGGCAGGGAGGGAGGTGAATGTATTAGCCTTTCACCTTTGGAGCCCTCGGCTGGAATCCTGGCTCAGGTTACTAAAGAAAGTGAGTCTGATGGGCTCTAACCACCATCTGGAGGGTGAAGCTGCCTCTCCGGGTCAGCAGAGATGTGTTACCCACCACGCTCAGCCCCCATACCCCTCCACAGGGTGCCCATACTGGGGGCACCGCTTCCAGAGGACCCTTCCTGGCTACAGATTGCCACATCTCTGGTGAGCATTTGTAGAGGCAGCGCGGTGGGAAGGTGAAGGCAGGGTAACATTTCCCCATTTATCTGCTTTCCCCCAGATAGCTGATCCTTCTTCTCCAGTCTAACTGGACCAGCTTAGAATTCACTGACCTTTTCTCTCTTTGTCGTTCTGCTTCTGTGACAGACGATGCAGCTAAAAGTACAGGGAAAAAAAAATATAGTTTAACTATAAAATAGCTAGGATCAACACTTTTCTTGGTGGGGTGGGAGGGCTCTGATCTATGTGGAGCTGAGCTGCTGGGGGATTTATTTCTTTAATTACGCTAGGAAGAAGCAAAAAGAATTGATTCTGGAAAAAACCCAGGACCTGAAAATCATCTCAAGCTCTTCAGACTGTTCCTGGAGATAACACTGAGCTTGACACTCAGAAATGTATTTTTAGAGAGGAAAAGTTTTACTTCTCTTCCTTATATTAACCGTAACCACCAGCTGTGAGCTTCTGCAACAGCCTTCCAGCAAGAGTATCAAGGACAAAAATACAGCTTTAGAGATGAAGGTAGAGCAGTTTAATGAAAGTTTAAGATGTGGCTGCCAACAGGAGAGCTGGGGTTTTTTTAATTTATCTAAGATGTGGCCTACTTAGGAGACTAAAGTAAATTTGTTGTTAGCATGTATAAAATACTCTGGTTTAGTTCAGAAAGAAGTGAAGCTGAAATGATCTCCTTAAACCAGCTGATCCCCTGGTACTCTCAAAGAGGATCTCTCCTTCCAGGGACAAGAGATTCCTCAACAGTTCCAAATTTTCCACTTCCTGATGTCAAGAAATCCAGAAGACTTCAAGATCCCTGAGATTTGATGCATGGTGAGGGTAGATCCCTGAGGTTTGATGCATGGTGAGGGTAAGCTTTCAGATGCACGTAGTTGCACCAGCAAAGGATGGGGTGCAGGAGGACAGCTAGAAATTGACTGCATAATTGAGTTACCAGCCAAGTTGGTCTCTTCACTGAAGGCTGGACTCGGAAACCATTCACAAGATCAATTCCCACACTTGTGTTTTAGGAGCAAGTCAATCTCAGACAGATCAAGCCCAGCAGAGGCTTAACCCTCTCTCCAGCACATACCTCCACGGGGTTAGCAACTGCTTCTGCAAGCCCTCCATGCTCTGTGCAAGCTCAGACCTTACACAACCCACTGTGGGTACTACCCAGCAGACCTGCATGATGGATACAGACAGCCTAGAGCCGACCAGTATGAAACAGAAGGTCTATGAGTTTGGGGGTCCAGGCTTTTGAACCCGCTCATCTGGCCATGGAGGCACCCCATCGGGGCTGAACATGGACCAGTGAGTTTTCCCTGCCATCAGTCACATCATGGCTGTTTTGCAGGAGCTAGAGACCACCACGGATGTCAAACAGATACAATTCACTGCTATTATTTTCACTTTAGGTATTTCTTTTCCCTTCATGGAGGCAAAAAAACAAATACAAGGCCCTTTGCACCTGGTGAGGAACGGCTGTTTGTTTAGACAGCCAAATGAAGTCATCGCTGAGAAACGATGCCCTCACACACCCTTTAATACTCACTTGCCAGAAACCATAATGGAGTGAAATGACCCATCACCATCCGCAGCTGTCTGATACAACCAGGAATGTTTCTGCCTCCACTTCCATCCCTTCTACTCATACAAAAGCCAAACTGTCCTTATTGCTGTCATTTAACCAACAAACAAAAAAAAATAATAATCATCGTCTCCCTAAGATGAAAGGGAGGTGGAAATTACTGCCTCACTATTTTTTTCCCCTGCAATTTGCCCTGGGAATATTCTAATGAAGGTTACAGCACCTGAGCATGCCCTGCTGTGAGGTCTGGCCAAGGACTACACCAACCCCCAGCCTGAGAAGACAAGGTTGCCTTGAAGAAGCTCCACATTTTAACACCACTCTGCTCCTCAAGACAAATAGAAAACTAAGCATTTTTAATTTGCATTTTAAAATGAAGGCTTCTAATATCCAGACCATTAACTTGGCTATGAGGCTTTCACAGCAAACCTTGTTACCCTCTATGTGTTCTGTTGTCATTAAGATATATTAAATACTATTAATTGTGATGCCTTGCTATTATGCTATTTGGAGACTTGCCACAAGCCCACTTCCGCCCAACCTGTATTATGCTGTGAAGCTCGGAGGCATTTTAAACATCTCCTGCAAAATTTATGAACATGAAAAGGAGCCTCTCTATATTTCCAACATCTTGAGGGGCTGGGGAGCCTGCCTGAAACCCAACTCAGTTCAGGGCTGATCCCTAGCAGCTACTACATCTCAATCCAACCAGCCAAGCCCCTACTCAAGCCCAGATGATTACCACACTCTATATGCACCTTCCTTCTAATGAATATAGGCTTACGGACATCTCATGCATTATTTACCAAGGTGTGCTTATTATGATTGCAATGATTTAAGGCAGTTTGTTACAGGCACAGCTCTGAGTGATTGCGATCAATAGAAGAAACAAGAACAAGCCAATCTGCATGGAACAACAGTCCAGGTCCTTAGGGGCTGTGCTTCCCTGATTAACCCTTCCCAGCCTGGCAGCAAAAGAGACTGGCACTTCTTTGGTAGACACAAATAGTTGGTTGCCTTCCCTCTTGCCCTCCCCGCTGCAGTCAAGGGTGAAGAAGCATTTGAAGAGGTTATGTAGCTCCTCCAGCTGTTTCTTGGGGCAGGATCTCACATGCTGGCACAACATTCCTCGTGGTATTCAATGTGTATCTTGGATGTGGCTATAATCTACTCATTAGCATAAGTCATGCCTCTGCCTCCAGGCCCATACACAAAGTCTCCATCTCCTTTCTCAGATACAGATTTAAAACCAGAGTGGCTCTTTCTGCCAGCTGGGGTGCTCCCAGATTCATCCCACAAGTTCATATGACAAAGGTAGCAAGTATGAAGGAATTACTGCAAACAGGCAGCTGGACACTGATCCTTCCTGCATGAAAGGCAGTAGAAGCTTTTGCAGTGAGAACTGGAAGGAGGAAGGGCAAGGGATGTGGAGCAGCTTTGCCACTTCCCACCCTTAAAGATGGAGACGTCCTGATTCTTCATGAGCAGTACCTCCTAATACACAGAATTATAGCTCAGCATTTGCTCTGTGCACCCTGGGAGCTGGATGTTCTCTGAATCACTCAGGACAACATAGTGATGTTGCTGCACTGCCCCACCACAGTAGCGTGAGGTGTCAAATACTACAAACTTCTTCCCTGTGCCACAGGGAGCAATAGGTACAGCCTCTGGATGGGATAGCTCAAGGAGCATGGTTTCAAGGGCAGCCAATAAACACTGCCCTAGATTTATCTCCAAATTCTTCACACAAGGTGAATCTGGAGATGTCTTTCCCCACTGAGCACATGACTGATCTCAGCTCAGTGCCTTGCTTTTACATGAGAGCTTCGGATCGGACCCGGCACACAGGAAACATATTCATTACTTCAAAAGGGGAAGCAAACAGGATGTCTGGACAAAGCACCAAATAAAAGGCTAATGACACAAATGGATATTTAATACAATGACTTCCTCTGATTATCCTATAAGGAAACACTTCACATGCTGTCCATTTTGTATATCCTGCAGCATTGTAATATGCTTCGGAGTCTGGGAGGGAATTTTCCACACCGTGCACTGGTGAGGTGGGGCTGTGCTCTTACCTGCCTGCTGCAGAGGAGATGGTACAGCACACACAGCCTGCGTGACCTGCTTGGGGTCCCGGGATGCTCTGCCAGGCAGCAGGATGGCAGCTCAAGCAGAACAGCATCCTTCCGCCGCCCCGTCACCAGGTCAGCATCCCCAGCACGCAGAGAAGGGAGACAAGGCATCGCTGCAGTGGCTGTTCCCTTTACAAAGCTATTCCTGGTGATACAGAGGAGACCAGAAATATGTTTTCCCCCCTTTTCATAGCCAGCAAAGCATCAAGAGCTGGGGATAACACTGGCGCTGAGTTACCACTGCTTGGGTTCAGCCCCCAGACTCAATCCCTCCAGGACTGACCCACAGCCTGAGCTATGCCCAGGGCAGTTCTGTACCTGTGGGGTCACTGAACAAAGAGAGTTTAACCAAAATCCCCACTTAGATTAAACCAAGGCAGGATTTCATTAGCATAGTGCTTATTCTGCACACTGCTGCTGATCTCTCTGGAGAAAAGACAACTTGAAGCCTTTTGCTTTATAGCAACTGGGGGGAAAAGACAAGAACAAAATAGTTCAGTTTAAAATAAAAATTTTTTCTCGAGTCACCATGACCTGATGATTGCTTTGGGTTAAACTAAATCCAACCCAACCTAATCGGCCAAAAGTCCAGAAACAGCAATATGTAGGATAATTAAGATAAAATTCCTTTTTGCCAGATAGAGAAGCCTGAAAAAAAAACATCACTCCAGAAATTTCTTTTGATTTCTCTTTGATTTTTGATGTGAAAAATTCAAGTGAGAATTGAGCCCTATATAGTCACTGAATAGCAAAATAATGACACCATTAGTAACACAAAGCTGAATGATTGGGGAAAGTTCCTTTCTAGTTTAAACTCATAGGTTTTGTTAACAGTTATTTCATTCCAGTGCCTAGGCAGCACTTTGTTTAAAAGAGGTCTTTGTTAATATTTTGATTATGTTAATAAACATTATTAGGCAAACCTGCCTCTGCACAGCCAAGAAAGACCTCCTAGCAAAATCAGAAGAGAATGTTTGACAGTCCAAAAAATTTTAAGATAAGGAAATACACAGAAGAAAAAAAAAGAAATTCCCTCAACCTGAGTAGTCTTTAACCATTCCAGCAAAATTAAATACATAAATAAAATGAAGACTAATTAAACAGCAAATTTCATTACAGTCTGTTTTCAAGGCACTGTTCTTCCAATAAAGGAAATCTATAATCCGGGGAGGAAGAGAAATATTTTCTAATGCCTTTTGAAGTCTGATTTTCTTCCAGCAATTTATGCACTGTTTACTGGGATGATTCCACTAGAAAACAAAACAAAACAAAAACCAGACAAAACCAAAACCCTTCTGTCCATTTCTTAGCAAAGTCCCTGGCATAAAACTTGTTTTCCTGATGCAATAAAGATAGTTTTGACCAGTAGAGCCATTGCTGTTAGTAATCAGACTCTGGTATCTTTGTACATGGTGTGAATTATAGTTATTTCGGTATCAGTGATGCAATAGCAATTTTCTACCCATCTTGAGTTGTTCCTAAGCTCAAGGGAAAGAGGCTCGTTCAATCCCATCTTTGCTGTGCGGCTGCTTTAGGAAAGAAGCCAGTTAGTGTTCCACTCCAGGCCAAGAAAAATAATTTTTTGGGATGAGATAAGGCAGAATTTGATCTTATGTTTACAGCTCCCATTGCAACCAAGGCCAAGCTAACAGACCTGTGGGAAAGTCTCATTGTCTCACGGAGCATAGGTGTCACTGAGAAGACAGTTTGCCCCAAAGGGCTAACGTTCCTCCCTAACGCCTTTCCTGGAGCAACACAAGGGATTAACTGGTCTCATTATTTGATAGCTCAGAGCTCCCTGTTGATTTCCACGTACTACTGACACTAAGAAATTACAATTAGTTGCAGTCAGTTTTTGCACTGGGACAAGACTCTTAGCAGCAATCTTTAGGAGGCAGAGGTGAAGCCTATAGTCCCATTACCTGCTCAAGTAGGCCAACACCAATGGGGAAATCATGGTGCAGAAGCAGGAAAACCACCTTCATTCAAGGCCACCTCCTTCTTCTCCCACAAGAGCCCTAATCTCTATCACCACCTCCTCCAGCCTGGGAAATAAACTCCTCTTCCTTCACAAAGGACCCATTTCAACAGGCAGCAGCTGATGCTCGGCCACTTATTAGCGTCCACCTCCAGCTGCTGGCTGATCACACAGCAGAGGAGGTTAAGTGTCACTGGAGCTTAGCAGCAAGATTGGACCTGCCCTTCTCCAGCTGCATCCGTTGTGCTCTTGGGGCTGGGCCAGGCTCAAGACAGAGGATCTGACAGGGTGGAAAAGGAAATTCTGTGCATTCCTCATCTGTAGCCTACATGCCAAGTGAAATGCAGCGATGAGCAGCCAGACCGGAGCACTTGTCTAAGGCTTCATTCTAGCTGCAAAAATTGCAATGTGTTTAAAGCCAAGTTATTGAGTTGGGTCCAGGGAAACCAGGCTGGTTACGAAATCGTTCACCCTCCAGTACTAATGCAACAGGTGAAATGTTAGGAGGAGCATAAATCCTGGGATACACCCTCCAAAGACTGAATTCTGGCTTGGGAAAAACACCTGCCCTGAAATGTTCTGAGCATGTGATTTTAATTTTCTTTGACCTTTCTGTGCCTCTCCTTAGCCAGGCACAAAAATATCCTCCTCAGAAAAAATTTCTGCCTGGAAATGATGGTCCTTTTTCCCCCAAGTCCTTTTAAAGAGAAGAAAATTCCTTGTCTTCCAGAAATATGCTGCTCTGAACAAGCCATGTGTGTTCTGCAGGGAGAATTCTCTCAGTGCTCGTCTGTGCTCGTACCAGCTATATCCTAACAAACACATCTGTAATGAAATTAAAGCACAACAGCAGGAAAACCCAACATAAATGAGATGTGACTTTGATAATTAACAATTGAAAAACTCAGCTTTTGGTTCCTCGCTCCCTCCTGCCGGTGCATTATTAACTTTGTAAATGGAAATCTCCCACAAGCAGAGCCACGGCTGCTAATCACAGTGGCCTGACTGTGTACGTTGGTGTAAGTAGTTTCCCTTCATTGCCCCATCTGCCTGCATGGTTTTGGGGGGACTGTACTCCATCCCCACAATAGCACCAGCTTCTTTATTTCATCCCCTAAAGCCCTGTGCAGTTTGCTGGGTTGCCCCCATTTCCAGGTCACGTCTCCCCAAGAACTGCCCACCCCAGTTAATTTTAACCCCACAGTGAAACTGGGGCTCCGTGGGCATGAAGAGCATAAAAGACACAAGAAGTACATCCCTGTTACAAGAAGTGCTGCAGAAGGATCTGCCTGATATCCAAGCCCAGGGATGCCTATCAGGTGTCCAGCAGGCAACCAGACCTTTAAAACTTTCAGCATGGTGGAGCTGGAACCAACAATACTCATGAGAAGGGGAGAGAAGACACATCCTTCATAAAATACAACCTCAGTCTTCCCACCCCAGCCCAGAAGCCAAGTCACTGGCCAATACCACCGTAGCACCTCATCCACGGTTGCTGACTTGGATGGGACATCAGCTCCATTCCAGGACAGTTTGGAGAGAGCTCACAGTCAGGTTTGAGTCCAGGCATTTCTGGCAAATCCATCTCTCATTCAGCAACACTGTTGGGTTGGGAGGCCTGGCTTTTGAAAACTCAGCTAAAATCACTAGTGAACAGAGTAGGTCTGGGAGAGGGTGCCAAGAGACAAAGTGAAACAAACTGCTCAGAAGTGTCTTGCAGGAAACTGGTTGAGCTGTGTTGGCATCGTCCACACAATGTTTTCTTCACCACAAAAACAGTGTTTCTGCCATTGCTACCACTAATTTCACTTCACTGCTTGTAAAACAACTCCTGTCTTTGCAAATCTGTTTCCTGAAAGGGTTTATAACTCCCCCATTTGCACCACTCAGTGTGAGACTCGCTTCAAGCCACACAGCAGGTGTGTGACCCAGATCCACCTGGTGGTCACCTCTACTTGCTGCTACATGTCATGTCTGTTTGGAGGAAGGTGGAACCCTCTTTGGACACCAATCCACCCCAGCGCTACTGTGATGTGAGGAATGTGGGGGGAGAAAGGCCAAGAGTAGCAATATGTGAGGCACCATTACAGGGGGACTGTTCCAGAGCTCTCCATACTGTACATACCAAACTAGAAGTACCATAGCATTAAGTATCCCTGAGCATCTGACCTAAAAACACTTCTGTCTCCACATGAGGAACAGTTTCAGGCTGCGATGACTCTGAGCTCGAGCTGGTCAGAATTGGAGAATTGGCCCCATAAGAGAAATAGGTCACAGATTGGTGGGGAACCCAAGTATGCAGGAGGTAGTTGATACAGATGTCACCCTTTGTCCATCAAAGGGCTTAGTTAACAACTGCATCTGATGCCAGCAGCAAGGTGCTTCATGTACTCATGCTGGCTAAATGGCTTTCTGTGTTTACACTTGCCCACACCAATGTTTCTTTCAGCTGGATATGGTACTCTTAACCCCCTTCCTAAACCATCTCATAGTTGTCTCCTAGAAACTTAAAGTTGGTCTCCATTCAGTGCCGACTTCTGCTGAAACACTGTTGAAACTCAAGGCCATGTTCCTCCAGCCTAACTGGGGAATGTAAAACTGGCATAAATATCGATGCTGCTTGGGTAGAGTGGAAGCTTCCTGGGGAAGGATGATACCTGTGGGTGCAGGAGAAAGAGGTCGGGCTGAGCTGGTACAGGGTTTGGTCTTTCATTGAAGGACAAGTGACACATGGGCCGTGGCTTTTCTTTTGCCTCTCTTCCCAGAAAACAGTTGTGATCCACCAAAAGCCTTGCAGCACATGCACTGAGGGTAAACCACTGCACTACTTTTCAAACAGTGTGAACAGGGCTACAATAACATAGACCTGTCTCCGTGCCCTAAAAAAGTTTTCCCAGCCCTGAGTCCTATGGTCCTGTTCCTTTGACCTTGCCTTTCTTACATTAACACATACCACACATTTTTCAAAAAGCAACCAGCAAAATGAGATATTTGACTGCATTTGATCCTCCCTGGGAGAGATGAGAACAAAAACTCCTAATGCACCTTAATCCCATCACCAGAGCACTGCTGAAAGATGCTTGATACTTGGGACAGGAGCACTTGCAAGGGACAGGAAAGCTTACAGTCTTTTCAAGGCTCTCGCATCCCACCCCAGCAGTGGCTGCCCATCAGTGGTTACTGGAACAACTCTCAAATATCATTTGAGAGGGTGGTTTGTGTGATGGACAGCAGATGCACGCTGCTCTGCATGCGTTGGGTCAAATCCCCTCCTCAGCAGGAACCGCTGTGCCTCCATCTCAGAAAAAAACCCAGACCAAGGCAAATTGCATCCATGGGACCTTCAGGAGCCACCGGTCTAGGGGAGAAGAAACCCTCTAACAAACAACAATGAATCATTTTTTAGCCCAAGTAAACACAGTCTAGAGGAAGAGTGAGACCTTCAATGGGAGGAAGGCAGCGTCAAACAGCAATTTCCATCTTGGGGCTGGGGCAGGTGGTGGCAGCAGCCGCCGGGGCTGCGTACAGACTTGTCCTCATTTTTGTCCTTTGACCCTTTCCCCCCCCTCCACCAGCAGCTGAGCCTTGTTTACTGGCATTTCGCATTTTGGTGGCCCATCTCCTCTTTCTCTTAACCCTTGGAGGAGGTGGGAGGGAGATCAGGAAGGGGCTTGCCACGCTGGGAGGATGCTGCTCCACAGGAAGGGCAAGGAGCTGCTCTCGGGCAACACCGCGGGGAGAGGCTGAGCCAATATTGATGGATGGGGGAAGCATGGGGATAGCAACCTGAGGTGGGCTTGCTGCTTTGCCTGGTACACAGCACACAGCCTTTAAAACTGCTTTGGAGTCACCAACTTTGCCTCTGATGTCTCACATCTGGGGGCCCTTTCCCTGTTCTGATGATTAGACAGGTGGTGTCAAAACTAGCCCCGCTCTGCCTTCGGGCTGTGTTTGTTCAACACAGAGATGAGACATTTTCAGAATTCCTCCACCAAGCCTGACCTTGTAAGAGAATCAAATCCAAAGGACCTGTTCCCCCTGCAAGTGACACCGTGGATTCCTCAGTGCTCCTGGACAACTGTGCCCCGTGGGTTAAATCCGAGTTTAACTCAAAACCGAAGGGGAAATATTGTCCTGATGACTGTCAGAGCCACTGAATCCAACTGATATGAGCCACTTCTGGCCAAACAGATCAGAGAGGAATGATACCTGCTACAGGCAAAAGGGCACACCACCCATTCTCCTTGCTCCTTCTGGTAACCAGAAGGTACCCAGCCTGGTACTCAGGCTACAGCTCGGGGTCATTGGTGGGCACAGTGCTGGGACAGTCCCCGTCCTAGCTGTGGCCCAGGCCAGTGCTGCATTGTGAATGTCCCAATAAACCCTGCTCCAGGGAACATACTAAGGGAGCAGATAAGAAAACTCATCCCATGTTTTCAGCCCACAGTGAGAAATGAGCTCTGCTTGCCTGCAAAATCATCAGCTTTTAGATTTGGGACATTTATATTTATGAGGTTTGGCTCTTCTTTTTCTTTTTTTTTTCTCTTCTTTTTCTATATAACCATTTTACAAGATAAATGCTGAACCTAATGACAAACTGCTGTACAGTGATTCGGGACGGACAGGCAGACAGACTGTATCTCCTTTTATTCCATAGGTGTTTCAGTCCAGCTGCAGTCAGTCAGCCTGGCTTAGCTGCAGGTATATTTGTCACACAGGGACCTGAAAGATAGCAAAGGGCACAGATTTATCATTATTCCTGCAAACACAGGTTCAGCCTCCCCACCCTGTGCCTGGAAATTACCGAATCCACAAAGAACATATTGAGGATTAAAATTGAAGTCCCTGCGATGTCCTGCCTTTCTGCTGGCCCTGGGGACTGAGTGGTCCCCGTTTCTTTGTCTCCCATCCGGACTGGGGCAGGTGGCAAGCCACTCGCCAGACCAGACAGCAGCCTTCCCTGCTGCCCCACAAGCGTCAGGGTGTTGATAAATATCCATCTAATTGGAATTAGGGATTCTCCAGACCAGCCCTCCAACTGGAGAAATTAGCTAGTTTATTCCAATAAAGATGCTAATATGGGGGGCTTTGTGAAGGGCGAGAAATTCCCATTGTCATTCAGAAGCAATTTGTAGCGGATTTGAAGCCTTTGAAAAGGTGATGTGCTGGTGGCTGGGTTTGTATAATACCCGGCCCCGAAATTCACAGCTGAGCATTCTTCCCCTCCATATGCTCCAGTGATGACCAATTTGTACTGGTGAGGAGGCGCTGGAGCGGAGCAGCAAAGGAGAGCGAGCCACCGGCAACAGCCAGGGTCCCAGGGTGGGGGGACATCACAGCCCTGCATGGTGGGGATGGGGGTTCTGGGCTACCCTCTCTGAAGCTCCTTTGCTTTTGGGAGCTCCCACCTCCATTACTCTTCATTTCTAGATTTAAGCCATCAACTCTGGAAGTGATTGAGAATAAAGTTAACACCGTCCCTCCAGAAAAACACCCAAATCCTTACCTGAATTTTCCAATTGAATTTAATTTTTCCCCAATTCTTTCTTCAGCTGAAGCCTTCTGAACAGAAGACTACACAGGTCGGTGCCCTGCATGAGGCATCTCATGGGACTGCATTATCTAGGGAGGCTTGGGTTCTCCAGACTGCTTGGCAGGGGACATTTTATGGACCTTCTAGCCAGACTTGCCTCTAATGCACCAGTTTCTGCAGGAAACCTAATCAGCATTTTAGGAGCGAAGCACTTTTGCAAACTGCAGCCTAAATTCACATAAAAACTAAATGTCTCCCCAAGCTATTCTTTGCAGATTGCTGCAGGATATATAATGATATAAAAATGTTTCTCTAATCTAACAGCTGCCTGGAAATGGAGGTAGAGCTCTGTATCACAGTGAGGGACTATTTTTGCTGAGGGGGCATCTTCTTGCCACTGACCTTATGTCCTTTGCTCTTTCCATCTTGTGACGTAAGGCCAAGGAGTGACAGCAGAAGCCACGAGCAGCTGGGATTGCTCCCCAGGAGTCCAGATGCACTTGACTCCTGTCCATCTCTCTGTCTCTATAGCTTTATCTGTGCAAAGCCTGGCACTGAATTTAATGTTTGCCGTGGATTGCATCGCTCCATTGAGTCCGTCTGACTGACAGGGGCTGCTCTATTATAAATATTACACTAAGGCCTTGGCTCAGCCAGGTATTTCAACTCATGCCTAAATTTAAGCATGGGATGGCCACACCAAACCCAAGGGATTACTCCCATGCCTGACGCAAATACCTTGAGGTCAGATGGTTTAGAAGCATAGGAGAGGGAGGAGGAATATTTCCACCTGCTCAGGATCCTGCCTGACCAGGTCAGAACACATAAATGCTCACTCTCAGCCCTGGTGAGGAGGATTCCTTGGCTGCAGCTCTTGGCTGATGGACTCTTTCCTGGAGATGCAAAGCTCAACAGCCTGTTCCATGGGATCTTTTCCCTCATCTTCCTGTTCTTCACCAGGGACTCTGGCAGAAAAGTGATGTGCCCACAAGCAGCATTTCAGCTGCAATGAGCTCCTGGTGTGGCAAAATTATAAGTTCTCTGTTGAACCAAGGCTTAAATATTTTCTCTAAGAATACCTAGCAACAGAAAGGACTTCTGGTGTTTTCTCAGCAGCCCCATTTACTGCTCAGGCTGCAGTTGAACACATATTGTTTTTTGATGCTTACAGCAAACATTGGTTTAAAAGTAATGGATAACAGTGTATTAATAAATGGCTCCATAGGAAAAAAGGAGGATTGGTCCCCAGCCAGGGTCGTTGATGCATCTGTGAGATTTTCCTTGCCACAGGTCTCTCGTGTGACCAGAGCACAGATGAGGATCATACAGAGTAGAAGAGCAGTCTTGGCTGAGCTCAACTTTATGCTCCAAAATAAGCTAAATTCAGCTCTAAAAGCCCCCTGAGTAGGGATTACAGAATCTGTTTGTGATTACAAAGCACTACATGATTGTAACTGTACACTTCTTTTCTTATCTTATTTGCAATGCTGATATCCATTTTCATGAAAATGAGGAAAAAATTGTTTCTCAGACATTTTGGCCAGCTCTGAAGCAATGCTTTGCATTATCTACCCGGAAAGAATAGCTCTATGAACACAATAGCTTTTATAGCTTTTTTTTTTAACCTCTTGAAAAATGGAGTGAAGATTGTATTTTATTTTTAGTATCAAGTTGGTTTCATTTTCTCCATGGAGCTCCATGGAGAACTGGGAACTTTTGTCTTTTCCCTGGTCCTGGATCAGGATGGATCCATGGTACCTTCCTCCCAGAGAATGGAGCAGAAAGGAACCAATTTCACTGAAATGGCCAAAATAGGTAGGTCAGGCTCAAGCCAAGGAAAAGTCTCAAGAACAGAACAGAGACCCAACAGCACATGTTGACGGTACCCACACACCACATTCACGGGGAAGAGGGGAAAAGAAAGGCTGCCTCGCTCCTTGCAGTCCATCCCCAACTGGTTCACTGCTAGGCTCTGGTCTGGAGACATCCATGTCCTCCCCATGGTCAAGAAAGCCCACAAGACACAGGCTCCATTATCTGCCTGGGGGTCAGATACCCACCTTCTTGTATGGGTAACATAGCATAGGTGCTGGTAGCTTTGTGGGACTGGAAGGATAAACACGTCTCTTTGCTCCCCAGCCCTTTCTCTCCCCGCTGGTGACATACACTGTAGCTGCAGTTTAGGTTCTTGGGGATCCCGTTTTGGTTTAGCCCATGATGCACTGAATATAGGAAAGGGGCTGGAAGGAAGGATGTCCTTCCCCAGACACACAGTCCCCACAGGGGGTTTCTCGATGCAACCATCAGCCCTAAAAACATAGCTGGGTCGTCACCTCCTGAATGGTGCCATTGTTCCTGCCTCCAAAAAAACCAGACACAAAAGGCATTTCCACCCAAAGAAAACCACCTTCCACTGGTGACTTCTCTCCCCTTGCTAAAGAATCCTCCCTCCCTCCCTCCCTTTCAGGGCCCCCGTAGCTTTCCTTTGTGCCTCTTCTAGGATAAAAAGAGGTAGTCATTGATTGTATTAATAATTCAGAGCCTAATCTCACGGACGGGTGTTCACGACCCGTAAGGTGGCAATCTTTCATCTTGAGATCAGGATCAGACAGATCTTTTAGAGGTCAAGGAAGATAGCTGCAGTGTGGAAAATGCCTTCAAAATAATAGGTTTAGGTGACTCTTGTGTATGGATGAAAACAAAAAAGGAAAAGCTCGTATGTCTCATGGTGTCCATTGCCCCTGCATCTCAACCTGGTGATGCCCACAAACCCATGAAGATGATTTCTATCAGCTTCAGTGAGCTGTAGAGTGATCTCTGCCCCAAGCCCCAGCCCATCAACAAATCCCAGGTCATCTGAACCCTCCTGCTCCCCAGGACAGCCACCTGCCTGATGGTGATGGATCTTGCCTTACCATCCCTCTTCTCCCACAGCCAAACTCCTTTAACTGCCTACTCAGTTGTGTTCTCTTAATCATTTCTGGAAGGCCAAACTGTTCTGGCACTATTTGATTTGTTTGTTTTTGGCCAAGCAGGTCCCTGTGCACGGAGAGGGCCAAATTCATCCTCAGAACAAGTAGGAGACACTGGTCACAGGCACTAAATCAGGGGTTCCCAGGATAAGCAGAAAAAAAAAAAAAAAAAAGAAAAAAGAAAAAAAGGAAAATCTGAGTATTCTGGACTTAATTTTCACCTGGTTGTACTTTACACACCAAGAGCAAATTTACACCATTGCTCTTGGAGCCTATCTGAAAGGCTAATAGTCCATCCTACATCAAGTCCTCCTCTTCTCCCACAATCCACCCATCTGCTGCATCTACAGCAATGCCCTGGGTGGGTGTTGCTCTCGCCCCAAGAGTGAAGCTCCTGGAGAAAGGTGCCCGCAGAGGGGTGCCATTGCACCTACACCTCGCTGGGTGTTTATGGAGGAAATGGCAAGGTCAAAGCCATGCACCTTGCACTTGGAACTGGAGGTGCCAACTCCTGTTGCGGTGCCAAAGATTAAGGGCGGGCTGATAAGAGCTGGGGGAAATGGCCAGTGGAGACTTCTGAGAGTCTCCCGCAAACGCAGCTGTGTTTCCCTGGGAGCCTTCCTGCTCCAGGGCTCCCAGTTCCCACCAGGAACCAGGCTCAGCACCAGTTTGCTCTGCTGCTCTTACCAAGGCACTGCCAGCACACATACCCCCCCCCTTCAGCCCTGCGTATTAGCATTTCTTCTGTCTTATGCTTTGTCTGCTCAGGAAAGCACTTCCCCACCACCATCTTCCCATTTTGAGGTGGTGATCCGCCCCCCACCCTGCCTTGGCCCCCCCAAATCAGTGGTGCCACAGTCCCCAGGCGCTCAGATTAGTAACGCTCCAGTGTACAGCATTTTACAGCCTGGGACTGGAGCCCGACCCACTGCGCACACCTGCAGGAAGGCCTGGGCTTGCAATCACTTCTTCCCCCACCACCACCCCCCCGCCACCTCCTCTTTGTCTGCTGCATTCACTTGGGTTTCTCCAAACAAGCAGTTTACCTTCTCCCAGGCAGGGTTTGCGCCTGGTTTCCCATCTGTGCAGCGTCCCAGGCCTGAGAGAAGCAGCTCTGTCTGTACTCCAATCTCCAGCCCCCACACTACCCAGAACTGTGAACTGATTAGCAAATAATTATTACGGAAGGAAGCCATTCCCCCGATAGCTGATAACTTCTCTGGCGCACATCAGGCTTTCCCCAGGTCTTCTCTCTGTTCTTGCTTTCACAATTCACGTTGTTCCTTTGTCAGGGTTATACACCCCTAGTTAAGAAACAGCCCCTCTCTGATGGTGGGGTTTCCGTAGCAGGGCTGTTTAGATTTGTTGTGATTAAATCACATCCATTTTCTAATTTGTACCTAACACGCACTCCAATCCCTCCTTAAGCCTGAGCTGTGCGGGCACATTTTGTCTTGGCCGCTGACTTAATCAAGCAGGTTGAGTGCTCCCTGCAATTGTTGTCTCTTGCAGTAGGAAAAAAAGAAAATAAAAGAATAAAAAAAAAAAAGAAAAGAAAAGGGGGGGTTTGAAAGAAACACTTTGCAAAGGGTTGCTATTATCCACATGCCTCGGCGACAGGATATTTAGCGCTTTTGTGGCTCTGGGGCTGCAGTAATTAATTGTGTGTCTGACACTCTGGCTGGCACAGCCTTGCACCCAGAGTTTTCCCATCACAGCAGCGCAAAAGCAGGCACCCTGGTGCCCAGGCATGCCAAAATCCATCCCCCCGGGCCTCTATGGGAGGTGGGTGCTCATTGCAGGCTCATCCTGATGGTGGAGGAGGCTGGAGGGGGGCTGCCATCCAGCTCAACTCCAGGCAATGATGGGTGCTGGGGCAGGGGGGGGCTACACTGAGGGGCTGTTAGGGCATCCCGGGGTCCCCATCCCTTCCCCATTGCCTGGGTCCCCTTCCCTTTCCCAATCCCCCGTCAATGGAAAGATGCTTTCAGCACCTATACGTGCCCAACTCGTTGGAAAGGGGGTCCCCCCCCCAAGCCCCCCTTCCCCTCCATCCCCTCCGGCTGCAGGTGGAGCATCCTCACCCTCTCCGGGAGGGGGTGTACCCTGCAAAACCAACTCTGCCCCCCCACCCCGACCCTGGCTGCCTGCACAGGAAGAGGGGGTGGTGGGGTTGGAGAGGGGGGTAGATTTCAGCAGGGATCCCCCCCCACCTCCCCGTCTTCTCTCCGCCTGGCCGGGGTCTGCGCTTGCCCTGCCTGCGCCGCTGCACGCTAAGGCTCAGCGTGTGCGGGAGGGAGGGAGAGAGGGAGGGAGGAAGGAGGGAGGAAGGAGGGAGGGAGGGAAGGAGGGAGGGGACCTCCCTATCTGGCTCTATCTCCTCCGCTGCCTCTCACATGCTCCGGGAGGGCGATGCGGCTCCCCGCGTCCCGCTGAGCGAGGCCCCGCTGCTCCCCGCCGGGGCTGCCCTGCGCAGGGCAGGGGGGGCTGCCTGCGCCCCGCGGTTGGCCACCCCCCCCCCCCCCCCCCCCCCCCCCCCCCCCTCTCTTCTTCTCTGTTGTTTTTCCCCCCACCACCACCCCCCCATTGCCTTTATTTCATTCGGTTGTATTTCCCTCGCGTCGAGTTGATTTGATTTCATTTTTGGTTTATCTCCCCCTCTCCTGGGAAAGAAAGGAAAAAAAAAAATATATATATATAAAAAAAAAATCAAACGAAAACCACCACCACCACAAGCCGCCGCTCCCCCGCACCGACACCACCCCCTCACCCCCACCTCGGGAAGGGCTGGAGAGGCTGATGCGGCCGATAAGGTAAGAGGGGTGCGGAGGGGTGCGGAGAGCTGCGGGGCCCCCCC
>BJBW01001682.1:132880-156523 GCA_004320125.1 Scolopax mira | reverse complement strand
TTTTTTTTTTCCTTTTCTTTTTTAAACTCTTCTTCCAGGGAGAGGATAGTGGTTAAAGCTCGAGCTGGATGGATGGGTATGGGGAGAGGGGCAGGATCCACAGCCCTGGGACTTTTCCAAATCCTCCCTGTCTTTCTCTGCATCTTCCCTTCAGGTAAGGAACAGCCTCTTTATTTTGAAGATATGGTTGGTTGGGTTGTTGTTTTGGTTGTTTTTTTTTCCCCTCCTGTATTTCTCGCAGCCTTTGGATAGCCGCCTCCTTTCCCCCTGTCTCTGGGCCTCTTTCTCTCTCCCTCCCTTTGCAGCAGTTTGCCACATGTTTCAAACAAGCAAGTGGGGCTCAGTTTTGGTGTGGGTCCCCCCCACACACCCTCCCCAACCCCTCCACCCCCCCCCTTCATTCCTTTTTTCCACGAGCAGTTGCGGTGGGTGTTTTTCCTTGACCTCATCTTCTTTGTCTTCTCCGCTGCCTCATCCCACAAGGAAGGAGATGGTGGAAATCAAAGCGAAGGCAGCCGGGGGGGTGTTTCTGACAGCGTCAGGCAGGTTACCTTGTTCTCCCCATCCCCGGGGGTGCTCTATGCCTTGAAAAGAAAGGGGGGGGGACGACCCCCACACGTTAACACCCCCAGATGCCAAATCTGTGCCCTTGAGTGCAATCCCCGCTCCCAGCCCCCCCCCCGGGAAGGGAAGAACCAGAGGGAGGTTGACGAGGGGAGTGAAGAGGGGGGTGTGTGGGGGGGTGGTCGTTGCTTTGTGAATTTGGTAAATTCGGGGGGGGTGTGTGTGCGTGTGTGTGTGCTGCGGGACCCACGGAGGCGGGGGCAGCTGGGGCGCGGGGCTCACCTGGGCCGCGGAGGATGCGCGGGTTGCACCGAGCGGGCTCCCCCTTCTCCCCGGGATGGGGTTTTCTTCGGGGGGGGGGGGGGGGGGGGTCTGGGGGGGCAAAGAGGGGGTTTTCTGGGGGGGGGGGGGGGGGAGGGATCTGGGGAGGCTCCATTATTTCCTTGGAAAACTTCACCCTGTTGTGCTGGCCGAGGGAGGGATGGCAACCAAATGGTCCGGGCAAGCATCGGCTCCCCCGGGCGAGTCTTCGCCCGCCGGCCCTTCCCCGCGCAATCCCCCCCCCCGCCCCGGCCGCTCGCAGAGATCGCCGGGCTCTGCCTCTCCCCCCCCCTTCCCCATCCCCGGTTTGTTTGTATTGTGTCAGAAAAGGAGAGAATTTCAGAATTACAGCTGAAAACGCCATCTGTTTCCAATGAATCCCCCATAGTTTTTCACAATGTTTTTGGCAGATCTCTGCCTGCAAATTCCTTCAAGCCCTGAGTGCTTGTTTTTGTTGGGGGAGGGGAAACCCAGTCCACAGAGGCGGATTTGTTCCTTCCAAAACTCTCCAATTTCTTTACCTCCTTTTTTTCTTTCTTTTTTTTTTTTTTTTTCTCATTTGCAAAGGGGTGGGGGGAAAAGGAGAGAAAGCAGAAGGGGGAAAGGAAAACCCTAACGCTTAAATCTTTTTAGTTGAGTAAAACTTTCCTTTTTATTTTTTAAAATGTATTAATTTTTAAATCGCCTCTGCCTTTCTTTTGCATAACCGTAGGTGAAGCAGTCTTGCACACACATGCAGTAAATAAATAAATAACTTGCTTTACACCCTCCCTCCCCCCCCTCCCTTTGCCCTTTTAGCCCTATGGCAGGAAAACGAGCCTTCTCCACGCTGCCCTGAGCGCTGGGGTGTCCCTCTGCCCCCCACTTCTCCCAGGGGACTTCCCAGCAGGCTGGAAGCTGAACCCCTTTTTTTAATGATTATTATTTTTTTATCTTTTTCTCTTTTTTTTTTTTTTTTTTTTTTTTTTGGAATCTCTGGAGCTGTTCCCAACGCGCGTTGCCTAACGTCCTTTTTCGGGAGCGTTTTGAGTTGCAAAGCGAAGTTGAAGGCGGGTGAGATTTACGGTGCAAGAAAGAACTTGATAGGAGATCTGGCTGGTTGCTTTTGTTTGATTCTCCCTTCAGCAGTCAAATAAGGTGCAAAGAACTGGCAGAACGAGGTGATCCGGAGCCCGCGGGAGCGGGGCGCAGGCGGAGACGGGGCTCCCCATTGCGCAGGGCTGGGAGCACGCCGGGGGCTCGCGTTGAAAGCTTTTTGGGGTGGGAAGGTAGGAGAAAAAAAGGGGAGGGAGGGGGAATTTATTCCCTGCAAGATCCTTGCCTTTTTTTTTCGCTCCCCCACCACCACCACCACCACCTCTGCTTCCTTCCTGGGATTTTGTGGGTTCCCAGCCCCCAGGAAGCTTCGCACCCCCTCCTGGGAGCCCCGCTGGAGTGGGGCCGCCGGAGGCTGCCCAAGGGGGTGCTCAGCGTGTCAGATCAGTGCCTCGCTGAGTCCTGCCCCTATTTATTTATTTGCTTAACCCCCCCTCTTCCCCCCCTGTCCCTACTCTCACACCCTGGGCTAGATTCCTGCTTAGGCTGCTCTCACCCCAATGGTTTCACCCCGCTGCCTCCTGGGCAGCCCCCACCATCCAGCACCCTTGGGCTGGGGAGCACTGGTGTGGGTGTCCATCCGTCCCCCCCCCCAGCCATGGGTCAGGGTGACCTCTGAGCATGGGGCAGCTGGGGAAGGAGGTTTGGGCAGAGCAGGCCAGTGCTGACACTTTCCCTGGCAGAAGTCCTCTTTGTCGCAGCATCAGATGCCCGTGGGTGCTCTCCCTTCCCTGTTGGGACCTCGATTTCCCCTGGGGTGCTTAGCTGACCCCCCGCCTGTGCCTCCCAGTGCAAGCTGTGCCCAGTTTTCTTGGAAATCTTGTACCCTCTTGGGCTTTCCAAGTGTGGCCCTGGGTGTTTCCCCCCAGATGTCAGGCTTTGCTCTCTCTTTCATACTCCAGTTTGCTTTGCCTTTCCCAATTTGTCTTCAGCTTTCCCATTTTGTCTGTGATATGCTCCTGCCTCCCCAAACCGCCCCCCTCCCAGAAATCGGGATTTTCCTGCCTTTCCTTAGTCCATTTGAGCAATGCAGTTGCTTCCAGATAAGGATCCGTCCCTACTGGAGGTGTGTTGGTTGATAAATGGCTTTTGTCTCAGCGGCCGGGAGGGCAGCATTAAGCCGAAATTGAGAAGGGGGGCTTAGGGGCTGTTAAAACAACACCTCCCCAGCGCTGTGAACAGGGGGAACTGGGCTGGGGGCCCGGGAAGGTGGGGGCAAGGAGAGCAGCGTGCTGTTGTCGGGGGCAGAGAAGAAGGGAGGGATTCAAACGTAAACCTGGAAATATTTTGGCTTCCCTGTTTTGTTGCTCGCTCGGAGCCGGTCTCCTACTTGGAACGGGGAGTTCTCTGCGATTGCCAGCAAAGCTCCTTGTGGGGCTGGAAGGAGGCGCCGTGTTTTTAATGCAGAGGGGGTGGATTTGTTGCTTTCTTCCACAGAAAACCCTGAAATTCCCAGCCCGTGGTTACTGGGAACGGGGCAGGGGGGGTGATGCTAAGAAGGACTTGGGGTTTATCATGGCAGCAGCTGAGGTTGCCGCCTTGGTGGCCCAAATGGCTGTGCCGAGTCAGATTGTGCCCAGGAGAACTTCCTATCCCCGGGGGCTCTGCTCTGTCTCTGCACCAACCTGCTGTCCCCGGAGCACCAGGCTGCAGCGCTGGATCACAATGAGTTTTGTGGTCTCTCTTCTGGCTCCCTGGTGGGCACATCCCATAAAGCAACCCTAGGCTCTGTCAGGGCATTCCGTGGCCTGAACGAGCCCATCTTCAGCCCATCAATCCTTTGGGAGACACCCCCTTCCCCGGCCAAGTCCTACAGTTCCCAAGGGGGATGAGTGTTAGCAGGACAGCAAAGAAGGTCAAAGACAAGGGGGTTTGGTCCATCTGGATGGGTTTGATTGGGTTTGATTTGCTTTGCCCATTGGAGAAGACACCAAACTTGGAATAAGGAGGAGTGTGGGAACTCAGGACTTAAAAAAAATAATAAAAAGCATTAGGGTCCCGGGAGGTTTGAAGGGGGCTGGGGTGAACCTGAGGCTGCTGCAAGGCAGGTGGTGGGGCAGATGAGAGGATGCCTTGGTCTTTTTCTGTCTGTCCTGGCAAATCACCTGTCTTGATGCTGCAGATGAGGAGCGATTTGTGCAGGCAAGGCCCTGCCTGGCCACGCACAGCGCCCGGAACGCTCTTGTAAGAGGAGAGCCCCTAAATGCCTTTAAAAAGCTTTGTACCCTGCACTTGGCAACTACTGGGATGAAAAGAAGAGGATATTTATTCCCTTGTCCGTGAGCTCTCAAAATAACAGGGCGTTCGATTGTAGCCTCAAGATTGCTTTGCACTCAAGTGCAGCCCCGGCTGAGTAAATCACTGCTTCACCAGCTGAAATTCCTGCAGCAAGGGGGAGAATTGAATTATGGCCAACTGCAAAACCAGATGCCATCCCCTGGATGAAGTCATCGGGCTCTTGCTGCGGAGAACAAGCTGGCTCCTACACACACGCAGCCCTCGTAGGCGCAGACTGAGCCGCTCTGTCTAACGGCCCGGCCGTGGTGTGCGGGGCAGCTGGGGGCTGGCGTCCCTGCAGATGGGAGAACAGTAAGTCCTTCAAGGGTGTGGAGCACCAGAAGGGTGTCAAGTCCCACTTTCCGCTGCCTGAGCATCCCGGGGAGTTTGGCCATTTAATTCCCAGGAAGCAGAGCCATCCTTGCACGTACAGGGGTTTTATGGGTCAGGCAGAGAGCAAGCTTCACTTGAGTCCAAAGTATTTTCTCCTCCCTCGGTTTCCTCTCCTTCCTGGACAGCTGTTGACTCTGGTCCCCAAAGCCCTAATAATGATCTATGGCATTTTGGGTTTTGGACAAGCTACCTTTTTTTTTCTTGCCGCGTGACACACTCCAGACGGCCCTTGCTGAGATGACAAGGACATGTGGCAGGACGTTTTAAGGACAGATCTTGGCTCTGGGCTTTGCCAGCCCACAGTGATGTGAGATCACCCAGGGCCTGTTTCTGAGAGCATCACTGTGCTGGGGATGGGAGGGTGCGGAGCAGCAGGACTGGGGGGGTCAGGTCCACTTAGCAAGTTGCTTTTTCTCGTAAAACCTTGAGCTCAGGGTGGAGAGGAGCAATCAGGTGCATTTTAAAATAAATAAACCTCTGAAGGTCTGCGGCTGTGAAGGAGGAACAGCTATCATGGCTTCCTCGGGCCGTGAGCGGTGGGGAGTGAGTCTGGTGCCAGGTGGGAGCCCCCTCGCAGGAGGGGATCCACTAGATCCTCATGTGGTCCCAGCATTGGTTGGGTGCCCATGTGGGTTTTTGGGGGGCTCGTGGTGCTATGATGCCCACCAGCCGGGCAGCTGCCACCCCACGCCCTGCACCCAAACCAACGCCTCTGATTTGAGATGCCGCAATTTTTTTTGGCAGGCGTTTAATTGTATAAATTTGCCTCATCCAGATTTATGTGCTCCGGGCTTTCCTCCATCTCCTCGTTTCTCGTGTCTCGTTTACCCTCGGCGTTTGAAGGGTTGAAATTTCACAAGAGCACGGTGGGGATGATTATTCCTAGAGGGAATCCACACCTGTGAGCAGAAAGCGTTTCCCTGCCAGCCCCGCCGCTGCCCGGGCGAGGGACCCACTGCCACACCTGGGGGGCCCCCAGGCGCTGGTGGGTGGCAGCCGTGCCTTCAAAGGCACCCTGGGAAAACAGCTTCGGTGTGGGGAAGGGTGATGTCTGCTGGAAACCTGAAACACTCGGTGAATGGGGGTGGCTGGCAGAGGTGGCCTTGTCTGGGTGCTGCCGCTTCAGAGGGATGGACACACGGGTGGTGTTGGCCAAGGGTGATGCTTCATGTAGGGGATGAGAGAGTGAATCCATCTCTCTCCTACCACTGGGCTTGACTTGGGTGAAACCCTTCACTTCCTCTGTGTCTTCATCTGTAAAATGGACCACTCCCTTCAAGGAGATTTACCAGCTCTTGAGAACTCTTGGTGAAAGCGGCAGGGCACTCCCCAGCTGGGAGAGCCCAGGTGTGCAGCTCCAGAACCGCTTTCCAGCCCGCGGCACACCGTGGCAGGGATCCAGCTTCATTAGCACCCTTCTGAAGATGGAGAATCAAGAGGAGATCACTTCCCTCCCACCCTCCTTGTTCTCCATCCACCAGCTCGCTCGCATACGCATCCATGGAGTAAAACCCGCATCCCTCCAAACCATCCACCAGCACCGCTTCCTCCAAGCTGGTGGGACCTCAACGGTTGTGGCAAAGGCAACGCTGAAGCTTGAATCCCTGGATGAAGTTAGAAGAGCAAAGTCTGCAATTCTGGTACTGCTTTGGCTGTAAATACTGGTTCTTCCTTTCAATCCATCATGCCTCCTGCACTTCCCAAGCTTTGCTGGTAATTATCAGAGCAGCAGCAGCAGCTGCTCATGGCCCTGGCTATGACCTCCATGGTTGATGCCCTCTCCGATGGTCTCTGCTTGCCCTTCTCCCTTCATGGGGATGCCAAGGTTATTGTGGAGGAGAGATGCTCTCTGTGGGGGCTGGGGAGAGACCATTCGCCCTCGCTAAGCATGCCGGGTCAGCGGGAAGCTGACTCTCGGAGCCAAAAGAGCTGACTAAGTGACAGGAACGATCAAGGGCTCCTTCGGCAGCATCCAACGGTTCGTGCCGGTGAAGACACTGACTCTGCTTTTTTCCTGCCTGTGCTTGCCCTGTGTCTCCTCAAGGCCAGGAGAGGAGAGATGGGGGGCCATGAACTCGGTGCTGAGGACAAAAGGGAGCTGGCCCTGGCAGGTCCTCCAGATGCTTTAGAGATTGACACAGGTTGAAAGGAGAAAACTCCTTCTGTGTCCCCCGTTTGACTTAAAGAACCTGGAAGAAGCCTTTCCCCAGCATCCTCTTGAGCAAGACATAAGACTGGGTTAAAAGAAGCTGCATGGATTGAGGTGTGCTCCTAGATACATCTAGAGTCACTCTTATCAGCACGGTCCTTTGCGTGGATTTAATGCATCTGCTGCTTTTGCCAGTGGAAGAGAGCACAAACCCCAGGTCCCAGCATGGAAGGTGGCCCCTCCAAGCCAACCTCCCCCTGCATGCCCTGGCAAAATAGGAGCTCCAGCGCTTTAAGAGAGTCAGGTTTATTTTTCTCCTTCAGTTCCCTCCTCCTGGTCCTCCTCCCCCTACTTCAGTGCAACTGAAACCTGAGCTAATCCCTTTGCACATGGGTAATTTATTGGTCTATTGGGCTTTTCTTGATGGCAAATTGCATTGTCTTTCTTCCTGGGTTGAGGCTTTGGAGCAGTTTGCTGCATTCCTGCAGCTTTTTTCTCAGGGCTGATCTTTCACACCCCCTCTGAGCACAGTCAAATCAGTTTTATTGGGCCTCTTTGTTATGCAAACAAGGCAATAATAACCAGGCTATTATTCTGCAAGATTGTGCTTGATTAACAGTTCAAAGGAGGTCGCTGGAAGAGCCCGGTGCTGCACAAATCCTTTCACGAAGCTTGGGTCAGGTGGCCCTTGGGTCTTCTTCATACCGTGGTGCCCTTTGGGGCTCAGGAGAGCTGCCCCTGCCCACGACAGCCCATCCATCAGGGCTGTGGACAGCACCAATGGGCTCATTTCTCTCCCAGGTGTGACAAGGCACCAGTTGATGTGTGTCAGCCTCTCAGACCACGCCAAGGACCTCAGGACCAAGACATGGGTCCAGCATGATCAGCAGATCGGGTGGCTCATGTAGACTTCCCCACTGGGACATGGACAGTGCAAGGGGCTGGATGCAAAAGGCTGATGTCTTTCATCCCCTCTGGTTTTGCTTTGGGCTCTGGAAATCTTGCTGGAAAGGGATCCTGACAACCAGGTTTTTGAGGAACAAAGTGGGTTTTTTAACTCTCATGGGGTCATTCTGGTGCTGATGGTGACCGCTGTCCACCCGGGAGCTGAGCAGCCCACATTTCCTTGAGGCTGGTAGATGTTACTGGTATTTAGCACCTCCAAGAATCGTGCCTTTCCTATTGAGGTGTCAGCATAAATATGTTTATTTAGATTACTTAAATAAATATGTGTTTAGGAGCCTAAGTCAAGGTGCTCAGATCTGAGGCCAAAGGTAATTACTGTGTTTTACTGTGTTCTCCGAAAAAGCCTTTTACTGCATGTGTGAGGCTTGCACATCTACACTTCAATCCATATATTTGGAAAGACACGGGATGATGTATTTGCATCACATGTGGGTGATGAAATACTTTCCAGCCCGTTAGTAACCGAGAGGATATTAAACAGCATCTCTTAGCAGTGAGTGCTTTAAAATTAGCAGGTCTGGTTAACGGGCACCCAAGAGTCTTAAAGGAATTGGCTTTTGCTTTCTGAAATTAATGTCCAGTCGTTGTTGCTAGAGAAATTCCAGGAGAACAAATGAATTGTCGATTTTGTGCTGATTTTCTGAAAAAAACCCATGATTTGGGTAAATGAGATCCGGGTAACCAGACACCAGCTGAAGGGAAAATAGGGGACACTAGTAATTAAAAGGCTGTTGAAGTGAGATGTGTGCATGTAATAATATGTTTGGACACTTGATTTAGCAACGTGTAATATAATGTACCAATGATGGGGGCAGAGCGGTGGGACCCAGGTCCATGGTGGGACCATGCCGGGGCTCGCTGGAGCAGGTAAACCAAGGGTTGCTTGCAGGATGGAGGACCGGTGCTTTGCAAACTGGGAGCTCTGGAAAAGGTCACAGCCAAAGCACACATCTTGGTGCCATCCACGCCGCAAGGAAAGGGGTGACCTTGGGAGAGCAGGGAGCGTGCGTCCCACATCGTATCGCCCAATAGGGTGGCAGGTTTTTGCAGGAAACAAGCCTGCCAGAGGGAGGTCTGATGGCAGGGCTGGGCAAACACCTTCCAGGGAGAGCTTAAAAGTGCAAACCGTTTAGCTTATCTCCAGGAGTGACAAGTGACTTGATTGCAGTGTGTAAATATCTTTGTGGGAAACATACTGGTTACTAACGGACCTTTTACTGCTTTGGAGAAAATCACTGGTTCTTTTTATGTCCTTACAATGAAGTCAGATAAAATCCACTTAGAACTGAGACCCGGGTTTTGTAAAGGTGATAAACTCCTGAAACAGCCCGTGGAGGAGAGGGGTGGCTTTTCGGGCTGCGCGGAACACAGAAGTCCTCATGTGAGGGATACCTGAACAAACATGGGGCATCGGCTGCACATGGTGGGGCTGGCTTGGTCATGATTTCTTCTGGCTTTAAACTTTACGAAATTATTGGTTTCAAGACTTTGGGCCTCGTTTGAGTGGCACCAAACCCTTGAAAAGAGAAGATGGTGAGGAAGTTGGGAGGTGGCTGGGGTGCCAGGGATTGAAGTCACCCATCCTGGGGATGGAGGACCCTTTGCCATGGGGAAGGGTGGTGGCATCACCCAGACCCCCGGGGGTGTCTCACGGATCCCAGGAGAGCCAGGTTCCTGCCTGAGAGGAGTTTGTTTCCGTGCTAAGTCATCTGTGGTTGAAAAACAGATCCATTGTGAGTCGATGGAAAATAGATTACGCGAAATTGAATAAACATCATTTCTTGGCCCGGGTACAAATGAGCCTGCACCGCTGTGCCAAAGCTGCTGCCAGAGGGGACAAGGCAAGGCCTGCTTGTTGGAGGGGGAGAAGGTCATGCCTGGTCTTTTCCCTTCTGGCCTTTATCGGCCATGGTCCCTTCCCAGCAGCGCCAGGGCTTTGCCAGATCCAGTGACCACCGGTGTGGTTGGAGAAGCATCTCTGGGACAGCCCGGGTGTGAGCAGCCGGGGGGGGACCCACCGCCTCTGCCTCTGGGCACCTGGCTTTGGAAATATCTGGCCTTATATGGGGCCCTGAGCGAAACAGCGAAAAAGGGACGGGTGCCAAAACCCGAGCGATAACATCTGAAAGAAGAACGCTCCCCCTTCAGGCCCAGGGAGGAAGGAGATGGGCTTCCCTGCCCGTGGTTTTGTTGTGGGGCTTCTAATTTTTTTTCTTTTTTTTGGTTGTTTTTTAACTCAGTACTTTATAAAGTCATGCGTGACCCTGGGACGGTGCAGCGGCCAGGGTTGCTCACACGGGGATGTGTTTAGCACTGAGTTGGGTGGGGGGGAGGGCTGTTTTGCAGCAGCCCATGTCCTTAAAGTGCAACAGGCTTCAGCTTTATTCCTGCTAAAAAGAAATAACCATCTAGAAAGCAGTTGAAGGCTGGAGCAGCCTGGTCTCTGCAGGCTGCTCGCTGGATGGGATGCTCTACACCCTGCATCCCGGTGAAGCCATTGGGTACAGTGGGGTGTGTGGGTCCCACACGTCCAGGGAACGTTTCCTCCAGCTCCTCCTGGGGCTGTGCTGGCAAGTCTGTCTGCAGTGACAGGCCACATGCAACCTGAAGGCATCCTCAAGCTGTACATTAGCATAACTACTAGGAGAGCAATGATTTTAATTGCCTGGTGCCACAATTGTGTGGGATAACTGACAACGGTGGCGCTGGTCACGCTCCTGCATGGTTTCTTTGACTCCTGCCTTCCGCTGGGAGCATCCTGGGGGCCTGCAAAGCCTCTCATCAGAGGGAGTGAGGTGCTTTTTACTTTATTTTCCACCCTGATAAACCCACACCGCGAGCATCTCGCCCCAAAACAGGCCTGCTTGCTCTCCCTGTGCCAGCAAACTTGCTTGCTCCTCTCGCTCCGACTGTGCTGTCCTCCCTTACTCCTTCCCTCTGAGTTGGGGCATCATGCTAGCTGTAGAGATTGTGATAGCTGTGTTTGGACATATGGCTTCCCGTTGGGGAACTGGGCTTCTCTGCATGCTGGGAACAAGACATCAGGTTCCTCATCCAGGAGAAACGCCAGGCAAAGCGGGGCCTGTGTTGGGAAGCCCACTGAGAAGCAAAGTGTCTGTAGAAAACCACACAACTAGGGTAGAAAAGAAAGGGATGTGACGTAAGAAATAAGTAATAGTTTTACATTGGAAAAGGGGAGATTTAGATTAGATACCAGAAAGAAATTTCTTTACTGTGAGGGTGGTGAGACACTGGAACAGGTTGCCCAGGGAAGTCATGGATGGGGCTTTGAGTAACCTGCTCTAATCTTTAAGGTCCCTTCCAACTCTAACAAGTCTATGATTCTAAGAAATGGTTTTAAATTTGAAGGCTTAGCAGAAGCATGAACCCACATCCCAGGTCAAAAGCTTGTTCTCGAGTCACCTCTGGTCGATGATGAGTTAAGGGCTTTCCACAGTTCTCGCAGGTTTGAACGGGATGCTGCCAAGACAGGGTTCTCGCTGCTGTTGCTAGCATCTGAGTTTATTAAACATGAATTTTAAAACTGTAAGGAACCTGTCACCATTTCCTGTTTGCACTTCACTCTTCTTGGAAAAGGAGAGGAGACAGGCTTGTTTCTTAAAGCTGGGCTGCTTAGTGTTTTATAGCCTTGGTCTCCCTTTCTGATTTTCCAGCACCGGCTATGTTTAGGTTTCCAGCACTGCGATGTTTAAAACTAAAACATACTGTTTTCCCTGAAACAATACTGGGTTTTGTAACTTTCGTTTTAAACAAATCTGAGATGGTTTTCGCAGAGATTGCCTTGCCAGCCTCCTTCTAAACAAACCCCGAGACAGGAGTATACTTGTGCGAGAGGCACCATGCAAGCATCTGGAAACTTGGGGCTTTTCTTCTTGTCCCTTTGTACCCGAGTCCGTCCTGAGTCCAAGCCCTCCGAGGGGGTCAATTAAGAGAAGAGGAAGGAAGACACCATGAATTTTAGGTGGTGTGAGCCCGGGCTCACCCAGCACGAATCCAAGCTGGCACGGGCAGAGCAGTGTCTGTGCCACGGCCAGTCACGGCGTGTGCTTTTCACACAGCTGCTTTCACATCTGCTCCAGGGAAGGAGACCTTGGGGGGAGGAAAAAACCCCAAAACAAACCAGTATCTGAATTTTCCTTGCTGGCTGAGCCCGGTGAAGGCCTTGCTGCCTTCGGCTTCGCATGGGCAACGCAAGGCGGGTGCGAGGGGGAGGCGGGGGCTCGGTTGGCATCCCCGCACCTGGCCGTGCCGGTTTTTCTCCTCCACCTCTTGTTCTTTCTCAGCGTTCCCTTGGCTAGGAACGGGCTCCAAGGGCTGGGCAGAGGCACACGGCAAGGCAAGAAAGAGGTTTTTTGGCTCCTGCTTCTTTCCGGGGCCACGGGGCTGCTGGCAAGCGTTGCTCCGTGCACGGCTGCAGCTGTGGGGATGGTGGGGTGGCCAACGGATCTGCTGCAGGGCTGGCCACAACATGGTTCCTGCTCTAATCTCTAACGTGTCTGGGGCATGTGTCTGGCCCCGGTCATGCCAGGGGTGGGTTTCCCCATGTCCATGAAGGAGGAAAAGGAAGGCAGGCAGATTTTTGCGCTGATAGAGCTCGGTGTGGACACAAGGCACAGTAATTCATGCAGCACAGACCTTTGAATGTCAAACCCTAAAAAGGCATTAAAACACCCACATTATGCCCCCCACATTAATGATCCTCCCTCATCCCCGCTGATGAATATGTCCCATTCTTCCACACCCTGGTTTTCCCCCAGGAGCATTACTCTAAAGGCTGGATGCTCTGTCCCTTCTTGGCTTAAATTGGGGCAGATCCTGTTGGTTTCTTTGGCTTTGATGCATGAGAGTTTGGGTCATGTGAGAGGGTCATATCTGGTGAGCGAGGCCTGGTCACGCGGTAGAGCCAATGTCATGAGTTTGGGCTGCGGGAGGAGGACACCAACCTCTTGCTGAGCGTAGAGTTGGAGGTAGAGTTGGACATCCCTCACGCAGGCGTGCAAGTATTGACCACCTTGTGTTTCCCTCCCCTCTCGCAGTGACGTCTCCATGCAAGATCCTCAAGTGCAACTCTGAGTTCTGGGCGGCCACATCGGGCTCCCACCACCTGGGGACGGAGGAGGCACCCGAATTCTGCACGGCCCTGCGGGCCTACGCGCACTGCACCCGCCGCACTGCCCGCACCTGCAGGGGGGACCTGGCCTACCACTCCGCCGTGCATGGCATAGATGATCTCATGGAGCAACACAACTGCTCCAAGGATGGCCCCACGTCCCAGCCCCGCCTCCGGACATTGCCCCCCGGGGACAGCCAGGAACGCTCCGACAGCCCCGAAATCTGCCACTATGAGAAGAGCTTTCACAAACACTCGGCTGCCCCCAACTATACCCACTGCGGGCTCTTCGGGGACCCCCACCTCAGGACTTTCACAGACACTTTCCAAACCTGCAAGGTGCAAGGGGCTTGGCCGCTCATAGACAATAACTACCTGAATGTCCAAGTCACCAACACGCCGGTGCTGCCTGGCTCCACGGCCACCGCCACCAGCAAGGTGAGCCTTGGGCATGTTTTCATGAGCAGAGGTGGAGAAGGGCAGAGGTGCTCCTAGACAGCCTTTCTTCCCAGCATCTCTCTCCTCCACCATTTGCACATCTCCTTGGGGAGGGTAAGACTGGGTGGGAGCTCCTTTGAATTTGAGTGTTTGGCCCTAAATATCAGACACCCATCCTTCCTCTGTCCCCACTGTCACTTACATGGCCTGTGGCTTCTTCCTGAGCACATCCAGCCCCATCATGGTTAGGAGGCTGAGATGCTGCAGCTCAGAGGGCAATCATGGCCAAAGGGGATGACAAATTAAGAGGGCTCCCACCTGGGAGGACTCCGGGTTTCTATGAACAGCCAGACCAGGCATGATGCTGGCCCCTTTTGGGAGACACCTAAGGTCCAATCAGACCCAGGACTGCCTTCCAGGGAGGCTCCAGCTTGCAGGAATAGCCTGGAGGGAACCAAGCTCCTCACACTGCTTTCCCCTCTGCCCAGGCTCATAATGGTCTCTGTGGTTTGCAGTCGAGTCAAGGCATTTTGTGGGGCACAGTCTTTTTGTGGTGGTGCTCTGGTAGCCTAAATAAACATCCCAAAGGTACAGGGCAAACACTGAGAAAAGCCAAGAGAAAATGTGCTTCTGTGATACAGCAGGATTTGTGTGACATGGCCTCAGCTTCACGAGAGACCTGGAGCTGATGAACGGTCGTGTTGGGCCATGGTGCACAAGCTCTAAAGCTATCAGGCCACTTTTTGTGCCAAAAACGGGGAGACTCAGCTGGAGGCAGCCTCTTGCTTTTGAAAGATACCCTGTCCCACCATGTCTGGGAGATCTGCTTCTCCCTGTGTGTGAGGAGAGAAGCACATGTAGGACAGGGACTGTTTCTCTGCTTTGGATGTGACCTTTTTAGCTGAGCTGGAGCTGGCATTTTGATTTGGACTTGTCCCTACTAAACCTTCTTGAAGATACTTAATGATGCTCTCAACTCCTTACTTAGTAAAAGGCATCAAAACCTGTTGAAGGGAAGTCAAAACATTCCTGTAGGGAAGCCTGGCTCAAAAAAAAATTGTTCTTAAGGATCCCAGGGACCAGGAATTACTCGGTTGTATCCCAGGATCACCATCTTAATTGAGCCTTTTCACCCATTATCTGCCTCACGGGCTTGTGGTGAGGAGGGATTAGTCATGAGATCTGCTGCATGAGCTGTGAAAGCATTGCGGGGTCATTGCTAAAGTACCATGTGCTGTTGGAAACGATGAGAGCCTCTCGGTCCATGGGGCTTTTTCTTTGTGTTTTGGCATTTTTTTTCTGGTCTACCCTTCTTCTTCCAGCCAAAGGCAGGGCTGGACCCAGAGGAGGTAGCAGGAGGTCTATTTTAGGGGCAGTGCAGCCTGAAACCCAGGGCATGGTGGTGTTTCATGATGTGATTGGGGAGAGGATAGCAAGGCTGCCGTGATGCTGGAAGCACCTGGGCACTTGGTGGAGGACTGTGAGAGAGGGACATGGCCAGGGCTCTGGGCAGCTCTGGACTCCTCACCAGCACCACTGGGAACAGAGGTGTTGGGAGCTATGCCCGTGCTTAACCCACTGCTTGAAGAGCCTTAGTTTTTCCATTCATGCTCAACTCTCGGGCTTACCTGCCCTGGAGCTGCTGGAGCTGTCTCTTCTCCACCCCTGCCCTTCTCTGGTCAGGTCTCAGTCTGCCACTTCATGGAAGGAGGTGCAAGAGGAAGAGCAAGTCTGCAAGAGGTGAAAGAGGAAGCATACTTTGCATGGGAAGAAGAGCAAGTTGCTCTTCCCCCAATGCAAACTCTACTCTTCCTCCTCATCAAGCCTTCCCTGCAAAGCCAGGTCAGCAAGGCAAGAGCAAGCGCTGGGAGGTCCTTCCTCACAAAGGACCTATGTTTGAGCCCAGCCAAGGGCGGGGAGCTGTGTTGGGCTCAGTCTACTGCCATATCACTCCTAGAAGAGTGGAGAAGATTCTGTTGGTCTGTGAGTGGCCAGGGAAAGGACTAAGTCCAGCCTTTGGGATGTAAATGCCATGGGAGCCAGAGGAGAAGCTCCACCTTCTGTAGGAGAGTCAGGACTCACCCCCCTTTGCCACCTGCCAGGCCCTGGAGGCAAGACAGTGCTGCATGTGCAGGCATGCCACCACAAGCCTGTGAGTAATGATATTCCAACCAGCTCCACCTACATGGGAGCTCCTGTGTTGGGCCTGGAGATAACAGCACAGATCCAGGTGGTATGTTCAGTCCAGCATCTAGGTCTTCACTCCTTACATTGTATCCTGGTATCCTCATCCCTGTGCTGAAGCAGGATGTCCATGTCTGGCTGCCTAAAAGTTGGGGCAACTGCTTAGAAGGAAGCACCTGCCCACGAGCTGAAGGCCACACTCCCGTCTGGGCTGAAGAGATGGGTCCTCCACCTCCCATGCTGCTCCTGATGGTGGCTGTGTCTCTCATGTGGTCATTGCTGGTTGTAACCCTGTTCCTTTCTTTCCTCCCCTGCAGCTCACCATCATCTTCAAGAGCTTCCAGGAATGTGTGGACCAGAAAGTGTACCAGGCAGAGATGGATGAGCTCCCCGCTGCCTTTGCCGATGGCTCCAAGAATGGTGGGGACAAGCATGGGGCCAACAGCCTGAAGATCACCGAGAAGGTGTCAGGTCAACACATCGAGATCCAGGCAAAGTACATTGGCACCACCATTGTGGTAAGGCAAGTGGGCCGGTACCTCACCTTTGCTGTGCGGATGCCAGAGGAGGTGGTCAACGCTGTGGAGGACCGGGACAGTCAGGGCCTCTACCTGTGCCTCCGTGGTTGTCCACTAAACCAACAGATTGACTTCCAGACCATCCGCTCGGCTCAGGCCACAGAGGGCCGTGCTCGTAGGAAGGGGCCCAGCCTGTCAGCCCCCCCCCAGGCCTTCACATACGAAACAGCCACGGCCAAGTGCAGGGAAAAGCTGCCCGTGGAGGACCTCTACTTCCAGTCCTGTGTCTTTGACCTCCTCACCACGGGGGATGTCAACTTCATGCTGGCTGCTTACTACGCCTTTGAGGACGTGAAGATGCTTCACTCCAACAAAGACAAGCTGCACCTCTATGAAAGGACACGGGACCTGGCCCCGGGCAACACAGCTCCTTTGGGGACCTCCCCCACCCTCTGGGTAGCACTGCTGTGTTTGAGTCAGTGTTGGCTGGGCTTGTTATAGAGGTTTGCTCCTTCCCACTGTGGAGAGCAGGGAAAGAGGAGAAGGAGGAGACCAGGGATGAGATGGCAGCGCTGGACAAGAGGAGGCTGGCTATCAGAGCCCCACGGGTTGTCCTCAAATCTCAACCCCTCTCTTCAGCACCAGATCCTCCACCTTCCCAGCTCTTGCCTGGGAGGAATGTGCTACCAATGGGACTGGTCAGGAGTTTTTGCTGGACTGTGCATTGTTCTGGACCTTCCTCGCCTCCCTCTTTCGTCTTCCTCCTCCTCCCAGTAGAGTGGGTGCTAAGGAGCTCCCACCTCCTCGTTGCGCTCCCCCAGGTCTGGAAAATGGACGTAGTGACTGTGACATTGGCCTGTGTGACCGTGGCTTTGTCTTTGGAGAGCAGAGCCTGCGAGGAGGGCTCAGAGCAGCGAGACCAGGCTGAGCCTGGCCAGCACAACGGGGCTGGGCTCTGCTTTTTTGGGAACATCCCGCTCTCCCTGCAGCCCCGTTGTTGCAGAAAGCGGTGCAAGGGGATAGAATGGTGGGGAAAGGTCCCACACTTGCCCACCCACCAGTGCCAGGTGTCTTCTGGGTGGAAGAGGAACATGATCCTCAAGCTTTGGCTTGTGTTTGCTGTGGTTCAAAGGGCATCTCATATTTTAGCCAGTTCATTCATCTGATCCACTCGGTAGTTTTATTCCTGGCTCCCTTGTCTCTGCCTGGACCCACTGAGGACTCTTGACAGCAACGGGAGAAACCTGGCCAGTGCTCAAGTGGTTTCTGTAACCTTCTGCCCAGAGTTGGATGAGTTCCTTGCGCCGTTTGCTGCCCAGTCCCCTAAAGCTGGCAGCAGGGAGGCTGCTCAGTGGGAGACCCCATCCACACCTCCCTCCGGCCCTGCACCCCCTCGCCTACCACAGCTCAGCCAGGCCCTGGGATGGAGCAGGAGCATCACGCTCTGTTTGTTTGCTGCTAGGTCTCTGCTCTGCTCCTCGTCCTGGGGCCATGACTTGCAACCCCATTGCAGACCAGTTGCACCTTAAGCCCTTCTGGGCTTGTATCGGAAATGGGGAAATGTCAGAAATCCAGCCAGAAGACAGGATGCAGCAGAGGACCCCCCCACCTTCCCCCGATGACTGCCCCCAAATGTCTGTTCCCGGCCTTGAAACCATCAACAATCTCCTTCCCCCACCACATACTGCTGCCTGTCTCCTCCTCTCCATGTTCCTCTGTGGTTCACCTCATCATCCACTGAGCAAACAGCAAGACCAGCTCTGGTTTGCATCTTGGAGACCTCTCGATGAGTTTCCCCTCCTTTCCTTGAGGGGATGTTCCCAGAAACCAGCCCCAAAACACGTGTCATTCTTGGGGGAGCCTTCTGCTCTCAGGGGAGGTCTCTGGGCATGATGAGACAAGCTAGCACTAAAAGAGGTGGGAACAGGCTACGTTGGGCAGTCTGAACTGGTGCCAAGAGGCAGCCTGGTGTAAATACTCAACGTGACTATTCATTGTGTCCTAACAGCTCTAGATCTCCATTTGTAAAGCAGCAGAGAAATGCAAAATTGTGTCAATGGATGTAATTTATATTGTCTCTTTAATATATAGAGCCCTGGCATTGATCTCGTGTGACTGTACAGATGAAGAGATGTAATTGGTTTTTAAATGTTTAAGGAAAGACAAGAAACAAAAAGATGTGTTTACTACTTTGCTCCTTGCTTTGTTTGCTGGTGCCCCAGGTATTCTGTTTAGGGAGATTTTGAAATAAGGATATCGCTGTTGGGAGGCGCTGAGGAGAGCAGCCACTGGACTGCGGCACGGGACGGTTCTTAGTTTCCCCATGCACTAATTGCTCAGCCAGGCTGCTTTGGACTTTTTGTCAAAGAAAGAACTAAGTTTTTGTCTTCCCTGGAAATTAAAACTGCAAGCTTTGAAAGTTAAAGTTTGTCATTGGGTAAGAGGAAACTTTTTTCCCTTCCTCTGCTTCCCCCCAAAATTAACAGTGGCTGCAAAGCATCCCTCTGAAGGCACAGAGCTTCTAGAAAGCAGTCTTAGCTGGCCAAGCCACAGCGTGCCAACAAGTCAATACTTCCCTTAAGGACCTTCCTTTCCTATGCAGGAATCACCCTACGGCACAATGAGCTCTGGTTTAGGGGTAGTTCCCAGCCCAGGAAAAAAAGTCTATTTGATGTCGGCGTGTCCAGGTGAGCACTCCAGTGGTGGCCCTCTGTCACGCGGCGGTTGAGGTATCCCTATTTTAGAAGCAAACAGTGAAGCACTTTATTTTGGTTGTGTTTGACCCAGTTCTGGTTAAAGGTGAAGTGTGGCCAAGAAAGACCCGATACTTGGAAAAAAAAGAAATGCATAAGCAAAGGAGGGGGTGGCCGTTATGAGAAGGCCACCCCCGCCCTTTCCACCTCCTCCCTGAGTTGAGATCCACGGGAGTGTCACCGCGTGTATATACTGTAAATTATTTATTGAGAGAAACACAAGTAAAGTTTGAGGTTTTTTGACAATAAGTGAGTGGGTCTCGGTTTGTTCCCGGTGTGTTGGATGGTACTGTTCCCTGCTCTGGATGCTGCCCCATTCATTCCTGCATCCTTCCCTCTGGAACCCGGGGATCCTTTGAGAACTGTCCTAAATGCTCCTGAGAATCTCACTCTGGGGTTTTATTTATCTACAGCCAAACGAGAAAAATAAAAAGGGGGCAAGGAAAGAAAACATAGATAATAAGCTATTGGAGCTGAGCCTTGCTGGGAAGGAGACACAGCCATGGAGCCCAAGCAGGTACCATCACCCTTCCCCTGCTCGCCCCAGCGGATGGGATGTGATCCCGAAGGTGTCCCCTCTCCTGGGCATCAATCCTGGCCCCAGTCGGGTCTCTTACCGCCCTCTAACGAGAGAAACCAAAACTGCAATTTTTTTGGGGGGGGGGAGTTGCTTATTTTGAAAAGCTGAAGGACTCCTTGCCCCTGTAGCTGGGGCCAGAGGGATGCTGAGGCTGGGTGGGACACCAGCACCAGCTGAAAAGCACACATTATTTTGGGCAAATCCATGCAAAGATACCCAATACCAGAGATCTGAGGCCCGACGTGCCCCCTCCTCCAGAGCCCAGAAGAAAAAGCAATGTTCAGAGCCAAACCCACTCCCTCTGCCACCACTTGTACCAGCTCCCAGGAGCTCAGCTTTAGTTAAATCTGCAAAATCATATAAAAATGTCCAGCATGTGGGGGGACGGGGGTCTCCCTCATTCACTGTCCTGCCAAGATATCACCAATGGTCCCCTGCTCTCTGGCCTTGTGCAGCAAGAGCACACCTGCATCTCCTGGTGGGACAAACTGCTGAGGTGCCCCCTGGCTGACTGGGGTCTTCAGATCCCTCCTTAGTCACACATGGCATGGAACTGGTATGTGAAAAAGGCACAGGCCTTGCAGGGACACTGGGGCAATGACCCCATGGCATCTCCAGGAGGTTCAAGTTGTTCTCCAGGTCGTGCTTCACAGCTGGTGAGGGTGCAGTCTCTGCGGGCAGCCCCTGAGGCCTCAAGCCATCTCATCCTACCCCTCTGCCTGAAGCACATCATCCTGCGGTGTGATGAATGCTCAAGTGCCACAAGTATGGTTTCAAGCCCCATCTTGGCTGTTCCTGCCCATCTCCTGGCCTCGGGCCAGAGCCTTGGCTGCTCCTAACTTTGCATCCCATGGCTCTGGGCGAGCGGGGACATGGCAGCGGCCCCCGGCTGTTCCTCCCACCCACCCAGCTGGGAACAGTCACAACACTGGAATATTGTTCACCAAAAAATGGCTTTTTGCTGGGAACTGTCTGCCCTCTAGAGGGTTGTCTCTGACACGGCATAAAAGCAAAAGGCAGGGGCTTCTCGGCCTTCCCACCCCCTCCATAAGGTGGGTGCAAGGCTGGGTAGTGGGGGTCCTGCTCCCTCTCCTGCTGAGGAGGCCTCCATTGTCCAGCCTGGACAATGCGGACACAGCCCAGCCATGGCTGCCTGCCCTGCCCAGCCCCCTTGGGATGGCCACCACACGACATAGACCATGGCCTTACAGAGGAGACACTCCCGTGGGACCCATTGGACCTGCCTGAGAGGGAGATGGGGGAGGTTGCATCGCGCCAAGGGGTCATTTCCCCATCGGCTTTGACGAGGCATCAGGACTAGCGTTTGGAGCATGGTGCTGCAGATACAGGCTGGCAGAGGGGATGCCAGGGAGATGACACCAATGTCTCCCCAGCATCATGGTGCCCATAACTTACCTGCCCACTGCCCTGGCTTCTCAAGCCTCTGCTTCTCCAGTTTTCCTGTGGGCAGCCCTGGGTAAGAGACGAGTCAGCGTTGAATTAAAAACATCACCCACCTCAGGCAGATTCAACCCCTCTTGTGCTCCAGGCAGGGACAACCACCCCAGCTCCCCATAGCCCCCCCCACCTCCCAAGAGCCAAGCCCCCTCCTCTCTGTGCTGCAGCCTCCCAGCTCACAGCCAGTCATTCTTTCCATTAAGAAAACCTTTTTTTTTTTAGGGGTGTATAACTCAACTGTGACATTTCACTCTTGGCTGAAACTTGGCTCAGCAGCAGGGGGGCTGGGAAGGGCTGGACTCAGCGGCTACAGGTGGGAAAAGTGCTTTTTTACAATGAGCTCTTGTAACTCAGGAGAAACAGCTTCAAATTCCTGCACTGTGTCCTGCCGTGTGGGCCTCGGTGGGAACGGGTAGAGGGGAAAGACCAAACCCAAAGCAGCCCACAGGACACCATCGCTTCTCACCTGGGGAGAGCCACATCCTGCCCAGGAGGGGATGGGGACTGAGTGGAGACGTCCAGAGATGCAGCACTACTCCTAGAGAAAGGGGAATTCTCCCTAGAAAGGGTCAAAAAGTATATTACACACACACATACAGAGATCCAGAAAAGATGGAGTTCAGATAAACACATAAACATTGGTACCATCCCAGTAAAATCCCAGTGGAAATGGGCTTCTGATCGGGTGGAAATTCCCATCTGAAGGGGTTTCCAAGTCTCTATCACCGCAGACTACGAAACTATGTGAAACAGCCAAGAAGAACATGCTTATTCCTGCTCAGTGAAAAAAAAAATACCCATCCCGGCATGCCCGTGGCAGGAAAGGGCCCCGTGATCCCGTAACAGCCCCCAGTTTCAGGCACTCACCCAGTGCTTCCACCAGAGCCGTGTTGTACCGAGGGGTTGCAGGACACACACACACCCCATTACCCCGGACACACCACGCTGGGGCGGTTCTGAAAATCTCAGTAACACTTTTTAATATACAAGAATCAAAAGTACAGCAGTTTTACAATGTAGGAAAATTTAATACATACTATATAAACAACATATTTACATCAGAAATCACTAGGACAGTGGCATTTTTTTTTTTCACAAATATAAATTAATATTAATTACTGTTTTTAGTCAACAGGTTTAAAAGTCCACATTTTTACAGTAAAAGTCCTTCTCTCCCCAGAGAGGAGACGGAGGTCAGGAGGAAATGGGTGAAAGCAGACTAGTATATTTTTGTGGGGATCACTTAAACTGTTCATGTAATGACTTCAGAGCGCTGTTAAGTATCCACTTCAGTTGGGCACCGCATCGCCTGTCCCCGCAGCAGGTTTCAGACTCCCATCGTGTCAATTCACAACTTTACACCATTTCCAAAGGGGATCAGGCTGAAAAACTCTTTTAAAAAAAAAAAAAAACCAAGAAAACCCAGCAAGATGCTACTTTTTCCTGCAAAGAGGCTGGAGGGAATCTCACAGCTGGTTGGGAAGGAAGAGCGGTACCAGGTGTTGACACAAACACCACAGTGAAGTTTTATGGCTGTGGACCTGTCCCCTCCAATCCCACTCATGTCCAAGTGACTGTCTAGGTATGGTCCCTGTGTTGAGGGGACACAGAATGGATGTGTGTGTGTGTGTATGCACGCTCGGGGAGGACTTTCTCCCAAACCTAGTTCTCCAGCTTCATTAAAGCCAAACACAGTGAAGACCCACCCACATGAGTGAACAAAACTAGGAGACTTCAGTATCAGGGTGACACGACAGTGGGGACAGCTCTTCAGTGGATACGGGTAAAACTTCTGCTGTTGCACAAGAAGGAAACCCCAACCGACCTCACACCTGGAATGAGCAGAAACCCCCACGTCTCCCCACAGAAAATGCCTCTTGCTGGGGTTCAAAGTTTTCCTGCACCAGCTGTAACACTGGTCTGGCCAGTACTGCCTTTTGCTACAAGTGTATGGCACGAACTCTCCATCGTGATAGCACCACTGCTTGGCAAACAAAAAGAGCAATTCTCTTTGCCCCTCCGAAGTTTCTTCCATTTTCACATTAAAAGCTAATACCTCTGAAAAGAAAGGACCTCTCTGTTGAATACCACAGCAAGCGTGCCTGCAATCACAGCTTAGTGAGAAACGCCACGGACACGTGCTATGTCTCAGCACCTTCCCATCCCCTGGCAGCTCCAAGGGGGACTGTGGAAGACTTGCCTTCACCTCCTCCTGCACAGGTAAACACGAGCGTTAACACTTTCTCAGGGCACCGCAGTGCCCTTAAGGAAGCAAAACCGTCCTGAATTTGGTGAAAATCTGGCAAAATAGAAACAAAAGGAGAACAAAACACTTCCTGCGTGTCCCATTAAAAGCAGCGGACTCGGAAAGGAGGGAGTGATGATATTTCAAGGGATGCAGAGCACGGAGTGGGGAACGGGGGGTAATTAGTGTCGGTTTGCGTGCGCCTTCCAAGGCACTGGCTGGAGTCAGGAAGCCAGCCCTGAACACCCATCTCCCCTCGGGCTTTCAGGGAAAGAACATCACAGCTTATTAGGGTCAGATACTGGCATCTTAACAGGAGGCCCAGCTTCTCTTCCCTACCAAAAAGAGGAGTCTGGAACAGCCTGGTCTTTAATACTGAGCTCTGGGAGATGAGCCATCCCCAGACAACCAGGCTGTAGGCAGCCTGGCTGCTGGGAGAGCTTTGTGGTCTCCAGGGATGTGACTCTACAGACAAAGACCTAGGACATGAAATATAATCACCCAAACTACTTTTGGCCAGCAACCCCTCTCACCACACTCGTCTCCAGCCTGGACGCTGCTCTGCATCACA